>CM065592.1:2443504-2776229 GCA_033119425.1 Bufotes viridis
CAGGTTCCAGACGCCCCTACGGTAAGACCGCTGTCTCATTTCAATTCTTTCAATGCTTGTGTCGGGGGCAGACTCCGTCTCTTTTCTCATGCCTGGTCCCGCATCACCTCAGACCAATGGGTCCTATCCACGGTCAGGGGTTTTCAGATAGAGCTAACGACTTTCCCACTGTCCATCTCTCTCCCTCACCCGGTGGTGTTGTCAGAGGAATACCGCACTCTGGTGGATAGCGAGTTGTCGGACCTTGTCCTCAAGGGGGCCATAGAGCCAGCCCCAGGTCCCCCTTACGGGATACTCAGCAACATCTTCCTGGTTGCAAAGAAAGGGGGCCAGATGAGACCCGTCATCAATTTACGCGCTCTCAACGCGTTTGTCGTCTACCGCCATTTCAAGATGGAGGGGATCCACCTACTACGAGATTTACTGCAGATGGGCGATTGGATGGTCAAATTGGACCTAAAAGACGCTTATCTTACGGTCCCGGTAGAGGACGCGTCCAGAAATCTCCTCTGTTTCTCTTGGCAGGACAGAGTTTGGAGGTTTACGTGCCTCCCATTCGGCCTCTCGTCGGCTCCATGGTGTTTCACCAAACTGATGCGCCCAGCCATGGCCTGGCTTCGCAGTCGGGGAGTTCGCCTCATCATATATCTGGACGACATCCTGATCATGGCCCAGGACAGTTCGGTGTTACTAGATCACCTTCGCTGGACGATGGACCTGCTCTCGGATCTGGGGTTCCTGCTCAACCGGGAGAAGTCCTGTCTTTCTCCATCCCGCCAGATGGAGTTCCTCGGATTTATGGTGGATTCCACAGTGGGGACCCTCAGCTTACCGTCGGCCAAGATTCGGTCCATCCGGAAAGAACTACTCAGAGCCAGGTCGGCTCCCCAAATCCCGTTACGTCAGCTAGCGAGGATAATAGGCCTTCTAGCCTCTTCTATCCAGGCGGTATTCCCAGCCCCGCTCCATTATCGGGCTCTCCAACGCTTGAAGATCTCTCATCTGCGGACGGGAGCTTCCTACGCGGATTGGATTCCCTTGGACGAGGAAACCAGGGAGGAGCTGTCCTGGTGGATCCACAACTTGCACGCCTGGAACGGCAAGGCGATTTTTGGTCAGCGTCCGGATTTCGTAGTGGACTCGGATGCCAGCCTGTCGGGCTGGGGGGCTCATTGCGAGGGAATCACGACCGGCGGACCCTGGTCAGAAACAGAGACTGGGTTCCACATCAATGCGTTGGAACTATTGGCGGGCTCATTTGCAATCAAGAGCTTCACGAGGGACACGGCCAGATCCTGCATTCAATTGCGTATGGACAACGTGTCGGCTGTACGTTACATCAATGGCATGGGAGGAACCCGGTCCACCGTATTATCGCGTTTGGCGAAGGACTTCTGGGACTATTGCCTATCCAAGGAATTGGTGTTCTTGGCAGAATACCTTCCGGGGGTTCACAACATCCACGCGGACTGGAGCTCTCGTCATCTTTCGGACTCCAGCGACTGGCGGTTAGATCCCGCGGTATTCCGCTCCTTGATGTCGATTTGGGGACCTTTCTGCATCGACCTGTTTGCCTCGCGCCTGAACACACAACTGCCACGTTTTTACAGCTGGCGCCCGGATCCGGAAGCCGAGGCCGTGAATGCGTTTCTCCAGGATTGGTCCAGAGGGATCCTCTACGCGTTCCCGCCGTTCCAACTAATTCCCCGGACACTAATTCAAGTTCGCCGGTGCGCCGCGGAACTGACCCTACTGGTCCCATTTTGGAGCTCCCAATCGTGGTTCCCCCAGCTTCTGGAGATGATGATAGAGATCCCTCGCCTGCTCCCGACGTCTCTAACTCTCCTCCGCGGTCCTCACCGCCAACCACATCCTCTACTCCTGGACGGGACTCTACGCCTGCTGGCGTGTCGGATTTCAGGGGACCCTGGGAAGTCCCGGGAGTTTCGGGTACTGCTAAAGTCCTTTTGGAGAACGCATGGGCCCCAGGAACCAGGAGATCTTATAGATCAGCCTGGGGGTCTTGGGCTGACTGGTGCTTGGTTAGGGACCTGGATCCCATTTCAGCACCTGTGACGGAGATTTTACATTTCTTGTCTTCCCTCTTCAACCAGGGCAAGGCGTATCGCACCATCGGCCTGTTCAGATCTGCCATCTCAGCGTCTCATCAGGGCTTTGACGGTACTCCTGCGGGTCAACACCCTTTGGTCTGCCGGCTGATGCGCGGCTCGCGTATGTCTCGACCTCCGAGACCTAGATTCACCTCCACTTGGGACGTGTGTAGTGTTCTTTCCTTTTTGTCCTCTTGGCCTCAGAATTCGGAACTTTCCCTTCGGTAGTTGTCTGCGAAGCTAGTCACTCTTTTCTGTTTGATCTCCTGCAAGCGGGTGTCCGATGTCAGAGCTCTGGATTATGATGCCCGCTCGTACACTCCGGATGGAGTCACGTTTGACATTTCTAGGAGGACTAAAACCCACATACGTTCGGTCTCCTATCCGGCTTTCCCGGCTTCGCCTTCGCTTTGTCCTGTGGCGTGCCTTAAGGAATATGAAGCCCGCACTTCTCCTCATCGATCTCGAGAGTTTCCTCAGCTCTTCCTTTCCACGATACGGCCTTTTGCTCCGGTGACTACTCCCACTTTGGCTAGGTGGATGAAGTGGATCATGGAGTTGGCGGGCGTGGACGTCTCTCTTTTCGGCACATTCCGCTAGGGGGCATCTGCTACCTCGTTGGCGGTATCTGGTGCCAGACTTGAGGACATTTTAAAGTTGGCGGACTGGTCCAGTGTCTCCACGTTCCGGGAGTTTTATTTTAGACCAAGTCCTCATGTGTTTTCTTCCATCATTGATAACGTGTCTTAGACTTTGAACTTGCAATAGGAGCCTCCGGGTCTTGTAATAAAATCAGTTGATTTTCCTATTTCATGACGTAAAGTCATGATTTTATTAAAGACACGGAGGCGAGTATTGCCCTCCCTGATTTTTTCCCTCCCTATGTAAGTATTTATGATTTTGTATCTGATGGATTGCTTTGTTTTGAGCATTATGTTTTCACTCTATGAGTTTTTTCCCTGAGTAGGTTTTGCGTAACCAGTTTATTTGGATACTCTGTATCACTTCGTCTCCTATCACTATCTGTTTTTCGTTTTAGGTTGAGACTGACGTGCTATACAGTCTTGTCGTTCTACATGATGGTTTGGAGGATTGGCAGTTTCGGTTCCAGCCGATCGTTTGGTGGATGGGTTAGAAGTGTCTGTCAAGACTTCGTTCCGGTTTGTCCCTGGTTTACGTCCGGATGACCTGCGGTTTTTCCTTCCCGTGATGTCCGGAGTGTTTGGTTTCCAGTTTTGTTGGGACTTTTGTGGACTCTAGTTTCAAAGAAAGAGGAGGTGTTGCAGTGGAAGTTATCTATTATACTAGGACTATGGGGAGGGGTTTTGATCACATGTTCATTTTTTCTTTGCTGCTATTGGTCAGAGTAAAGAAGGAGAATAGCAATACTCGCTTCCGTGTCTTTAATAAAATCATGACTTTACGTCATGAAATAGGAAAATCAACTGATTATACGTCCTAAACCCTCATAGAAAACAAAGTGTGTCCATAAAATATCTGGCTTCAGGACTTTGTTGGAGATATGTCCTGAGTCTCCTCCTCCGGTTTGTTCTGTTAAGTTCTGTCTGGTTCTGGTGTGCCTGGTCAACAAGTCCCTTGACTCTCTGGTACGTTAGACACGGTCCCAAGTACATGATGATGACCAGAACCAGAAGAAACCGTCACCAGGGGTATAAAAAGATAGAAACTGTATAAGCTCTTCCACCCGAACATCTCCAAATCTTTCTCCAGACCCTGAGATACAGTAATGCTCCCGCTGGATTGTGGCACAGTTCTCCGTAGCACTTTACTGCCAAAATCCAGTGGAATCCTCTGGAGCCTGACAAGAGTGTCAGGGCGGATAGCAGGTATCTTCTGTGGCGTCATCTGGGTTTTCCCCTCTGCTCCATAGTAAACACCTAGAATAGAAGAAAATACCAGGCGCTCCCGGGGGATTTCTCCCCTCACGGTGCCGTTAGTTGTCCTACACCAGCACCAATACCTTTGACCCAAGTGAAGAGAAAGGTATTGGGCTGCCCTTCATCTCACAGGACCCTTCGTTATCCTAACACTGGTGTATGAACACCCTACCTCCCGAGGATCGCTTCCTCTGCTTCACATCCCTCTGCACCAACAGATAAGGATGGCCACCCTTATAAATTACGATATCCGAGGGGAGCTGCGGATGAAGCACCATTTTGGAATTGATGGCACTGTATCCATGTCCACTCATGTGTACTCAGACCGATTTCCCCTGTCACCCTGTCCACTCATGTGTACTCAGACCGATTTCCCCTGTCACCCTGTCCACTCATGTGTACTCAGACCGATTTCCCCTGTCACCCTGTCCACTCATGTGTACTCAGGCTGATTTCCCCTGTCACCCTGTCCACTCATGTGTACTCAGGCCGATTTCCCCTGTCATCCTGTCCACTCATGTGTACTCAGGCTGATTTCCCCTGTCACCCTGTCCACTCATGTGTACTCAGGCTGATTTCCCCTGTCACCCTGTCCACTCATGTGTACTCAGACCGATTTCCCCTGTCACCCTGTCCACTCATGTGTACTCAGGCTGATTTCCCCCTGTCACCCTGTCCACTCATGTGTACTCAGACCGATTTCCCCTGTCATCCTGTCCACTCATGTGTACTCAGGCTGATTTCCCCTGTCACCCTGTCCACTCATGTGTACTCAGGCTGATTTCCCCTGTCACCCTGTCCACTCATGTGTACTCAGACCGATTTCCCCTGTCACCCTGTCCACTCATGTGTACTCAGGCTGATTTCCCCTGTCACCCTGTCCACTCATGTGTACTCAGGCTGATTTCCCCTGTCACCCTGTCCACTCATGTACTCAGGCTGATTTCCCCTGTCACCCTGTCCACTCATGTGTACTCAGGCTGATTTCCCCTGTCACCCTGTCCACTCATGTGTACTCAGGCTGATTTCCCCTGTCACCCTGTCCACTCATGTGTACTCAGGCTGATTTCCCCCTGTCACCCTGTCCACTCATGTGTACTCAGGCTGATTTCCCCTGTCACCCTGTCCACTCATGTGTACTCAGGCTGATTTCCCCTGTCATCCTGTCTTGGGGAGGCCAGCAGAAACCATGGTATAAGTCCTGCCCTGGCTCTTCAGGACTCCACAACACAAACACACAGTCCACACTCTGCTGCCAATCACTCTGTGTCCAATCCCAATCACAGCTGTGCTACCTGATTGGACCAGAATTAATTGTGCAGCACAACATTACACCAATGTTGACTGTCCGCCATAGTCCCCAGTATAACACAGCCCTACGGAATACCTTGAGCACAACAGTGTTACCCGTATCGATCTGAGACCCTGGTTGCGCAGAATAACATCACACCATACCGTGTGAAATTGTTACCTGCTCGCAAACAACAATTTTCTCGATCCACAGTATAACACCGTTCTACTCAAAGGGAACACAAGAATGAATCAAAGCAGCAGCGGCTGGACTCACAGCGGGGAATGCAAACTACAAAAATCAGCAGGGTGAGACACATTTATACACAAGGACCACTGACATCAACATAAAAACAACATACAAACAGATAACAAAAACACACAACACGGACATACACGGGGAACAAACGGTGTAACAGATAGTAAAGGGGTGTCAAATGTTACCAGCTTAGCCATTCTGACCCCTCAGCACCTGGTGAGGCGTATGCCGCTGAGAGGTGACCCCTTTATGGCCAAACTGACTAGACCCCACTGCACGATTTGTTACCTGGCTAATACTACTGCCGGACACATTACAATTACTCGCACAAGGGCAATTCCTTGCAATGTGTCCTTTGTTCCCACACCTGAAACACGTGACTTGGTTTCCTGTCCTGTGTGTTATGTTCCTATCTGTGTTGCAGTGTTTCACTATATGACCTAAGCCACCACATGCAAAACATCTGATGTTTGCCCTGCATGGCTTAGGTCCGTCTATACTGGTGATGACCTGTTGCATGCCAGCCATTAGCTGGGACCTTACAGCAACCTCGGCCTTCAATTTGGCTACCGTCACGTCGGTAGAGGCAGCCCGCTCCTTCATGGCCTTGATCTCAGCATAAGACTGAGTCAACTGGGCCTCAATTTCCACCTTCTGCGTCTGTAGCTCTACTAACCGTAAATCTATCCTTGCCACCTGTATGTCTCGGTCAACAGTAGACTGTACATTCTCTGCCAGCTACGCCCACAATGCCGAAACCTGGTTCGAATTACTGGCACAGATTTGCAATGAATGGTCGGAGGAATTGGCTTGCAGATGATAACCTCAAATGTATTATCAAGTTTGGTCTGCATCTGAAGCCGTTTGGCGGCCTTGTTCAATACCGTCCGTTTGTTAACACATAGCCTGTCATAGCTATAAGCCTGTGCTAACAAATCGGACCACAGCATTTCTGCTGACTTGTAAGTGGTGGGGAGGATGGGGTTAAATGTACTGTGTTTGCCTAAGTGTTGCAGTCTGGAGAAGTCCATACTCACTTTTTGCTGAGAGGCCATCTTCTTCTGGTGCTGTACTTTGTTGTCCTTAGTTGCGTCCTAATAATATCCTCTAATATCCGAACGCCATCTCCCGTCCAACTGGACTGCTCGTCAGTCTTAAGGAGATATTAATTATTAATACTTTTAATAATATTAAATTAGTGTAATACTAATAATAATATTCATAAATAGGCGTGAGTCGTAGAATAATAAAGAAATATTTATTAACACACTACACGTCTATAGTCTAGTTATTGCTATAATTATATATACCTATATCAATGGGAATAGGTATATATATTTACAGCCATACACAGTAACACAGCAATATACACAATATAAGGCCTAACTACGCTACACACAATACACAATTTCCCCTATGGATCCACCCCACAATCTAACTAGATATACACTTACATACACTGTCCCTACAGGAATTACAATCATGGATACCAGGGACAGCATGTGGCACTGTAATAACTGCAGGGGAACTAGGGTTTACAGGGGTTGATTCCTCGTACTGCAGGGGAGCAGTGAAAGGGTTAACCGTGGAGGCTGCTGGAAATACAGCAGCCTTGAAGGGATTACTGCAGCATAGGTACAGGGTAGGGGATAAGGGGTAACTGCAGCATAGGTACAGGATAGGAATAAGGGATTACTGCCGCATAGGTACAGGGTAGGAGATAAGGGATTACTGCAGCATAGGTACAGGGTAGGAGATAAGGGATTACTGCAGCATAGGTACAGGGTAGGGGATAAGGGATTACTGCAGCATAGGTACAGGGTAGGGGATAAGGGATTACTGCAGCATAGGTACAGGGTAGGGGTTACTACAGCATAGGTACAGGGTAGGGGATAAGGGGTTACTGCAGCATAGGTACAGGGTAGGGGATAAGGGGTTACTGCAGCATAGGTACAGGGTAGGGGATAAGGGATTACTGCAGCATAGTTACAGGGTAGGGGATAAGGGGTTACTGCAGCATAGGTACAGGGTAGGAGATCAGGGGTTACTGCAGCATAGGTACAGGGTAGGGGGTAAGGGATAACTGCAGCATAGGTACGGGGTAGAAGATAAGGGATTACTGCAGCATAGGTACAGGGTAGGGGATAAGGGATTACTGCAGCATAGGTACAGGGTAGGGGATAAGGGATTATAGCAGCATAGGTACAGGGTAGGGGATAATGGATTACTGCAGCATAGGTACAGGGTATGGGATCAGGGATTACTGCAGCATAGGTACAGGGTATGGGATAAGGGATTACTGCAGCATAGGTACAGGGTAGGGGATAAGGGATTACTGCAGCATAGGTACAGGGTAGGGGTTACTACAGCATAGGTACAGGGTAGGGGATAAGGGGTTACTGCAGCATAGGTACAGGGTAGGGGATAGGGTATTACTGCAGCATAGGTACAGGGTAGGAGATAAGGGATTACTGCAGCATAGGTACAGGGTAGGGGATAAGGGGTTACTGCAGCATAGGTACAGGGTAGGGATAAGGGATTACTGCAGCATAGGTACAGGGTAGGGGATAAGGGATTACTGCAGCATAGGTACAGGGTAGGGATAGGGATTACTGCAGCATAGGTACAGGGTAGGGATAAGGGGTTACTGCAGCATAGGTACAGGGTAGGGGATAAGGGATTACTGCAGCATAGGTACAGGGTATGGGATAAGGGATTACTGCAGCAGGGGTACAGGGATTGCAGGGGTTAGTGCACTGCAGGGCAGGGATTGGGGTACATGGGAATGCAGGGGTTAATCTGATACTCAGCCAGTGCTCATCTCTAGGGAGTTACTGCTCGTCCCAGGGGAGATCCTCGCGTGCTCATTTTCCTGGGGATGGCTCTCCCTCGTCCATAGAGCTGCATGCACTCAACTGAAGTCCACTCTTCCATGCGTCTCTTTTTGTGGACCTCAGAGCCCCCCCCCTAGTCCCAAAATGCTGGCATAAATAGGGGGAAGGTGTTTGGCCATCCTCCTCGTTAGCATCTCGGTGCTAGCTACCCCCCGGGGACAGTGTGGCTATTTTCCAGGAACTAGGCAGACAGCGCGACTTGAATCAGTTATCAGTGCAGGCCTCGGCCTACAGGCTAAACGTGTATCAAGTTGATGAGAGTTGATAGGGTAACAATGGGGCGTATACACATATATTCGCCTACCTGGCCCTTCCCTCTACAGTGTGCATTCTGTATTTTACGGAACGTCTGGGCCCTAATAGAACAGTCCTATCCATAATGTCGACAATAATAGGACATGTTCTATTTTTTTGCAGAACAGAAATACGGACATACGGAAATGAAATGCACACGGAGTAACTTCAGGTTTTTTTTTGCGAACCCATTGAAGTGAATGGTTCCGCATACAGTCCACAAAAAAACGGAACAGACACGGAAAAAATACGTTTGTGTGCATTAGCCCTTAATCCTGCTGGTCAGTCTGAGGGCGACCTGTGGGCCTTTTTCCGGTGTATATAATAGTAATTCAGCCGGTTAATTGGGTCGCTGAGACCTACCTAACACCTATTTTGCATCTGGGACACGGATATACAATTGTTCGTCTGTCAGGCAATTTGGGGTGACTGTAAAAAAATGAGGAGAGCCTCAACTAGGGGACGTGGCCCTGGCCGTGGTGCTGCTGGTGTTGGTGGAGCTACTGTTGCTGGGAGAGGACGTGGTCGATCTGTGCCAGGTACGCGCCCAAATGAAACACCTTCCTCAGGTGCGAGTAGGCGACAGAATCTGCAGCGTTATTTGGTAGGCCCGAATGCCGCTCTACGGATGGTGAGGCCAGAACACGTACAGGCACTAGTAGATTGGGTGGCCGACAGTGACGCCAGTTCCTTCACATTGTCTCCCACCCGCTCCTCTGCTAAAAGCTCAGAGTTGGCACCTGCAGCCCATGCCCGTCAGTCTTCCACCTCCCCCCCTTGCAAATCAGCCAAGCAGTCAGAGCCCCAAGTCATGCAGCAGACTCTTATGCTCTTTGATGACTCTGTTGGCAGGGTTCCCCCGGCCCATCCACCTAGCCCTGCCCCAGAAGTGGAAGAAGTGCACTGATGCCCAACCACTTAGGTTTGAGGATCAGGACATAGGAATACCACCGCAGCACGTCTCTGATTCAGGGGCGGATTAAGTGCATGATAGGCCCGGGGCTATCTACCCAACTCGGGCCCCTCCCTCCATTTTAAATTTACTTTTACTGTATGAAGAGGCTGCGGTGCTTTGTGAGCGCTACAGTCTCTTCCTATGCCATAGGACATCACATTCATTGTTCACATGGCCTAGCTGCAGGCGCAGCTCTGTCTCATCTGAGTGATTGGGGCTGAGCTGCAATACTAAGCGCAGTGCTATCAAATGGACAGCGCTGAGCAAAGAGGCTGCGGCGCTCACTGGGACACCGCGGTCTCCTCAAACAGCGGATTGGCAGGGGTGCCAGGAGTCGGAGCCACACCATCTCATAACTCTCTGAGTACAGATGTTATAGATGTTACTTGTAGTTCTATAACACCCCACATAACACAATAGTTCACTGTGTTATGTGGGGTGTTACATAGGGAACATCTACTACATTATCTGCACACAGAAAGTTATCACTGTTATCTGGGCTGTTACATAGGACTGCAGGTGACAAATTACAATATGATTATAATAAAAAAGACTTAGGGGAGAAGATGAGACGCAGGTCACAGCAGTGAGAATACAGCACCACATACCTCTTACATCCAGGGACATCTCCTGTCATGTAGAACTCTCTTCCTCTTCTTCTCCGTCTGACCCAGACCGCCATGACTAATTCTTTCAGCCGCATCTCGTCTCTACAGGGTTTGTTACACAGACATGTTAGGCTTCTCATAATTGGGGTCATTTATCAAACTGCTGTAAAGTAGAACTGGCTTAGTTGCCCATAGAAACCAATCAGATTCCACCTTTCATTTTTCAGAGGAGATGTCAAAAATGAAAGGTGGAATCTGTTTCTATGGACAACTAAGCCAGTTCTACTACAACAGTTTGATAAATTATCCTGAAAGGTCCCCATAGTGTCTACAGCAGTTTTAATGTCCCCTAGAGTGCCCCCAGCAATAATAACCGCACCCTATATTGTGCTCCAGGTAATAATACCTGTATAGTGTCCCCAAAAATAATGTCCCCTAATAGCAACACCCCCACACTGCCCCCATATAGTAATTTCCCCCACACTGCCCCCATATAGTAATTTCCCCCACACTGCCCCATATAGTAACTTCCCCCACACTGCCACCATACAGTAATTTCCCCCACACTGCCCCCATACAGTAATTTCTCCCACACTGCCCCCATATAGTAATTTCCCCACACTGCCCCCATATAGTAATTTCCCTCACACTGCCCCCATATAGTAATTTCCCCCACACTGCCCCATATAGTAATTTCCCCACACTGCCCCCATATAGTAATTTCCCACACTGCCCCCATATAGTAATTTCCCCACACTGCCCCATATAGTAATTTCCCCACACTGCCCCATATAGTAATTTCCCCACACTGCCCCCATATAGTAATTTCCCCACACTGCCCCCATATAGTAATTTCCCACACTGCCCCCATATAGTAATTTCCCACACTGCCCCCATATAGTAATTTCCCCACACTGCCCCCATATAGTAATTTCCCACACTGCCCCCATATAGTAATTTCCCCACACTGCCCCCATACAGTAATTCTCCCACACTGCCCCCATATAGTAATTTCCCCACACTGCCCCCATATAGTAATTTCCCCACACTGCCCCCATATAGTAATTTCCCCACACTGCCCCCATATAGTAATTTCCCCACACTGCCCCCATATAGTAATTTCCCCACACTGCCCCATATAGTAATTTCCCCACACTGCCCCCATATAGTAATTTCCCCACACTGCCCCCATATAGTAATTTCCCACACTGCCCCCATATAGTAATTTCCCCACACTGCCCCCATATAGTAATTTCTCCCACACTGCCCCCATATAGTAATTTCTCCCACACTGCCCCCATATAGTAATTTCCCCACACTGCCCCCATATAGTAATTTCTCCCACACTGCCCCCATATAGTAATTTCCCACACTGCCCCCATATAGTAATTTCCCCACACTGCCCCCATATAGTAATTTCCACACTGCCCCATATAGTAATTCCTCACACTGCCCCATATAGTAATTTCCCCACACTGCCCCCATATAGTAATTTCCCCACACTGCCCCCATATAGTAATTTCCCCACACTGCCCCCATATAGTAATTTCCCACACTGCCCCCATATAGTAATTTCCCCACACTGCCCCCATATAGTAATTTCCCACACTGCCCCCATATAGTAATTTCCCACACTGCCCCCATATAGTAATTTCCCCACACTGCCCCCATATAGTAATTTCCCCACACTGCCCCCATATAGTAATTTCCCCACACTGCCCCCATATAGTAATTTCCCCACACTGCCCCCATATAGTAATTTCCCCACACTGCCCCCATATAGTAATTTCCCCACACTGCCCCCATATAGTAATTTCCCCACACTGCCCCCATATAGTAATTTCCCCACACTGCCCCATATAGTAATTTCCCCACACTGCCCCCATATAGTAATTTCCCCACACTGCCCCCATATAGTAATTTCCCCACACTGCCCCCATACAGTAATTTCCCCACACTGCCCCCATATAGTAATTTCCCACACTGCCCCCATATAGTAATTTCCCCACACTGCCCCCATATAGTAATTTCCCCACACTGCCCCCATATAGTAATTTCCCCACACTGCCCCCATATAGTAATTTCCCCACACTGCCCCCATATAGTAATTTCCCCACACTGCCCCCATATAGTAATTTCCCCACACTGCCCCCATATAGTAATTTCCCCACACTGCCCCATATAGTAATTTCCCCACACTGCCCCCCATATAGTAATTTCCCCACACTGCCCCATATAGTAATTTCCCCACACTGCCCCCATATAGTAATTTCCCCACACTGCCCCATATAGTAATTTCCCCACACTGCCCCCATATAGTAATTTCCCCACACTGCCCCCATATAGTAATTTCCCCACACTGCCCCCATATAGTAATTTCCCCACACTGCCCCCATATAGTAATTTCCCCACACTGCCCCCATATAGTAATTTCCCCACACTGCCCCCATATAGTAATTTCCCCCACACTGCCGCATATAGTAATTTCTCTCACACTGCCCCATATAGTAATTTCCCCCACACTGTCCCATATAGTAATTTCCCCCACACTGCCCCATATAGTAATTTCCTCCACACTGCTCCCATAAAGTATTTTGCCTCCACACTGCCCTCCCATGAAAATATTTGCCCCCACACTGCCCCCATGTCCTCCTCTGGCCCCCAAAGGCACACACACAAAAAAAAACAACAACTAAAAGCTAATACTTACCTGGGTTCGGGATGGTGAGGCAGGCCGCAGGCGCGCAATCCTCATTGTCCTGCGTCCCGATGTCATCACGCACGCCTGCACCGGGAATATACTACCACATAGGCCTCAGGCCTACTAGGCCTGAAGCCTATGGTGTTGATCGGCGGTGGGGCAGGGAACTATGCGCTCCTGTGCCCCGCCGCAGTATGTGGGCGCTCGGGTCGGCATTGGGCCCCCCAATGATGCCGGGCCCGGGGCTGCCGACCCGAACGCCCCTATGTTAATCCGCCACTGCTGATGATGACGAAACACAGGTGCCAACTGCTGCGTCTTTCTGCAGTGTGCAGACCGAACAGGAGGAGGTCAGGGAGGAAGACTGTGTGGAAGATGATGTGGAGGACGATGAGGTCCTAGACCCCACATGGAATGAAGGTCGTGCTAGTGACGTGTGCAGTTTGGAGGGAGAGGCGGTGGTCGCACAGAGGCAACAGCGTAGCAAAAGAGGGAGCAGGGGGCAAAAGCAGAACAGCCGCCGCCAAGAGAGTTCGCCTGCTACTGCCCACCGGACCCAGGCACCGAGCACACCAAGGCAGCTTCAAGGTGTTCCCTGGCATGGCACTTCTTTAAACAATGTGCTGACGACAAGACCCGAGTGGTTTGCACGCTGTGCCATCAGATCCTGAAGCGAGGCATTAACGTTCTGAACCTTAGCACAACCTGCATGACCAGGCATCTACATGCAAAGCATGAACTGCAGTGGAGTAAACACCTTAAAAGCAGGAACTCACTCAGGCTCCCCCTGCTCCCTCTTCTGCTGCTGCCTCGGCCTCTTCCTCCGCCTCTGGAGTCACAGTGGCCCCAGCCACCCCGCAAAAACAAAGGATGTGGCAGTAACGCCACCACCTTCAACAAGCAGCGCCACAATGTTCCATGGCAGCGTTCAGCTCTCCATCTTCCAAACAATGTAACGAAAGAGGAAGTCCCTGAAGGGTTCTATTACTGAGCTATTTTATATGGGCTTTTTGAGTTTTCATCTATACTTTAATATGAACAGGGCATTGCTGCTTGTGTGGAGTGAACTTTGGACTGTAATGTAGCTGTAAATGCTTACGTTGCAGTCCAAGGTCTATATACATTAATATATCAGGAACATGGAGGTGAGAGAGTTCTCCAGGAACTGTTTTGCTGACACTCTAAAGATAAGATAACAAATGTGTAGCTAAGACTCGTGTCTCTCTATCATTGGATAAACTTAAACATCATGTCATTGGACTACGACTATATATGTCACATGTACGTAATAAACGTCAGAGTGGCATTGTATACCAGAATCGTATCGTGTGTCAATGCTGCTCTCCTAGCGCTAGATAAGAATCAAATCAAGCTGAATACCGAAGTCTAGTACCAGGGGTACCAACTACCAATAAGAGGGGAAGAAATGAATATTCCTAACAGTCCCCCCCCTTACCCACCCGCGATCCCCGGCCCTGAATGCCAGCATTTCAAAATTCCTGGCCTTTGAAATGCTGTCATTCCGTCTGGTGGAGACAGAGAGTTTTAAAAACCTTATGGCGGTGGCTGTCCCACAGTGCGTCGTTCCCAGCCGCCACTACTTTCCCAGAAACTCCAGCATCAAATTCTCGAGTGTTGTCTCTTTATTTGCAGTGTCGGAAATACAGCGGCAGTAAAATATATCTTCTCACGTCCCTCTACAGTCAACGCGTTTCGAAAAAGTTCTTAATCATGACTGGTATGTTGTCCAGGCTGCTTTACAGTTACACCTTCCCCCATCATCCGGGGTGATGATCAGGCACAGGTCCAACTGATTGGAGAAGCAACCTTGGGCGATATAACCGGGAGGTGCGAGTATAATCAAAACAGTTACATAAGAAACAATACTAAATGTGAATTTACTTTGATTGTACATTGGTTTAAACATCTCCCATATAAAAGACCTGGCACGTTAGACATGATGTAAAAAACCGCAGTGTCTGAATAAAGGCCAGAATCCAGTCACCCTCGTGATGACATAATAATATAACAAACAAGGTTATACATATCGGCTCATGCGGAGCTGGAATATAATTGTAACCTCAATATATACACATTGGTTCCTTTCTTAGGCTCCAGCCTGTAGGATATCTGCTTTTTAATCTTAGAATCCAAAAGGCTTTTCCCCCCCCCCCCCCTTGGTGGAAGAAAAACACGTTCTATTGCGTAAGCGGAGAAAAACTGCCGACTTCTGTTGTGTGTATTAATAAAGTGCCTTGCAGAATTCGAAAAATTAAAATAGATGCTGTTTGTGACATAATTCAAATGCCCCAAGGGCTATCCTAGCCCTGCACGAACAAGTGGTGGAAAAAATCAGGTGTGCGCTGCGCAACAAGGTCCACATAACCACGAATACGTGGACCAGTAAGCACCGGTAGGGACGCTATATCTCCCTAACAGCACACTGGGTAAATGTAGTGGCGGCTGGGCCTGAGGTGGATAGCGGTTTGGCGCATATCCTACCGCCACCGAGGATTGCAGGACATTTCTCATTGCCTCTTCCTCCTCCTGTTCCTTCTCTACCGCCTCCTCATCACGTCAGTGCAACACCTGCACCACCAACTTCAGCCCAGCCAGGGGGAAACGACATGCACGGGTCAGTCGCTCTGCGGAGCAGCACCACTTCACCCACCTCCTCCGCCACATCCACCAACTGCACCGCCACATCCACTTCCTCCACCGCCACATCCGCCTCCTCCACCGCCACATCCGCCTCCTCCACCGCCACATCCGCCTCCTCCACTGCCACATCCGCCTCCTCCACTGCAACATCTGCCTCCTCCACTGCAACATCTGCCTCCTCCACTGCCGCATCCGCCTCCTCCACCTACACCGCCACATCCACAGCCTCCTCAACCTCCTACTCCACTTTGACCTCCACCTCCTGGTTCAGGATTATAGTTTTTTATTTTTATGTAATTTATGTCATTTTAAGTCATTTCTAGAGTTGAGCGAACTTGTATTTTTAGTTTGGCGTCCAAAGTTCGGGTTATCGTAGCATCCGGTTATGGATTCCGCTACCACGGACCAGAACGGCATTTGGAATCCATAAGGGGAGTCTTTAATTAACCCGAACCTTGGACAACACGGAGGACCTGGGGTGACGTCACCGTCATGTGATCAGTGCAGGGGGCGTGGCTCAGTACTGGATCACCTCTTATCCAATCCAGTGCTGAGCCACGCCCCCTGCACTGATCACATGACGGTGACGTCACCCCAGGTCCTTCACCCCGGATTCCAAATGCCGTTATGGTCGTGAAAATGACCCTACAATTGTATGCAAACCCTCCGATAAAGGAGGCAATACGGTTGTAATGGATCATGTTACCTATCTTACAATGTGTCATGATCTCCTCAAGGATGGCAAATGCCACCGTATACTGGAAAAAAATCCTACGAGGCATTCGCTGATCAATTGGAGTCTATCCTGTTGGGGGCTTTTGACAAGCAGTTGATTTCAGAGCACGAATTGCGGTTTATGCCTGTCAGACACCCCCAAATACCTACCTTTTGTGCCCTCCCCAAGGTGCATAAGGGGTACCCTCCCTTGAAGGGACGCCCAAATCTTCTAGCAGAAGATAGGACACCTTACAGTGGACACAGACGTTTCACTGGCCTCTATAGATGTGGAGGCACTGTACACCAGCATACCACACAAATATGGTTTGATGGCCACTGAACACTTCCTAAAAACCAGGGGTGTACAGTTTAGGGCCCACAGTGCCTTCGTTTTGGAAACATTGCAGTTTATTCTATCCCACAATTACTTCACATTTAAGGGTGTGTTCTTCACCAGCTCAGGGGGACCGCTATGGGGAGCCCATGTGCCCCCAGTTATGCGGGTCTCTTCCTGGGCTGGTGGGAGGACACCATTGTATTCAGCGACCAACATGACCGGTGGGCCCCCCATATCCTCTTTTGGGGAAGGTATATCGATGCTATACTGATATTATGGGATGGGTCCACCGGCCTTTTCCAATTGTTTGTTCAGGAGCTGAATCGAAACACCATAGGCCTCAAGTTCACCTCAGAAATTTTGTAACATTTGGAACAACGGTTTACTCGAAGGGGTTATCTGAGGGAAACAGTAAAAACTGCTTATCAATTTTCCCTAAAACAGGACGGACACCCCCTCCTCACCCCAAATAATGATAGAAAAGAGACTAAATGCCCCCCGCATTATTGCCACTTATGATGAGCAAAATCAGCAAGTTTTCAACATCCTAAAACGCCACTGGGGCATTCTCCGGTCAGATACCACCCTGGCCGATGTGATCCCACCTAAGCCCCTTGTTACATACCGTAGATACCATTAGAGATAGACTAATTCATAGTCACTACGTTCCACCAAAGAAAGAGGGAGCCTGGTTGGATCGCAGACCACGTGGTACGGACTGTATTTGCTGTCCGTTCATTTACAAATCCAAAAACTTTAAAAGTGCCCCAACTGGACGGTTGTACATTATGAGGGATTTTGCCAACTGCAAAACGGAGGGAGTCATTTATCTCTGTACATGCACTTTCCCGCTTAGCTATGTTGGAAAAACTAAGCGGGAGTTGAGGCGGAGGGTCGTGATCACCTTGGTGATGTTCGACATCGACGGGATAAACCCATAGCCCGTCATGTTCATGAATATCATGGAGGAAATCCAAGGTCACTCACTTTCCAGGTCATAGAAGTCGTCCCCAAACCACCTAGGGGAGGCGACTGGGATAGACGGATCCTTCAAAAGGAGGCGCAGTGGATCCGCTGACTGCGGACGGTGGATCCACTAGGACTCAATGAACGGATATCATTCCCATGCTTTCTCTGATGTACCTTTCTATCTCTAGCCTTTAACCAGGGACCCTATTAAGCTGTACCTGTTATTTCTGCCATTATTTAGTGTCATCATACACAAGAGGCGCATTATCTGATAGCGGATCCCTCTGTAATTCATTTCTAGGACAGAGGGGTATCTAATCTCCCCATTAATCCCCCCCCCCCCCCCCACTTATTTTGGCAACCTATATTCACACACATTTTTTCATTTTTGCCACTTGGCTTATATACATGTCTTTCACCCCAAATCAACATACACCACTGTTGACACATTGGTGCAGTATACTTTATTCAGGACTAGAGATGAGCGAACTTTAAAAAAAAGTCCGTTGTTCGGTGTTCGGGTTGTGGTAAGTCGCGCATCCCGTTATGGATTCCACTATAGCGGCCTATGGAATCCATAAGGGGCGGCTTCCACGAACCCGAACTGTTGCACAGCCGAAGGACCTGGGGTGACGTCACTGTCATGTGATCAGTGCAGGGGGCGTGGCTCAGCACGGGATCAAATCCAGCCCCCTGCACTGATCACATGACAGTGACGTCACCCCCGGTTGCTGGCAGCCGCCCCTTATGGATTCCATATGCCGGGATAGTGGAATCCATAACGGGATGCGGGACTAACCACAACCCGAATACCGGACTTTCTTTTAAAGTTCGCTCATCTCTATTCAGGACTAATTCCCCCCCCCCCAAATGTAGCATTCTCATTAGGCACTGCATCTTATTGAAGTCAGTCGCCATTTATTACGATCGTATCAAATACAAAACGCTATGCGTTCCAATGGAGGGAAATTACGTCAAGCTGTGTCCCAAAGAGCGGAAGAAGTGTTGCATTTACCTGTGTCATTGATTTTTGTCATGCGTTCCAAAAGGGCGGATGTGGCGTCATTCTGCGTTTCAACTAGCGGAAGTGACGTCACTTCCGCCTCCACACGCTCTCTATCACAAGCGACATCTTTATCCTAAATTAGGGGTTACTTTTTAGATTAATCCCATTCGCTCTTTTGTATCCGTACATTATCAGCATAATTCTAGTTTTTTCAGTGATGTGACGTCACTTCCTTGCAGTTCAAACGCGGAAGTGACGTCCATCACCTAGCGTCCGGCCTTCTCATCACAGCCGGCAACATTTGAATCATGGTGGGTATTTAAACAGGGGGTAAGCGCTCAGCCAGTGCGCCTTCACATCAATGGTTGCCATTATCCTCTAAGATCACACTCTGGCTTATGTCCCCTGATGAACCAACTCTGGGGAAACGCGTCAGGACCAAGATTGCTACAGGGCATCAATAGGGCTAGTGGTACAGGGTTTAGCCACCGAGAAGTGGGGTCGCCCCTTTCGGGGCGGGTGCTCTGCTTGTAGGCAGGGATAGCCCACAGGGTGACTCTAGGGAAAACATCATCCCGACTATCCATCTCTTCTGGTGTGCTGACTCTCCAAAACCCTCCTCACATAATGAGTCTTTAGGTCATCGGTATCGTGAGTAAACCAAAAAACCGTTGTTGCTTTGACCAATTTTTGTGACCATATGTGTGTTTGTTGAGGTAGTCTATGTCGCAAGCCTATGTTTACATATATATCGGGTACGTCTGCTATGTGGACCCAATCATTGAATATCTATCACTTGGGGTTGTTTTTAGCTCTATCTTGTTAATTATATATTAAAAGTTACGTTTTATGGGGTCATTTTCCTTTGACACAAAATTCATTTATGGTCCGTGGTAACGGAATCCATAACGGGATGCTACGATAACCCGAAACCAAACTTTGGACGCCGAACTTAAAATACAAGTTCGCTCAACTCTAATCATTTCCCTATCCACTTTTGTTTGCAGGGTAACTGTCCTGCTCTCACACCCACTTTGGAGCCTTTTGCAGCCCCTTCTATGACTTTTTTAGTGCTTCAAAGTTCAGGTCCCCATTGGTTTGAATGGGCTTCATTGTTCGGGATCAAGTTCGAAAACAAGTCGAATTTTGAGGTGATATCAGAGGACATTACAGGAGGAGGTAGAAGAGGAGAGGACTACAACTCCCAGCATGTCCTGCCTGTTATTATGTGATATCAGAGGACATTACAGGAGGAGGTAGAAGACGAGAGGACAACAACTCCCAGCATGTCCAGCCTGTTATTATGTGATATCAGAGGACATTACAGGAGGAGGTAGAAGAGGAGAGGACTACAACTCCCAGCATGTCCTGCCTGTTATTATGTGATATCAGAGGACATTACAGGAGGAGGTAGAAGAGGAGAGGACTACAACTCCCAGCATGTCCAGCCTGTTATTATGTGATATCAGAGGACATTACAGGAGGAGGTAGAAGAGGAGAGGACTACAACTCCCAGCATGTCCAGCCTGTTATTATGTGATATCAGAGGACATTACAGGAGTAGGTAGAAGAGGAGAGGACTATAACTCCCAGCATGTCCAGCCTGTTATTATGTGATATCAGAGGACATTACAGGAGGAGGTAGAAGAGGAGAGGACTACAACTCCCAGCATGTCCAGCCTGTTATTATGTGATATCAGAGGACATTACAGGAGTAGGTAGAAGAGGAGAGGACTATAACTCCCAGCATGTCCAGCCTGTTATTATGTGATACCAGTGGACATTACAGGAGTAGGTAGAATAGGAGAGGACTATAACTCCCAGCATGTCCAGCCCGTTATTATGTGATACCAGTGGACATTACAGGAGGAGGTAGAAGAGGAGAGGACTAGAGATGAGCGAACATTTAAAAAAAGTCCATTGTTCGGGGTTCGGGTGGTGGTTAATTGCGCATCCCGTTATGGATTCCACAATAGCGCATATGAAATCCATAAGGGGCGGCTGCCACCAACCCGAACTGTAGAACAGCTGAAGGACCTGGCGTGACGTCACTGTCATGTGATCAGTGCAGGGGCGTGGCTCAGCACGGGATCAAATCCAGCCCCCTGCACTGATCACATGACGGTGACGTCACGCCAGGTCCTTCAGCTGTTCTACAGTTCGGGTTGGTGGCAGCCGCCCCTTATGGATTCCATATGCCGCTATAGTGGAATCCATAACGGGATGCGTGACTTACCACAACCCGAACGCCGAACAACGGACTTTTTTTAAATGTTCGCTCATCTCTAGAGAGGACTACAACTCCCAGCATGTCCAGCCTGTTATTATGTGGTATCAGAGGACATTACAGGAGGAGGTAGAATAGGAGAGGACTACAACTCCCAGCATTTCTGTGGCTCATATGTTGAATCCCTCCTTATGTGAAACGATCATCTCCAAATCCACAGCTTTCCCAGTATATTTGGGCTCCACCCCGCCCCCTCCTGATCACATGGTGGTGACATCATCACAGGTCCTACATTACCACGCCTCTCCACTGCTGAGCTCCGCCCTCCTGATCACATGACGGTGACATCATCAAAGGTCCTACATTACCGCCTCTCCCCACTGCTGAGCTCCGCCCCTCCTGATCACATGACGGTGACATCATCACAGGTCCTACATTACCACTCCTCCTCACTACTGAGCTCCGCCCCTCCTGATCACATGGCGGTGACGTCATCACAGGTCCTACATTACCTCTTCTCCCCACTGCTGAGCTCCGCCCCTCCTGATCACATGATGGTGACATCATCACAGGTCCTACATTACCTCTTCTTTCCACTGCTGAGCTCCGCCCCTCCTGATCACATGATGGTGACATCATCACAGGTCCTACATTACCTCTTCTCTCCACTGCTGAGCTCCGCCCTCCTGATCACATGGTGGTGACATCATCACAGGTCCTACATTACCTCTTCTCCCCACTGCTGAGCTCCGCCCCTCCTGATCGCATGATGGTGACATCATCACAGGTCCTACATTACCTCTTCTCCCCACTCCTGAGCTCCGCCCCCCTGATCACATGGCGGTGACATCATCACAGGTCCTACATTACCCCTTTCTCCCACTGCTGAGCTCCGCCCCTCCTGATCACATGGTGGTAACATCATCACAGGTCCTACATTACCTCTTCTCTCCACTGCTGAGCTCCGCCCCTCCTGATCACATGGAGGTGACATCATCACAAGTCCTACATTACCTCTTCTCCCCACTGCTGAGCTCCGCCCCTCCTGATCACATGGCGGTGACATCATCACAGGTCCTACATTACCTCTTTTCCCCACTGCTGAGCTCCGCCCCTCCTGATCACATGGCGGTGACATCATCACAGGTCCTACATTACCGCTTCTCCCCACTGCTGAGCCCCGCCCCTCCTGATCACATGACAGTGACGTCATCCCAGGTCCTGCAGCTCTTGCAGTGCACAGATACAGAGCAGGTCCTGGTCGGTAGTCTCTCTTCTTCTCCCCAGAATCCCCCTTTATCCCCGGGGTCTCTCCTCGTCCCGGAGGATTTCCTCCAGCTCCTCCACCAAGGATGGACAGGAAGGAGATCAGCAGAAGAATATTAGACCTCACCTTGGAGATCATCTCCCTGCTGAGCGGAGAGGTAAACCTTTCTAGATTTCTCTCCTCTTTCTTGTATTCTGGAACCAGTCCATTTGACATTTGTAATAAGTCTTTAGCAGACGCTCTCCAAACTCGGTGGGATTATTTGAGATTAAGTGGGATTATCATTGGTTTCTATGGACTATACTGGGAAGTGCAGGTAAATCCGCCCTGTGGGACATTAACCCTTACCGCAGTGTTCCCGGGAGCAGCAGATTGTAAAGTGAAAATGGCCTTGGATTATAACCGTTTACTGTTCAGGCTCCAATCTCATTTTGCTCCCGTTACAGTCTCTGGGCGTCCGTTCCGTCACCTTCACATTCTATACGGTTATAATCCAAGGTCATTTTCACTTTACAATCTGCTGCTCTCCCCGGGAACACTGCGGTAAGGGTTAAAGAACGGATTTACCCGCACTTCCGTTACAGTCTCTGGGCGTCCATTGTGTCATTCTGCAGAAACCCGAGATAATCGCACCGAACCCGGAGAGCGTCTGCTCAATAATGATTAGATGCCGAATGGTTACATTTCCGGTATTCTCCACACTGTCATTCCTGTTAGAAGGTGATCGTGCAGGGAGGCGAGGCCCTGTTGCTGCTGTGGGGCCCCTGGCGGTCTGCAATCGGCTGCCTATCGTCCCTCACGGAGCACAAGGGCCTCCCCATCCTCTGCCGGGCTCTCCCAGAACCGTTATTGGCAGGGTCTCACAGCGGACCTGACCCGGTATTGCTGCCCCTGTGATGTCTGACCGCGAGTAGGGAAAGGACGTCGGTCGGGCAAATACCCGGCTCAGCCCTTCCTATTATTGGGGGCCATTTCACGGTGTGGCCCCTCAGTGGCCCTGGCAGTACGGGTAAGCGATATATTGTGACATTGGTTGATTGGCAGGTACCCAGAGGCAGCGCCTGAAATACCAGAGATGGCTGAGGCTGATGCGTTGGGCCAGATGTTCAGAAGGGTGTGTCCTCAGGGAGCGTTTTCCAATCAGGGCCCACAGTCTGTGTCCCAGGTACTGCATGTGGGGTGACGCCCATTCTTTGCGGATCATCCTCAGACCATTGGGCCCTGTGAGCGATTTAATGGGACCATGCAGAGTCTGGAGGAGGAGATTGGGAGAAATATCTGCTGAGGTTCCCCCCGAGTCCACCCGGTTCTCTCCACTTGGGCCGTTATATGGCCGGCGAGTGCGGGGCCCGACTCCTTCTCCAGCCTGAAACGCGCTGGATTTTCTATTTAAACACCATGGCCCCCTTGGGTCTTAACGAACAGTTGAATTTCGGATCACCCCCTCATTGGGAGCATTATATTTCCAGCTGATGATTGATGGATTGTCATGTTATATAAGGGGACGGTCCGTATATAATAGTACACCTTGCCGTTTAGGGAATGTGTCCCTTTTCCTTCCCTACCTTCTAGCCATACGCTCCGCCCGGCGGCTCATTTGATTACACCCCCTTAGGGTGCGTGACGAGCGGTGGAGCGCAGCGTCTGTTCTCTGCGTTCCACGGCTCCTTTCGCGCGTGACCGGATTCATATCATATGATTGCTCTCGCGTCACCAAGGGGGCGGGGCCGCTTACTGTTGGCGCGCGTTCTTTGCTGTTTTTAAAGCCGCGATACAGGTGAGCCGAGCTGCGTGTGTACAGAGGGGGGGGGGGCACTCACCACTGGGGGCCTCCCCGTTCCAATTAGTCCTCTCTCCCACTGGTTTGGGGTTCTACGATTGCGTTTATAGCTATACTTTTTTCTTTGGCAGCATACTGGTGGACGTGGCCTGCCACACTATACATTGTGTTTGCGGCCTGCCCAGGTGCGGTTTTGACTGTCCCCTTTGATATAGGGGGGGGCACCGTCACTTTGCAGCATATCCATGCAAACCCTTATTCTTAGCCCCATTTTTTCTGTACTCCCCTGATGATTTCTCAGGCACGAATGAAACGTGGCACGTCGGGAGGTTTTCTACACATGGGAGCTCTCTCTTGTCTTAGGGCATAATTAGGGGCAGGGATCCGGACGGGGTCGTCCCTTTCGGGGCGGGTGCTCTGTGTAGGTAGGTAGGGAATCTGCTAGGCCCCTTCACCCCTTTCTTAGGGTTTATGTAGGGATTTCTTCAGCTCCCACCACCTCGTCACTATGCAGAGTGCCCAGATTCTTTGGCATCCACCGTACTGGATATCTACAGCAACCACCGTGACCTGACTGATTCCACCCCCCCTGTGGTCTTCATAGCAGCCATTCCAGTGCTCCGTTCCTCCCTGACTGACCATACCGAGGATTGGGTGAGGGTAACCCTTTCTTGGATATTCATGTTGCTATGTTGTTTTTATGTCATACTTTGTGTCTCGGTGGTTTGTTAGACTATTCGAGATTTTGAGACTTTTTTTTTTGGCCAAGGGCCCTGTAGTTTTGCTTTCACCCGTCTGGTGTAATTTTTTCACTTGTTACTTGGCGCATATTTATACTATAACATTAAAAGTTACGTTTTAGTCATTCCCCCTGGAAAAATGTTCAGACCGCTAGTGCAGCTCCTCGAAGAGGTCTCAGCGGGGACAGCTAGTCCAGCTCCTCCAAGAGGTCTCAGCAAGGACAGCTAGTCCAGCTCCTCCAAGAGATCTCAGCGGGGACAGCTAGTCCAGCTCCTCCAAGAGATCTCAGCGGGGACAGCTAGTCCAGCTCCTCCAAGAGGTCTCAGCGGGGACATCTAGTCCAGCTCCTTCAGGAGGTCTCAGCGGGGACAGCTAGTCCAGCTCCTCCAAGAGATCTCAGCGAGGACACCTAGTCCAGCTCCGAGGTCTCAGCAGGACAGCTAGTCCAGCTCCGAGGTCTCAGCGAGGACAGCTAGTCCAGCTCCTCCAAGAGATCTCAGCGAGGACAGCTAGTCCAGCTCCTCCAAGAGGTCTCAGCAGGACAGCTAGTCCAGCTCCTCCAAGAGATCTCAGCGAGGACAGCTAGTCCAGCTCCTCCAAGAGGTCTCAGCAGGACAGCTAGTCCAGCTCCTCCAAGAGATCTCAGCGGGGACACCTAGTCCAGCTCCTCCAAGAGGTCTCAGCGGGGACAGCTAGTCCAGCTCCTCCAAGAGGTCTCAGCGGGGACAGCTAGTCCAGCTCCTCCAAGAGGTCTCAGCGGGGACATCTAGTCCAGCTCCTTCAAGAGGTCTCAGCGGGGACATCTAGTCCAGCTCCTCCAAGAGATCTCAGCGAGGACAGCTAGTCCAGCTCCGAGGTCTCAGCAGGACAGCTAGTCCAGCTCCTCCAAGAGGTCTCAGCGGGGACATCTAGTCCAGCTCCTTCAGGAGGTCTCAGCGGGGACAGCTAGTCCAGCTCCTCCAAGAGGTCTCAGCAGGGACAGCTAGTCCAGCTCCTCCAAGAGATCTCAGCAGGGACAGCTAGTCCAGCTCCTCCAAGAGGTCTCAGCAGGGACAGCTAGTCCAGCGCATCTAAGAGTCCACTGAACAATTCTCATTCCTCCCTGGATGCACCAAGTTGGCTACCCATAATGTGAATACGGGACAGCATGAACCTCTGCGCATAGTTCCCTCTCAGATCCGCCTGGGATTCCCCTATATAACTTGTGCCTAAGAAAGATGGTAACACGAGGTTCTGTGTAGACTATTGAAGTCTCAATGCCCTGACTGTGACGGATGCCTGCCCGATGCCCAGAGCTGATGAACTGTTGGATCGACTGGGCAATGACAAGTTGCTGTCAAGACTGGTAAGTCAAGGGTACGGGCAGATCCCAAAGGCTTCAGAAGACCAGGAGAAATCAGATTTCAGCACTCCATTTAGAAAACACAAAGGCAGGTGTTGGCATTTCTAGGGACCACTGGATATTACCGACGATTTATCCCGGGCTGTGGTGCTTTGGCCAAACCCTCCAAACAGAAACACCCGTGAGACATCACATTGACATACGAACGTGAAGCTGCCATGGCTGCTCTGAAGTCGTCTCTGGCCTAGAGTTGTTTCGATGCCAAAATTTTGATTCGGTATCGATACCATAAAAAAGTATTGCGATACTCGATACCATTCGATACCACGCGAAAAAAAATAAAATGCCAAAAAAAGCCGCGTGCATTCCTCATTTTATGGAACGTCCGGCCAATAATACAACGGTCCGATCCTGTTTTTTGGGGGGACAAGGCGACTAAAATAAAATGGCGAATTGTGCAGTTTTTCTTTTTTTTTTCTTTTATGGGCGTTCACCGCCTAAAAGAGGGCGGAGGAGAGACCGCCTCCTTCTCCCTGTGCTGCCGAGGAGAACATGGTCGCGCTGAGAGCGGCGCAGCCGCGTTTTCTGATACTGGGCTGTGCGGCAGCGCAGCCCAGTATCGACAAAATACTAATCCTGGTATCGAGCTCGATACCAGAGAAAAGTATCGATTGGGTATCGAAACAACCCTACTCTGGCCAGTGTCCCTGTCCTTGCATCCCTAGATTTCTCCAGACGTTCCATTGTACAAAACTGACTCCTCGAAAGATGGAGTGAGTGCAGTACGGAGAGGCGCGCCCCATTATCTGCTTGTGTAACCATCGAGAGGGAGTGCTTAGCCATTGTTTGGGCGCCCAAGGAACAGCAGCCATATCTGTATGGACGGGAGTTCCCTGTGGTGACCGACCACAACCCCCTGAGTCGGCTGCTGATAGTGTCCGGAGACAGCGGGAAGTTGCTGCGATGGAGTTTGGCGCTGCAGCAATACACCTTTACCATTTAGCCCCCGAAAGGGAGACGCTCACAGCAATGGACTATCCTGACTAATGGTTGTAGGGGTCCAGCCTCCCTGGACACGATTGTCACGCTCTTCAGGGCGTTCCTTGCAGCCGATTCTCTTCACAGCGATGGTCTCCAGCCTCAGACTTCTGCTCAGCGCTGGATTGGATAAGCGGTGATCCAGTACTGAGCCACGCCCCCTGCACTGATCACATGACGGTGACGTCACCACAGGTCCTTAGTGTTGTCCAACGTTCGGGTTCATTGAAGAATCCCCTTATGAATTCCAAATGCCGTTATGGTCCGTGGTAGCGGAATCCATAACGGGATGCTACGATAACCCCAACCCGAACTTTGGACGCCGAACTTAAAATACAAGTTCGCTCAACTCTAGCCACCAGTACTGCCAGAAAACCCCCTTAATTAAACGTTTTTCCCCTTTTTTGATCTGCGGCGGGACATGAAGTAGTGATGATTTGATCCCTTACATAATGTTTTGGAGTACATGGGGCATTTCAAAGTATTAATACCTGTAACTGCACCCAGTAAAGCCAGTCCTCTCAGCTCTGCGCTGATGAGGGGCAATCACCCTGAAACAGTTGTCTGCAGATGAGGTGCTGGCTTAGTTATTATCCGAGTCATGTCTCAAGGCCTGTTTAAAGACTCAAACATTGACTTATAGCAGGGATGCTCAACCTGCGGCACTCAAGCTGTTGTAAAACTACAACTCCCACCATGCCCTGCTCAGGGGTGTGGAAATTAAAAAAAAAACTACTTGTCGAAGGACTAAAGTGGGGGCTCAATCTACTTGTCCCTCATGACCATCTACTTGTCCTGAACTTTGTACTAACGGTATACTGTATAGGGGCAGGGCCACAAGGAGATGTTATCCTGTATGGGGCGGGGGCCACAAGGAGACGTTATCCTGTATGGGGCGGGGGCCACAAGGAGACGTCATACTGTATGGGGCAGGGGCCACAAGGAGACGTTATGCTGTATGGGGGCAGGGCCACAAGGAGCCATTATGCTGTATGGGGGTGGGGGCCACAGGGAGATGTTATACTGTATGGGGGCGGGGGCCACAGGGAGACGTTATACTGTATGAGGGCGGGGGCCACAGGGAGACGTTATACTGTATGGCGGCGGGGGCCACAGGGAGACGTTATACTGTATGGCGGCGGGGGCCACAGGGTGACGTTATACTGTATGGGGGCGGGGGCCACAGGGTGACGTTATACTGTGCGGGGGCAGCCCCTAGGTGACGTTATACTGTATGTGGGCAGCCCCAAGGTGACGTTATACTGTATGGGGGCAGCCCCAAGGTGACATTATACCGTATGGGGGCAGCCCCAAGGAGACGTTATACTGTATGGGGGCAGCCCCAAGGAGACGTTATACTGTATGGGGGCAGCCACAAGGAGACGTTATACTGTATGGGGCAGCCACAAGGAGACGTTATACTGTATGGGGGCAGCCACAAGGAGACGTTATACTGTATGGGGCAGCCACAAGGAGACGTTATACTGTATGGGGGCAGCCACAAGGAGACGTTATACTGTATGGGGGCAGCCACAAGGAGACGTTATACTGTATGGGGGCAGCCACAATGAGACGTTATACTGTATGGGGGCAGCCCCAAGGTGACGTTATACTGTATGGGGGCAGCCACAAGGAGACGTTATACTGTATGGGGGCAGCCATAAAGAGACGTTATACTGTATGGGGGCAGCCACAAGGAGACGTTATACTGTATGGGGGCAGCCACAAGGAGACATTATACTGTATGGGGAAGCCCCAAGGTGACGTTATACTGTATGGGGGCAGCCACAAGGAGACGTTATACTGTATGGGGGCAGCCACAAGGAGACGTTATACTGTATGGGGGCAGCTACAAGGAGACGTTATACTGTATGGGGGCAGCCACAAGGAGACGTTATACTGTATGGGGGCAGCCACAAGGAGACGTTATACTGTATGGGGGCAGCCATAAAGAGACGTTATACTGTATGGGGGCAGCCATAAAGAGACGTTATACTGTATGGGGCAGCCACAAGGAGACGTTATACTGTATGGGGGCAGCCATAAAGAGACGTTATACTGTATGGGGGCAGCCACAAGGAGACGTTATACTGTATGGGGGCAGCCATAAAGAGACGTTATACTGTATGGGGCAGCCATAAAGAGACGTTATACTGTATGGGGGCAGCCACAAGGAGACGTTATACTGTATGGGGGCAGCCATAAAGAGACGTTATACTGTATGGGGGCAGCCACAAGGAGACGTTATACTGTATGGGGGCAGCCATAAAGAGACGTTATACTGTATGGGGGAAGCCGCAAGGAGACGTTATACTGTATGGGGGCAGCCACAATGAGACGTTATACTGTATGGGAGAAGCCCCAAGGTGACGTTATACTGTATGGGGGCAGCCACAAGGAGACGTTATACTGTATGGGGGCAGCCACAAGGAGACGTTATACTGTATGGGGGCAGCCACAAGGAGACGTTATACTGTATGGGGGCAGCCACAATGAGACGTTATACTGTATGGGGGAAGCCCCAAGGTGACGTTATACTGTATGGGGGCAGCCACAAGGAGACGTTATACTGTATGGGGGCAGCCATAAAGAGACGTTATACTGTATGGGGGCAGCCGCAAGGAGACGTTATACTGTATGGGGGCAGCCACAAGGAGACATTATACTGTATGGGGGAAGCCCCAAGGTGACGTTATACTGTATGGGGGCAGCCACAAGGAGACGTTATACTGTATGGGGGCAGCTACAAGGAGACGTTATACTGTATGGGGGCAGCTACAAGGAGACGTTATACTGTATGGGGGCAGCCGCAAGGAGACGTTATACTGTATGGGGACAGCCACAAGGAGACGTTATACTGTATGGGGGCAGCTACATGGAGACATTATACTGTATGGGGGCAGCCATAAAGAGACGTTATACTGTATGGGGGCAGCCACAAGGAGACGTTATACTGTATGGGGGCAGCCATAAAGAGACGTTATACTGTATGGGGGCAGCCATAAAGAGACGTTATACTGTATGGGGGCAGCCATAAAGAGACGTTATACTGTATGGGGGCAGCCACAAGGAGACGTTATACTGTATGGGGGCAGCCATAAAGAGACGTTATACTGTATGGGGGAAGCCGCAAGGAGACGTTATACTGTATGGGGGCAGCCACAATGAGACGTTATACTGTATGGGAGAAGCCCCAAGGTGACGTTATACTGTATGGGGGCAGCCATAAAGAGACGTTATACTGTATGGGGGAAGCCCCAAGGTGACGTTATACTGTATGGGGGCAACAGGGAGACATTATAGTTTATCAAGTGCCACGTGCAGTGCAGATTGCAGGCAGGGCCAGAGCCTCAGAAGACAGACAGCACAACCTTTATTTCTGACACCCCTGCAGATGAGCGTTCCTCCCGGAGCCTGTCCACATCGCAGCTCCCGGCCTGACCTGCAAGCGCTGACTGGGGTCACATAGTATTATACTGATTTATGATGCTATGTAACCCTTACAGTTCTGGAATGTATTGGATAACGCTGACATAATGCTGTCAGTGTTATCCAACACATTCCAGAACTGTAAGGGTTACATAGCATCATAAATCAGTATAATGCTATGTGACCTCAGTCAGCGCTTGCAGGTCAGGCCGGGAGCTGCGATGTGGACAGGCTCCGGGAGGAAAGCTCGTCTGCAGGGGGCCGTCTACTGTGCGCTCCTGTGCTGGCAGGTGGGCGGAGACTTCACAGGAGCCGGGAGATGCCGGGGGCCGCCTGCAGGAAGTGATATGTACTCAGATACACGATGCAGGGGCAGGCTGACATAGATGTAGGAGCGGTCAGCTCGCGGCTAGCATATGACCGCTCCTATTACTGCCCAATCGACCTGTTCCTGCTACTTGCCCGCACAGGGCTAAACAACTGTTCAAAGTACTTGCCCGGCGCCCGGAACTGCATGTCCCGGGCGTCGGGCGATAGGAATTCCACACCCCTGCCTGCTGTTGGCTGATAGCTGTACGCTGTCCAGGAATGCTGGGAGTTGTGGTTTTGCAACAGCTGGAGGGCCGCAGGTTGAGCCTGCCTGACTTATAGGATATCTGCCTTACATCTGGTGGCATCAGAGGCTGAGCTTGTTAAGAGCTCATTCACATCCCTCTCTTACCTTTAACAGCTGCACCGTGACCTCCTGCATGATCTAATAGATTCCAGGCCTCCACCTGTCATGGTAATATGAGGGAGAAATTATCTGCACTCACATTCCATTCGCCCACTTTCCTCTGTGCCAGGTTGCTTCCTCCTCACATCCAGTGGTGTGAGACATCAGACATTGGGGGGGGGGGGGGGCATGGTGAAGCAGTGGATGAACGAAGCAAAAGCCCCAGGTTCAGAAGTCATTTAAAATCCTCAGATTGACCTCTGTTCAGCAGAAGCTCGAGGTTCAGAGGTCAGTAACTCTCCTCAGACGGACCTCTGTACATCGGAAGCTCAAGGTTCACAGGAACTTTCCTCAGACGGACCTCTGTATGGCAGAAGCCCAAGGTTTAGAGGTCAGGAACTCTCCTCAGATGGACCTCTGTACAGCAGAAGCCCCAGGTTCAGATGTCAGGAACTTTCCTCAGACCAACTTCTGTACAGCAGAAGATCGAGGTTCAGAGGTCAGGAACTTTCCTCAGATTGACCTCTGTTCAGCAGAAGATCGAGGTTCAGAGGTCAGGAACTTTCCTCAGATTGACCTCTGTTCAGCAGAAGATCGAGGTTCAGAGGTCAGGAACTCTCCTCAGACCAACCTCTGTACAGCAGAAGCCCGAGGTTCAGATGTCAGGAACTCTGCTCAGACCAACTTCTGTACAGCAGAAGCTCGAGGTTCAGAGGTCAGGAACTCTCCTCAGACTGACTTCTGTACAGTAGAAGATCGAGGTTTAGAGGTCAGGAACTCTTTTCAGATGGACCTCTGTACAGCAGAAGCTTGAGGTTCAGATGTCAAGAACTCTCCTCAGACCAACTTCTGTACAGCAGAAGATCGAGGTTCAGAGGTCAGGAACTCTCCTCAGACGGACCTCTGTACATCGGAAGCTCAAGGTTCAGAGGTAAGGAACTCTCCTCAGACGGACCTCTGTACGGCAGAAGCCCAAGGTTTAGAGGTCAGGAACTCTCCTCAGATGGACCTCTGTACAGCAGAAGCCCGAGGTTCAGATGTCAGGAACTTTCCTCAGACCAACTTCTGTTCAGCAGAAGATCGAGGTTCAGAGGTCAGGAACTCTCCTCAGATCAACCTCTGTACAGCAGAAGATTGGGGTTCAGAGGTCAAGAACTCTCCTCAGACGAACCTCTGTACATCGGAAGCTCGAGGTTCAGATGTCAGGAACTCTCCTCAGACCAACTTCTGTACAGCAGAAGATCGAGGTTCAGAGGTCAGGAACTCTCCTCAGATGGACCTCTGTACAGCAGACGCCTGAGGTTCAGATGTCAGGAACTCTCCTCAGACCAACTTCTGTACAGCAGAAGCTCGAGGTTCAGAGGTCAGGAACCTCCTCAGACTGACTTCTGTACATCGGAAGCTCGAGGTTCAGATGTCAGGAACTCTCCTCAGACCAACTACTGTACAGCAGAAGATCGAGGTTCAGAGGTCAGGAACTCTCCTCAGATGGACCTCTGTACAGCAGACGCCTGAGGTTCAGAGGTCAGGAACTCTCCTCAGACGGACTTCTGTAAAGCAGAAGCCCGAGGTTCAGATGTCAGGAACTCTCCTCAGACGAACCTCTGTACATCGGAAGCTCGAGGTTCAGATGTCAGGAACTCTCCTCAGACCAACTACTGTACAGCAGACCCCTGAGGTTCAGATGTCAGGAGCTGTCCTCAGACGGACTTCTGTAAAGCAGAAGCCCGAGGTTCAGATGTCAGGAGCTGTCCTCAGACGGACTTCTGTAAAGCAGAAGCCCGAGGTTCAGATGTCAGGAACTCTCCTCAGATGTACCTCTGTACAGCAGACCCCTGAGGTTCAGAGGTCAGGAACTCTCCTCAGACCGACTTCTGTACAGCAGAAGATCGAGGTTCAGATGTCAGGAACTCTCCTCAGATGTACCTCTGTACAGCAGACACCCGAGGTTCAGAGGTCAGGAACTCTCCTCAGACAGACCTCTGTTCAGCAGAAGCTCGCATGTCATCAGCACACAGATAACCAATTGTCGGCTGAACAGAGGGGGACCTGTGAGGCTCCCTGTTGGCTTTAGAGAGCGGTGCAGCCTCCAGCGTGCTCTCAGCGCCTGGCCTATGTCCTCTCCCGCTGCCACTGGACAGTTCAGATACCCATCAGAAAGCAGAATTATTATAATTTTTTTTTTAAAGAACGTTTATTCAAGAAGATCAAACATACAATAAAGCGTACAGATCAAAAGCAGATCGCAACAGTGAATGGAGCACACTCGGAGAAATGCATGAATACAGCAACACCTGTGTGGGCACTAAGTCTACAGTCTGCATAGCTATCCTGCAAACACAAATCTATTTCAGCAGAAAGTGCCACCTCAACTGACATGTGAAAGGAAAAAAAAGGGGATGCAAAAGGAAAAGTTGGGAGGGGCAGGGCAACCGTTTAGAGAAAGAGGAGAGAGCGAAACTTGAGAAGTCGGGGTCCCCAAGCTAGTAGCAGAGTTCAGTAACTAAGGGCCCCAGGTTTTATCAAATTTGTCAGGGCGTCCTCGATAGGTAAGTCGGCTTATGGAGTGGGAACCCTGTGTCAGCCTCCCAATCCAGGCAGATTCACTGTATGTATGAATAAATTTGACCTGCACTAGAGGGGCTGAGGAGACTCTTACAATTATCATCATCCAAGTCAGGAATGTCCCCCCTCCGCTTTATCTCGTATGGGAACAATGCTCCGAGTCAAGTGGCTTCATTAGGCTCTTGATTTGCACCATGCCCTCAATATGTAGAGGCGGGGGGCTAAGCCTCCTAATCATGATCTAAAAGCTTCAGCTGGTAATAGTATAAAGTGAGTTGTCCAGTGGATTGCCAGTACAGAGTACCGCTATCTATAATATCCGTCAGTACAGTCATTCCATACTGCTTCCAGATCTGAGAATTCTGGCGTTGTACAAATAGGGGTTTAAGCTGTATTAGGGTTTGTGGACACCATTTTGTCACCTGCTCAGGAACCAACTTAAGAGAAGTAGCCCACACTTGGAAAGTAACCATCATAGGCCTAGGGATACAGAGACAATCTGTGGTAGTACCCCACAACAGAAGTGTTTGTAAAGATCTATCTCGGCCAAGTACTCTACATTCTAGGCGCAGAGCAGGAGATAAATTAACTAACTTTTACTTAAAGTGCCAATTCCCCCATCCTGGTGCCTCCTAGGCACGTGCCCTTACGTGCCTTGTTATAAATACAGCCATGCTAAATGGACTTAGCCATTAGGTCCCCTGATAAGGGAAAACATCTGAGAATAAAGGGTTAGGGGCAACAAAAAGAAACCCTTATGCCATAACTATATGGGTATAACTATGTGCACCAAACATACCTCTAGACCCACAGGCCATCCGGTGTGCGGACGGCACTAGTGGTGTGTGTTCAAATATGACACCCTCCCACCGCCTGGTATGTCATCATGTACTGTTATGTGATGACGTAAGAGGTCTGGAGAGTAAGTATATTCCAGCTTCTAGGGACTAGATTACTGGAGATGGGGCCATGATCCCGGGAGGGATTCTGAGGGGAGATCTGGAGTCAGCGTCTCTCTCCATCCACAGGATTACACCCTATTGAAGAAGACATTGGAAGGGACTCCCATCATCCCGGAATCAGGAGGGTCGAGCAGGACTACCATCACTGAGCCTTCCTCGCTGATACATGAGGAGAAGATCCTAGAACTCATCCACAAGATGATGGAGCTGCTGACTGGAGAGGTGACACTGCTGGGAGTACTGGGAGATTCTCCAGTAACAGCACTGGTGGGGTCTGGGTGATGACGGTGTCATTGTGTTGTCAGGTTCCTGTAAGGTGTCAGGATGTGGCGGTGTATTTCTCCATGGAGGAGTGGGAGTATATAGAAGGACAGGAGGATCTGTACAAGGACGCCATGATGGAGGAGCCCCGGCCTCTGACATCTCCAGGTGAGAGGAGACCTTCCTGATGATAGAGGTGTAAGGATCCCCCGGATACTACTCCCATCATCTCATATACAGTCTGTGTGTTATCTCCTATAGGTTCTGACTCCAGGAGGAGAAGTCCCCCCGAGAGATGTCCCCGTCCTCTGTATTCCCAGGACTGTCCAGAGGAGAAGCCCCCAGAGAACCATCAGGTAGATGGAGCTGAAGTCTCCCCAGAATCTGACCAGAAAGGGATTGACCCAAAGACCATTTTACATTTCTCTTCTTTAGGATGAAAATCTGATGGATATTAAGGCTGAGGTTAAAGATGAAGAAGAAGGAGACGGATTTATGGGGCGATCAGCAGGGTAAGGAGGGGGCTGTCATGGGTCACCTGACTACTACTCCCATCATCTCATCATCACATGTAATAATCTCTCCTGTCCCTGTGTGTTTCCTACAGATGGACTCATAGAAGGAAATCCCCGAGAGATGTCCCCGTCCTCTGTATTCCCAGGACTGTCCAGAGGAGAAGCCCCCAGAGAACCATCAGGTAGATGGAGCTGAGCCCTATACACATCTATATAGGGGGGTCCTGCAGTCATAGGGGGGTCATAGATGGTGGGGGTCTCTTCTGTGGATCTGTTAGATTTCCCACCCATCTGCTGTATTGTCCTGAATTGTTACAGATGACAAATCAGGGGGAAGATGTGACTGATATTAAAGTGGAGGATGAAGAAGAGCGGATGATGGGCGATCCCCCGTGTAAGAGTGAGGTGGAGGAGGACATTCCAGTCCATGTCACCACAGGTATGGGATCATGAATGGAGGAAGGGGATTGGGAGGTTTCTTCAGGTGAGGCTCCACCTTAGAGCTGCGGTAAAGTAGCACTCCGGGCAGTGGCCCCTGTGTTATGTACAGGAGCGGAGGGAGCGGTGACTGCACATAGACATCCTCTCCGGGATCTTCTCTCCATACTCGGTTTTGGGGGCACCTGCAGATACTTGGGGTCCCTGCAGTCACATCGCTCTGTACAGATTATTGTAAGACTGTTTTTATTATGTAAATGAGGAAAATTATGTATAAATGTGGATTCGTAATCACATCACCCAGTGAATACCGCAATCTGGTCAGTTATACTACGTGGTAAGTGCTGGGAAAAGAAAGCCCAAAGATCCTGCTGGAAATACAGATTTTTTTTGTTTCCCCCAAGAAATACCTTCATAAAACTGATATGATTAGTACGGAGTGTCAGACATCACCAGGATCTTTTTGTCCCGTGAGACGTATACATGGCGCTCTACTAAAGGATGGCCGAAAGAGTCAGCCAAATACAGGTGTAACTGCAGACAGCGGCTTTACTGGTCTCACTTTGGGCTACAAGCCTGATGGTTACAGTATTGAAGAATCCCCCTCCTTCCTGGACAGTACGAGGGCGATGATTAAGGAGGAGATCATCTCTGCCTACTCCTGATCTCCGATATCCTTCCAACACCTTCGCTCCGGGCCCCGGTGCCTCTACCAAGTATCTTAAAGCAGTGAGAAGCTGGAGAACACCTCCGATTGATGCCCAAGTGACTAGAATCTCAACATGAGTTGGGATTACACCATGATTTAAGAAGTCAGAGGCCGTCCTTATGAGAGACATTCTCTGCTGAGTTCTGGCCGGATCCTTGTCTGTCTGGGACATATTAAAGAACCATCTTACTTAGGTTCTCCTGAAGATGAAATTCGAGCCTTTCTTCCGACCCTAAAACAAGCTTTAAGCTTTAGGGGGGGCTGCGCGGCAGACCTTCCAAGACTGTTTGCTAGGACGGCAGCGGATTGTGATGTGGGTTCTGCATTTACAGAGACTTACAGCAGTTTTTCAGAATTGTTGACTATCTCAATGATGTCCTAGCAATAAGACCGAGAAGGATCCAGCGAGTAAAACCAAGAAAATCTTCATTTCTTCTGTTAAAAATAAAATTAAAATAACCCTCTTGTCCAAAATCTGACGCGTAGTAGCAACTATCTTCATCTATGATAAGGACCCATATAGGTTAAAATGCTTAAAATTTTTACAAGAGGGATATTTTTTAACAGAAGAAATGAAGATTTTTCTCGCTGGATCCTTCTCAGTCTTATTGCATGTTTGAAGGGTGTGAATACAACCCGGATCCGTGCTGAGCAGGTTAGATGGTTCTGCTGGGGCAGTATATTGTGCTGCACTGTGGTATTTGGTTCTGCTGGGGCAGTATATTGTGCTGCACTGTGGTATCTGGTTCTGCTGGGGCAGTATATTGTGCTGCACTGTGGTATCTGGTTCTGCTGGGGCAGTATATTGTGCTGCACTGTGGTATCTGGTTCTGCTGGGGCAGTATATTGTGTTGCACTGTGGTATCTGGTTCCGCTGGGGCGGTATATTGTGCTGCACTGTGGTATCTGGTTCTGCTGGGGCGGTATACTGTGCTGCACTGTGGTATCTGGTTCTGCTGGGGCAGTATATTGTGCTGCACTGTGGTATCTGGTTCTGCTGGGGCAGTATATTGTGCTGCACTGTGGTATCTGGTTCTGCTGGGGAAACCCTTCAGGAGACCCTAAGGTTAACTCTCGGAATTCCCCGTCAGATGCTTGGACTCCTCTGTATTCTTACAGGACCCTCCTCTTCAAGTGGACGCTGCCAGGTCTCGCTGTATGCCTTCCCTCTTTCTCATTAAATGGGTTGGCCCATCTCAGCCATTGGTGGCACATCGCTAGGATATGTCAGGTTTGGGTACCTCCTCTGGAACCCGCACCTATCTCTAGAACGGGGCCCCCAAAATGTAAGAGGGAGCCCTGTGCAAGAGCATCCACCCTCCATTCACTTCTTTGGGAGGACCACAAATAGCTGAACTCCGGTAGATGGCGTGCTGCTCGATATGGTGATGAAGTCCATGTAGCGGAGAGCATGGTGTCCTTTTCTTCTAAATGTGCCCTCGGAGCCTTCCTGTAGTGCAGGGATCGGCAACCTCCGGCTTTTGTGAAACTACAACTCCTAGCATGAACATTTACTCAGCTGTTCTTGTAATTCTCATAGAAGTGAAAGGAGGGAGTTGTGGTTTCTGAACAGCTGGAGATCCGGAGGTTGCTGATCCCTGCCGTGAAGATCTGGCTGTGGACTAAAGATAACTAGACCCGTGGACTCAGGGACTCCGCAGCTTTAAGTCATGCTGACTGTTTCCAGCACGAAGTGCCGGTTACGTTGAGTTTTATTATGTTTTATCAGATCTATTCGTTGTCTGGTATTTAAAATAAACTTGTTAGTGGGTCGGGAGGGGCATCTTGGGAGACACAGTCCACGAATACAGAGGGCATGTTCATACAGACCCACGAGCCACAGGTGAGACGTGCCGGCCGGACCTCATGTCCACATAAGGAATGAGACCGGTAAGTAGAGTAAAGCAATCATTCCATTAACCCTCATTAATGTCTCGGGGCCTCTATTAACATTGTTCTCCCAACCACTACCCCCATTATGTGGATGGTATCCAATGTAGGCTGAGGGTCACTGTATGTAAGGCGGGTAAGTACTTCCAAGTGTAGAAAAAGTTACTCCAATATGGAGGCTCACCTTGTGTGGTTGTGCTGGAAATCGGCACAACACTATTGTCAGCTTGTTCTGATGCAGATCCTGGTTGTCGGGTATGCTGCCGAGGCGAATGGCCTTGAGGTGGAGGTGCCCAGTCTCTCAAAGGGACAGGTGCGGCTTCAGATTAGTTCCACCTTTTATGGCGCAAAAGACCATAAACAACCAGCGAAGGAAAAGGGATCTTCTTCTTTTATTCTCTTTGTTAAACAAATGAAATAAAATACAGGGCATAAAAGAATATAAAATAAATAAAATGAAAAGACTGAGGGGGGGGGGGTGTCTAGGGAAAGCTATGGTACGATTCAAAGATTCAAAAGGATGTAAATAATAGAGTTGAACATGTCACAGTTAATTCATATGTAGGTTACGGCCCTGATGGGGGTGATAAAACTAATTGTATACATTGTGTGTCAATAGATGCGGAGGGAGGATCGCTACAATGTGATGGTGAACCTCCGATCCGACGCTACATTCTAAACCCGAGGCGTTGTCTGGGAAGAGAGTGCTTGGATGCGGATGTATGAGGCTCGGGGCTGGGACGAACCCTGAGAAGAGCGCGTCCCGCCCCTCAGAGCCGATACAACAATGTAGACGACGGGAGGTTCCCATGGTGATGGGGAACACTTCCAGTACGGGGCGGAGGGCAGGTACATAGCGAGATGGCTGGAGGGGACTGGGAGCAGTGATGATGTGACAAATGATGATTGATGGACGACGACAATTGTATAAAGGACTAAGCGAAGGAATTTGCCTGATGTATGTATAGAATAAAAACATGGTTATATGATAATATGAATTAGAATGCGGGGGTCGGATTAAAAGGCAGTTGGTTGAGAATAATAATCTCGTAGATTTAGGCGACAATGGTAAAAAGTATAACAGATGAGTAAAATAGATTGAATTAGATCAAATGGTTGGGAATTAATGGAAAAAAATATATAATGAATTAGTGGCATAATGTAAAAGATATAAGAGAAAAAAAGAATTACATAAATGAATATATATATACCCATAAAAAAGGAAATTAAAAAAATGGCAAATAAAAATAATGAAAATTATGAATATGCACGACTACGTCCGAGAAATGTAAATACACATTGTCCGTTTCGTAGATTGATCTCAAAGGCTTCGTTTGGGCCACATGGATTCAGGGTGTTGAGTTTAAAAATCCAGAACATCTCCCATCGTGTTAAGATCAGAGATTTGTTACGGTGAGAGCTCAGGATTTGTTCAGTGGGTATGATCCTGAGAATGAGCCTTCGTGATGATCGGCGGCATGGCGGGAAACACTATGTAGTCGAAACTTCTTCACGTTGGACCTGTGTTTGTTCAGCCTGTTCCGCAGGGGCTGGAGGGTGTGACCCACATACTGGAGACCACATGGGCACTCCGATAAATATATAACCTTGTTAGAGGCACAGTCAAGATGGTCTTTGATCCCAAAAGATTCACCGCTACGTTTGTTCTGAAGTGTGGTGGATCCACACAAAGTGTGACAACACAAACGTCTTGGTTGCTGACATGTGAAGCTCCCAGGTTTCATTCTGAGTGATGTACGTTCCGATGTTTCTTTCTGTCTGTTGTTGTCTTGAGTCTACTTGGTGCGAGATGATTTTTAAGGGTTTTTGCTCGTCTGAAGGTTAATTGTGGTCTGGCTGGCAGGATCTTTCCTAGTATTGGATCTTTCTTTAGGATATGCCAGTGTTGGGATAAGGCATTTCGGAATAGTTATGTAGTTATGAATTTTAGGCCAAAGGTTTTTTTATTCGGTTCTGATTCTTTCCTAGGGAGGAGGCAGTCGGCCTGTGTGAGGTTCCTGGCTTTGGCCTGAGCTGCATCCATGATGTTCAGGGGATATTGCGCTGTTCCTCGAAATCCTTATCAAGGGTACAGTTACGACGAATCTTCTTAAACTGGCTGGATGGAATGTTTGATGTCCATTTTTTGTAGTGCGTGCTAGAAAAATCCAGATAACTGTTACTGTTGACTTTCTTGAAAAATGTACGCGTTATTATGGCGGTATTGGAGACGGAGAGTTCAAGATCCAAATATTCAATGGTGGTCTTATTGTGGGTGCCAGTAAATGTTAGACCCCAGTTGTTAGAGTTCATATGGTGTAGAATATCATGGATAGTGCGTGGTTCCCCATCCCAAACTAGAATCAGGTCGTCAATATAATGTTCATACAGCACAATGTTTTTCCCCCAATAATCTACTAGCAGAGAAAAGAAACAATAATGTATCCTATAAATGGTGTCCCAAAGACCAGAATCACTGAACAAAAACAAAAAATAGGACTCCTAAAATCACTTATACTTTATTCAATCGTCATTAAAACCTAGGGTGACCACCTTGTGATAAACACTTCAGACTAGAGGTAACCTATTGACCTCTCTGCGGTCAATAACCATATAGAAGATACTGATGACTTATTATGGCTACATCAGATATTCTCTAAAAATAACACCAACCAAGTAATCCAATACAAAGATAGGACCGGATAGATGACCTAGTAGTCCCGTATCCATACAGGGTACAGAGGTAATTGACAAACCCCTGTGCCAGTAAGTAGGATTACAGAACAGGGACAATGATATCAGACGGAGGGTAAGGTGGGAAAATCAATCAATTATAGCAGTTGTGCTCTCACTCAGACCCTACACCTGCCCTGTCCTGACCTGTGTGAGATAACCCCTGATGGTGGGATTACTCCGTCCCCCTTCCTATCCCTACTGACCCTGTGTGTCCCTAGATAACGGACTAACGCCAACAAAATACTACTACCCCAATGCGTTTCCCCCTTAATAGGGTTCCTCAGGGGGCCGATATTCGTATTTGCAAATAAAAAGTATATACATAAATGTTCCACACTATAAAGAATATCAATAAATTGGTACTTATATTTCGATGAGTCACGCTGGCAGATGGAGGTTACATGGCAGGTATCTAAGTCCCGCTTTACATTTGATGTTAACCGCGTGGTACATAACACCCATACGTTTAAGCCACCTGAACGCTGCAAGGATGTAAATGATATTGTTCTCCCTGTTCTATAATCCTACTTACTGGCACAGGGGTTTGTCAATTACCTCTGTACCATGTATGGATACGGGACTACTAGGTCATCTATCTGGTCCTATCTTTGTATTGGATTACTTGGTTGGTGTTATCTTTAGAGAATATTTGATGTAGCCGTAATAAGTCATCAGTAAAAATGTATCTTCTATATGGTTATTGACCGCAGAGAGGGCAAAAGGTTTTCCCCCCAATAGCTAGATTTGTAGATGTGTTCCTCATCAAACCTCCTCATGAAGAGATTTGCAAAACTTGGCACGAATGTCGTGCCCATTGCGGTGCCCCACGTTTGTCTGTAGAATTTTTCTTGAAATGAAAAGATGTGGGTTAAAATGAATTCAATGCCCTTAAGAACAAAGTCTCTTTATTTGGAGGGCATGTCGGGAGAAAGGAAGTCACGCATTCGATCTCTATGTTGTGCTGTATATTTGAGTGTAATGCGGACACATCAAGTGTTAGCCATTGGTATGTATCTGTCCATTCGAAGCCTTTCAAGAGGTTGATTAAAGTAGTGGAGTCCTTAAGGTAGTAGTATAGGTTTAGAATGTGTTTTTGCAGTAATGTGTCAATGTAGTGGGAGAGGTTAGTTACAGGTGAGAGAGGAGATACCGGACATAATGGGTCGAGGGGAGGGTTAACTGTATGCTTATGAATCTTGGGCAAATAGTAGAATGTGGCTAATCCAGGATTTTCTATTAGAATATATTCTCTCTTTCTTGTCCAAGACGTTGGTAGCTGATTGGATGAAAGTGGTGAATTCTTCTAGATATTGTGCAGAGGGGTCTTCTGGGATGGGGGTGTAGTAGTTTGTATCAGAAAGTATCCGATAGGCTTCCTTCTAATAATCTGATCTGTTTTGGATGACGATTCCTCCTCTCTTGTCTGCACTGCGTATTGTTAAATTATCAGTCTTTCTTTAAGTATGAGATTGTTTGATGTGGGAGTGTTGGTTGATATCTCGAAATTCGTCGGATACCGATGTAAAGAACGTGTCAAGGAAATGGCCTTTTTTTTTGTACTGGGTAGTAATGCGACTGAGGTGTTAGTCCTGTATGGGTCGCTGTCACGTCCTGTGTTGAGGTAGCTGCCTCCATACGGTTAATGTTTTCTGGGATTTTGGTGCTCTTGTTTTGTAAACTGAAATGACTTTTCAGTGTAAGTTTCCTAATAAATGAATTGAGGCCTAGAAACGGGTTGAATTGAGTTTATTCATACACCCTCATTTTTATTTTTAATTTTATTTTTATGTGTGTGTATAAATATATATAGTATATATTCATTTATGTAATAATTTTTTAATTTTTTCTCTCATATCTTTTACATTATGCCACTAATTCATTATATATTTTCCATTAATTCCCAACCATTTGATTCACCTCTAATTCAATCTATTTTATTCATCTGTTATAATTTTTACCATTGTCTCCCAAATCTACCAAATTGAGATTATTATTCTCAACCAACTGCCTTTTAATCCGACCCCCGCATTCTAATTCATATTATCATATAATATAAAAAAATATAAACATCAGGCAAATTCCTTCGCTTAGTCCTTTATATAATTGTCGTCGTCCATCGATCATCACTGCTGACTCTTCTATATAATCCACTTAGTTAGTTTTCCACATTCATTTTATTTCACATAATTCAATTTAATCATTTTCCCTCTTCTGGGCATTTTGAAACAAGGTCCCAGTGCCCTCCAGCCATCTCGCTATGTACCTGCCCTCCGCCCCGTATTGGAAGCGTTCCCCATCACCATGGGAACCTCCCGTCGTCTACATTGTAGTATCGGCTCTAAAGGGGCGGGACGCGCTCTTCTCAGGGTTCGTCCCAGCCCCCGAGCTGCATACATCCGCATCCAAGCACTCTCTTCCCCAACAAGCGCCCAGCGTCCCCATCTCCATGGGAACGCCGCGGGTTTAGAATGTAGCGTCAGATCGGAGGTTCACGATCGCATTGTAGCGTTCCTCCCTCCGCATCCATTGACACACAATGTATAAAATTACAGCCCCATCAGGGCCCTAACCTACACATGAATTAACTGTGACATTTTCAACTCTATTATTTACACCCCTTTGAATCGTACCATAGCTTTCCCTAGACCCCCCCCCCCCCTTAGTTTTGGCGCCCTTTTTCAGAAGGCTTATGTGTATATATCCCCAGTCCACGTACCATTATGCATACAATCTAGACCTAATGAAGGGGACCTGCTGAACCCCGAAATGCGTTGTCTTTTAATTTTATTGATTATTTTATATTCTTTTGTGCACTAAAGGAAGAAGATCCCTTTTTCTACACTGGTTATTTATGGTCTTTTGCACCATAAAAGGTGGAACTAATCTGATAATGTAGATGGTGACCGGTAGACCCAGTGGTTCCGTCCCCACAGGGGGTCTCGCATGCAGTCTCAGGTGAGGGGCTTGGCCTCAGGGAAATACATCCACCACCGCACAGTTAGCATTGGGTGGGGGTGTTCCTAGTGGGACGTGCTCAGACCTGGGGGTGGCGTTGGGGTACTTAGGATATTGACTAGGGGATGATGGGGGTTGCTGGTTAGAGTTGGATCCATGAGCTTCAGTCATGGTTTCCATCGTCTGAATAGGCATCGGCCGTGACTGCAAAATATTCTGGCGGGTGATTCTAAAGCTGTGGGCCAACCTAACACGTTGGGAGACAGTGGGTAAAGTCTTGGTACGGGGTAGTGAAACTTAGGGTTTGGCGATATACCGGTAATTACAATATATTGCGATATCGCCATTTCTTAATTACAGCAGTATTTTGTAGGGGAGGGGCTGTGATCGCTGCCCCACCAATTAGAGGAGGGGCGGGGCTGTGGCACTGCCCCACCAATGAGAGGTGAGGAGGGGAGGGGCGGTGATCGCTGCCCCACTAATGAGAGGAGGGGCTGTGGCACTGCCCCACCAATGAATTTAAGTAACCTCAATACAAGTATAGACTGAGGGTGCCAGCCATGTCTCATACCCAGCACCCGGTCTCAAAAACGGGAAGCAGCGAATCCTGAGGGGTTAATTGGCACGGTTCGGCAGGATCCCCGTCATTGGTGGTGCAGTGCACCCCTCCCCCAACCCCCAGTATTATAAACATTAGTGGCAGTGGCGACAGGGTCCCATCCTCCTCCTCATTGGTGGTGCAGTGGTGAATTGCAGGGCTCTGATCGGTTTCTAGGACGCTACTGAAGCCGGTCAGTTCTCTGCTGCCGTGTGCACAAAGCCCAGGGACAGTGTAAAGTCCTATTCACCCTAATAGAGCTCTATCAGGATGAATAGGACAAGGGATTATTACATAAAAAAAAAATGTACATTTTTAACTATCCCTTTACCCAATTTTACATATAAAAATTTGTAAACAACAAAAAAACAACATATTGCATATCGCTACATCTGAAAAAGTACAAGCCATTAAAGTATTGAAAAATATCTCCTACGCGGGGAACGCTGTAATGGGAAAAAAAATGTTAAAAACACGCAGTTCGCCATTTTTGTAGTGACCTTGGCCCCTCAAAAATTGGATAGGACTGTTCTGTTATGGGCAGTACGTTCCATAAAATGCAGAATGCACGCAGCTTTTTGGGGGTTTTATTTTTTTTTAGCGTGGTATTGAGTATTTAACCGAAATTGAATCAAAATTTTGGTAGTGTGACAACCCTAGTCACGGGGGCATAATGTCATCTCAGGTCCATACGGTCGCAAAGAAATGGCTCCTAGCGGCTGTAAACCCCCGGAGCCAGGAGACCGGCACTAGATAACAGTCACTGTGCACTGGGGGCTGCTGCGCGGAGAGGTCGGGGCTGAGATAACAGGCACTGCGCTCTGGGGTTGCGGTAATGTGGCTGCAGTGTGTAGGGACTAAGACCCAAATGGGACGCGCCAGTCTTTAGTAAATGACCTCCAACGTTTTCTTTGGCTGAAAGGCACATTTAGGATGCGAGTGCGCCCTTCCTGACAATGTGCACCTATGATGGGTGCACTCTGAACAACCCACTTATCAGGGTTCTCCGCCAGCATGTCCTATTTTATATGGGAGCGCCGAAGATGCATCAGATTGGAGGGGAACGAAGACCCCTTTCTTGGTGGGGTAACTAAGAGACATTTCTGTACGGGGCATCAAGGAGACATTATAATGTATGGGGGACAACAAGGAAACACCAGTACATGTTTTGAGTGTTTTTTTTTCTAAATGGGCATTTATCGTGATATATATCGTTATCGCGATAGCTTTCTTAATATCGTTATTGTGGGAATATTTTTGATATCGCCCAACCCTAGTAGAACTACAGGTCCCAGGTTGGGGTATCATGGACCGGGTTTCGGAGGGTGTCCGCCCAAGTGTCCAGGGGCGCAGCTCGTTCCAGGCCGTCTATCTGACCGCTGTATAACTGGGGACTAAAGAATAAAGACAGTTGCATGGTTATCCGCCCGAGGTGATTAATACGTCCCACAACCTCAGATCTTCGCACATGCTCTAATGCCCGACTCTAAGGCCCTGTATTTCACCCAAGCATTCTTCAATTTCACCTGACTACCTGCAGTGCTCCATATAAGGGGAAATAAAAATGAAAGATGGGGTCCCTCTAATCTACTGGATTTATACTCGATTTTGTTGCTCCTGCCGTCTGGTATAGAAGACGTTCTCAATATGATTACCTTGAGGGTTTGTATTGCTGCTTTACATCCCTTTCTAGTGACATTATTTTTCTCCAGCCTAGTTAACCTTTATTTTATTTAGAGGTTCTCGTAGACTGCATCCATCCTCCTGTTCTTTCGTGCCCCTTTGCACTATGTCCTTTCAGTTTTCATGGATTCTCTGTTTAAGCCCATGTTATGGTGAAGGTCCATGCCTGCCGCTCCTCTCTCCCTCACTTTGCGTTTTGGCATCTCAGACCAGCTGGCCTTCGTCTCCTGCTTCCTGATGCACCCAGCCGCTGCAGCCTGCCTCCTGCCAGCAGTACCTTTCTCTGACCGTAGGGCACACTCATGTATGTGCTCCCTAATCTTCCCTAGCCAATGGCTGGTCACTCAGAGTTACTTAAGGCATCTTCTCCAGTGGGAGGGTGCCTGAGCAATAGGTTCCAGTTTGGTAACTCCCTGCTACGTTGTGTTGTTTAATCATTCATCTGCCCGTGTACTACTTCATGGATTTAAGCCTTGGCTTCCTGCCCTGACCTCTGCTTGTCTCTGACTGTGATGTTGCCTGATCCTAGTAGTCAGGTAATTCCCTAACGCCAAAGGCCAGATCCCTGTATAGGGGTTAAAGGGTGAAGACCAGTGGGGCCACTTAGACTTCTGTTCAAGTGACAGGGAGTCCACACGCGCTGTGTTACAGCCCGTTTCTGAGATTCTTGTCTTACTTACAAGACTACTGTGCTGATGGCAAGTTCCACAGCCTGGAGAGTAGGGGAAATCGGGCCTCATCTATTTTAGTGTCTTGGAAAAGAAAACTCTTCTCGAACATAACCTGAATTTTCTTCCTGAAGTCTGTAAACGTCATTGTCAGCCTCCAGCTCCGTTCTTTACACTCATAGCTCTCATCGGAACAAGAATACATTTTCCATAACTCGGATGTGGAGCTCTCTTCTTGCTTATCTCAGAAGGACTTAGGACTTTAAAGACACTGACTATCTTTTGCTACTAAACACTGTGCTTCATTTAAAGATAGATTTGCACTTTTTTTTTTGTGCCATGTGACCACGGAGTGTGAGTGAAGCGTTTGCTATTACGCTCTGTGTTCCCGATGAGGCGGGAGACCCTCATATCAATGCTGTTGTGGAGGTTTACAGAAATCCGAAACTGGTAAATGTAATTATCATCTTTTTGATGAAAGTGATTCCTGGTTAGTATTAAAGGGCCAAATATTTTCTAATAGGACTGGCCTAATTGTGTTTTTAGATTTTTCATTTCTTATTAAAATGTTGGGTATTGGGTTTTGGTATAGTTTTTTGTCAACAAATAAAACAATCTCATCAGTGATTTAGAACAAAGGCAAACACAATCACATTCTGTGTCCACAAATGTAGAACCAAGCAGAGAACCCGAATGAGGGCAGATTGCTGTACATAAAACACAATAACAGTTTAAATAACGAAAAAAGGAAGAGGGGAGGGACGGGAAGATTGACTCATGACCACAAGTTCCGGAACGTCTCAGAGGAACGGACTCCAGGTTCTCAAAAATCGCAAAGAGTCTAGGGAGGTGAGAATAATTAACTTTTCCATCCGCTGATATAGGGCACAGAGTCCCAGAAGGGGCATAGAACAGCACAGTGCCACCAGTGTGCCTTCTTCCGTATTAGATCGCCAACATCGGTTTGAGACTGTGGGAAACCATTTATGGAGAAGGGAAGGCACTCTATACCATCGGGAGACAATCTTGTAACAAGTTTCTTGAGATTTGGCGGAGATAAAAGCTTTGTGAGATAAAAGAAAACACTTGTTCCATTGAGAAGGGGTTAGATGGATACCTAGGTCACGATCCCATGCTTGGCAAAAGGGAGGGAGGATCGTTGATGCAGAGGCAATTTATACATGAATGATGTGTCTCGAAATACCTCCAATGGAACCAAACAGAACAGTCCAGAGAGTTTGAGACAGGGAATGGGTCAAGCGCAGAGTAGAATAGAAATGCTGGAGCTGCAGGTATTCGAAAGAGTGTCGTGCTGGTGGGTCAGGAGTCCCTAACAGCAATGGCAGAGATTTCATGGAGGATTCCGAAAGGACATGACCGAACCTGATTGGGTGCATTTTTCGCCCTGAAGAAAAGAAGAGGGGAGTGACCAGGGGAAACCGCGGGTTATCATTAATCGGCGGGGGTGTCTATAAGGGAGGTATTAGGGCTGATGGATGCTACTATCGCAAAAGTATTATGGGCTGGGAAAGACAATGTGGGAGAGGTGGGACACCTACCAACCAGTGGAGTACTGTCAGAGAACAAGATGAGTCCTGCGCTCTGCGTACCCAAGATTTAGAGGTGTCAGTACACATCATGTCTAGAAGCCTAGCGTAAGCGGTGGAATGGTAGTAAAGACGGCAATCCAGGAGACCAACCCCTCCGGCTTTCTTGGAGCGGGTCAGTATTTCCCACTTGATTCTTGATTTACCAGGAAACCAAACAAATCTCGTAAAACAACGGCGTATCTGGGTCCAAAATGTTGATGGCATGCTGAGGGGGATGGTCTGCAGGAGATAGAGCAGTTTTGGTAAAATCTTCATCTTAAAAATGCTGATTCTACCAAACCAGGAATAATCCCTACAATGCCAAGACTCCAAATCTTTCTATACTCGTTGATGGAAAGGGGTAAAAATTAAAGGGACACTGACAGGCCGTTTTAACATATCAAGAGTTTTATATGCCCCTATCGGTCTTAATATGTGTAATCTAATTATATAATTGAGCCCCCCCCCCGCCCCCCGTCTGCCTTTCCAAATCTTTTAAAATACGATTTTCTTCATATGTAAATTACCTTTGTTTGTGCCCAAGGGGCTGTCCCTCTTCTAGTTTGTGCCCAGCTCATTATTATTTACTGCGCTGGGCGGCTTTTCAACTCCCAGATACAACAAAATCCTACGCATGCCCATTACAATGTTCCTGGCATCGGCCTCCCCGGGACGCTGTGCGCCTGAGCCGGATACCTTACCTGGCACCCTCCAACTCCAGTAACGTAGTGCGCCTGCGCCACATACTACAGCAACATTGTAATGGGCATGCGCAGGATTTCGCTGTATCTGAGAGTTGAAAAGCCGCCCAGCGCAGTGAATAATAATGAGCTGGACGGCGCTAGGACACAGCAGTTGGGGCGCGGCGGGGAACAAACTAGAAGAGGGACAGCCCCTTGGGCACAAAGGTAATTTACATATGAAGAAAATCGTATTTTAAAAGTTTTGGAAAGGCAGACAGGGGGGACAATTATATAATTAGATTACACATATTAAGACCGATAGGGGCATATAAAACTCTTGATATGTTAAAATGTGTCGGGGGGGACAGCCAATGGCAGGCAATGATGGGGATGAGTCTCCTTAGCATCGGAGGTGACACTAGGGAGGCTCGTCCCCGCCTGCCATTTGCTGGCCCCACACGACACTGGTTGATTTAATCCGCGCACGGGGAGAAGCAGCGGCGCGGGACCTGGGTAAGTATATTTAGCATGGGGGCCTGGCATATGGGGGGGGGGGCTTTTTTTTTTAGGATTGGATAACCCCTTTAAGGCTTCAGATTTGGTCATGTTGATCTTAAAATTGGTCCATTCTCCAAAGCAGGAGATTTCACGGAGCAGAGAAGGCAGAGAAATGCAGGGATTAGTTATCTAAAACAGAAGATCATCCTGGAAAACCGAACATTTGTGTTCATGGCCTCCAATGTGTACTCCTGAAATGTATCGACTATTGCGAATGAAGGACATAAGATGTTCCATGACCAAAACGTAAAGCAATGGGGACAGTGGGCAACCCTGATGCATGCCATTATGAATATGGAAGGATGGAGAGAGGGTACTATTGATTTTAACCCGCGCTGATGGCTGTTGATATAGGCCAAGCATCTTTGCTAGAAACCCCGAACCTAGGCCTATGTGGGATAGGGCAACGTGGAGTGAGGACCAAGAGATGCGGTCAAAGGCCTTTTCTGTGTCCAGAAACAAGACCATGAGGGGTATATTATCTGTTGTAGCATGATGGATGATATCAAGTGTCTTGAGTGTGTTGTCGCGAGCTTCCTGTGCCAGCACAAACCCCACCTGGTCGGGGTGAATAACAGAGAACAAAAAAGCATTTAGTCTGTTAGCTAATAGTTTAGCATACATTTTAAGGTCCACATTTAGGAGAGAAATAGGATGATAGCACATGCATGTGGGTCCTTACCCAGTTAAGAATAACTTCAATATGGGACTCTGTGGCCTGGGCCAGAAAGGGGAGCTAAGAAGATACTGCGACCTGAAGCAAAAAAGGGGAAAGAAGGCGCTTAAACAGTTTTGTAGAACTTGACTGTGAACCCGTCAGGTCCCGGGCTCTTATCCTGAGGTAGGGACTTAAGAACCGTCTGCAATTCAACTTCCATAAAAGGAGTTTCCAGACTAACAGACTGTAGCTCTGACAGTCTGAAAGGCTAAGAAGAGGGTTCAGGCCCAGGCCCCAGATGGCCCAAAGCAGGGCAGGTAAGTTATAGAGTTCAGAGTAGTATCTGCGAAGGTATAGACCACATGACTAGCAGAGTTTTTGATGGCAGGAATGTGAGAGGCAGCTAGCTTTCCCCGAAGAGCCCTAGCCAAAAAGGCCCACTCTTGGTGCTGTCTTCATAAAATTTGCTACAGCAAAGTTGGAACATGAGCTTGTAGGACTATTCCGAAAGGCGCGTGACGTCTAAGCAAGCATTCTGGCGAAGAGTTAAGAGTGCGCGTTTTTTAGGCAGTTCTAGGGAAGCAACCCTCTGTAGTGCCAAACTGAGAGAATGCGCTTTCTCCTTGAGACGGGAGCCATGTTTAATGAGAACTCCTCGAAGAACACGCTTCAAAGCTTCCCATTGCTTTGGAAGAGAAGTGGTGTCTGTGTGGTGATCAGTAAGGACGTTTTCTATGGTACTGGTGAGGTCAGCAGCGCATACCGAGTCAAGAAGGAGAGACTCATTCAATCGCCATGTCCACTCCCGTTTAGTAAGAAAAGGGAGATGTAAGGAGCAGTAACCCGGGGAGTTGTCCGTCCACATGATGTTGCCAATGTGTGTGGAATCAAGCCAAAAAAGAGCCTGTTGTTGGAGCAGGATGTAATCGATTTGGCTATAGGTAGATTTTTCATTTCATCAGGTCTTGGTTTGTGTAATACTGGTGGTCAGTGAGTATAGATTAGAATCCTGGACGTTCTCTACATGTGGGGTATGTTCAGATGGTAAGTTTCCTGTGCTGAAATACACTTCAAATCCGTCTTCTGATGTGTTCAATGAGAAATCCACACAATAGTCCACCATAATCCACGTTGCGGGGAAAAAGGTGGGATGAGTCATTTGGGGATTATATTGGCTAAATCTGTGGGTGTATCCAAGTCATGCAAGCTACAAAACCATAAAAAGAAAATCTGAAGATCATGGCCTTGGACTTGTTCCAAAAATTTTGTGGCAAATACGTGTTGGATATTTCTGAAGTATTTAAAACGGATTTTCCAGCAGTTTTATACTGTTGACTTATGGATACCTCCGGATAGGTCATCAGTATCTGATCGGTGGGGTTCTGACACCCGGGGTCCCTGCCGATCAGCTGTATGAGAAGGCACCAGCACAACTATGAGCACCGCGGCCGCCTCCGTGCTCACCAAGCACAGCGCCCCACTATATTGTATAGGGGTTCACTTCTATGGGGCTGAGCTGCACCTGGGTCAGGTGACTGATGAATGTGCCGTCACTGGCCATGGACAAGGTGAGAGAAGACCAGTACCTTCTCAAACAGCTGAGCCGCTGTTTAGATACTGATTACCTATTCAGCGGAAATAGGTCATAGGTATAAAACTCCAGGAAAACCCCTGTAAGACTACTTTCACATCTGCATTTTCATTTCCGGTTTTAAGATCCGGGACTAAACTGATCAGGAAGCAGAAGTATGCATCCGTTCCATTTTGTTACGTTTTGGAGCTGGACCCAAAACCTCTGCGAGCTGCATTTTTTGTCCAGTTTGAGAACGGAACAAACCAGATCCGGCAAAAAAGTCAATAGGATCCGATTATTATTATTTTTTTTGGTAGCAAAAAAATGGATGCATCTGAATGTATTACATGGCATGGATCCATTTAATTCCGGTTTGGGGATCTCAAAACCGTAATTAACAACGCAAGTGTGAAAGTAGCTTAAGTCTGGAATCACACATGCAGTTTCTCTGGCAGTTGGTTAAATCCAGAAGTGGATTCAAAAGGAATTACAAAACACGGATGTGTACCCATCTCTGCTGATCCTCTTCTGGATGTGATACCTATCCCTGCTGATCCTCTTCTGAATTTGATACCTATCCCTGCTGATCCTCTTCTGAATTTGATACCTATCCCTGCTGATCCTCTTCTGGATTTGGATGTATAAACGGTATAACCTGCTTCTGTGTTTCCAGCCTTATAGGAATGTTATACATTTATCTTTTTCATGGATTGTGCAACAAATCACGAAATCTACCATTAATCCCAACAGGAAATCCCAGTAACATCTCTGAGGGAAACTTCATGTTATCGCTAGACTATAAAGAAGATGAAGATACCAGGCAGCGCTCTTCAGAAGAAAACTTCATTACCTTTAATATACACCCAGGACCTCACAGTGCAGATCTGTCATATAATCCTCCTAATCTTGAGGAACCGTCTCCTTATCAATTGGAGATCGCCACCACAAGTGCCAGGCAGAATGGGGGTAAAAGGTTTCAGTGTGAAGAATGTGGAAAACAGTTTACAAAAATATTAAGCCTTTTTAAACACAGAAGAATTCACACAGGAGAGAAGCCGTATTCAAGTTCAGATTGTGGGAAATGCTTTACAAATATATCAGATTTTATTGTACATGAGAGAATTCACAAGGGAGTGAAGCCTTATTCATGTACAAGGTGTGGGAAATGCTTTACATATCAGTCCAAACTTCTTCGGCATGAGAGAATTCATTTAGGAGAGAAGCCATTTTTATGTTCATTATGTGGGAAATGCTTCAGAAATAAATCGGGTCTTGTAAAACATAAGGTAATTCACACAGGAGAGAAGCCGTATTCATGTTCAGAATGTGGGAAATGTTTCACAGAAAAATCAAGTCTCCTTATACATCAGAGAATTCACACAGGGGTGAAGCCGTATACATGTGCAAAATGTGAGAAATGTTTTACAAGTAAATCACATCTTGTTGAACATGAGAGAAGTCACACAGGAGAGAAGCCGTATTCCTGTTCAGAATGTGGGAAATGTTTTACCAAGAAATCAAATCTTGAGCAACATAAGAGAATTCACACAGGAGAGAAGCCGTATTCCTGTTCAGAATGTGGGAAATGTTTTACGAACAAATCAAGTCTTGTTCCACATCAGAGAATTCACACAGGAGAGAAGCCATTTTCATGTCCAGATTGTGGGAAACGCTTTACACATCAGTCAGGTCTTGCTAGACATGAGAGAAGTCACACAGGAGAGAAGCCATTTTCATGTTCAGTATGTGGGAAATGCTTTACCCAGAAAGCAATGCTTGTTATACATGAGAGAAGTCACACAGGAGAGAAGCCATTTTCATGTTCTGAATGTGGGAAATGTTTTACACGAAAATTAATTCTTCTAAAACACGAAAGATGTCACACATGGGAAAGACATTTTGATGCTTTGTATAAAAATAATGTTTTATAGGAATTATAGTTTTGAAACTCATCAGGGAATTCACACAGAAAAGAAACCATAATCCTGTTGGGAATCTGGGAAAGATTATTAGAGAAAAATCGGACTTTATTCACAAGAGCCTTATTTACTGTCAGAGCAGTGATGATGAATTGTCCCCATGGACCTGGCTTCTTCTTACTGTATTCATACCTCCACTCACACGGCAGGAGAATGCAGAGGACATATTGTAAGGGGAAGGACCCCCTACTTAGACCTTTACGTACCATGTGGACACATCGATATCTGATCTTCAGTCATACAGTATATAAAGATAAAGCTGATGGAATAGAAGAAAACGGCAATAATACATTGAATTTGCAGTAATGCACTGAGCATGGCGGATTACTGATCAGCATCGTTACCGTGCAGCGCTGGGGGCCTGAGTGTAAATCTGACCAAGGACAACATCTGCATGGAGTTTGTAAGCCCTCCCTGTGTTTGCATGGTTTCCTCCAGGTTCTCCAGAGAGGTTAAAGGCTTTAACTGCTCTTTCTTTAGTTTTAGAGATGTGCTGGACACATACAGTCACTTCTAGTGTAATGGCCCAAATTTACTGATATGTCTGATCTTAGCATCAGTTCTTACGGAGTTACACGAAAGTTTTTGCACCAAATGTGTCATCAGCCTGAGCCGGTTATAAATCCGCTGCAGGTCTATACGGCCATTCTTAGTTTACGCCATCCACATACCACTGCTGCTTGCTTCTCCACCTCTACTGTCTTGAAGAAAGCTCAGACCCGTCCATCAGTGGCCTCCAACGGGTGAAAATGTAGGCTTAGACACTGCAGGCTCCATAAAGGTGCAGTATTAGGCCACCAGCACACATTGAGGAATACGCACGTTTTACCGCGCAGAAGAACTGCAGCATAGTACTGCACCAGCAACGTATGTGAGATCGCATGAGGACTTTAGGGATCGTTTCTGTGTGGAAATTGACCTGCAGGGAGGACCTTCAAATCTTCAGTCTGTCAATTAGTTTTAGCTGCAGATTTTACCCTTTTTAAGAGAACATTGAAGTCTGTGGCATAAACGTATGTAATCTGCAAATAAAAATTGCACATTTGGGTGCAGATATGTTGCAGAAATGCACAGAAATCTGCACTGAAATTTGTGTGGATCTTATGTGCGATCACCCACATCGTGTGCAGGCGGCTCTGCGAATGATGAAAGGAAACCTAAGACGACATCAGGGTTTTACTTTACACATGAGGCCGTTATAGTGTTACCTCCACAGAGCAGGGTCTGCATGAATGGTTCCTGACACAGCTGCACAGTCACCCCCATCATCTGCTCTGTACATTATGTGTGACACAGCCGCACAGTCACCCCCATCATCTGCTCTGTACATTGTGTGACACAGCTGCACAGTCACCCCCATCATCCTGATTAGTGTTGAGCTTCGGATCATAGATTAAATGTTTTTAAAGATTTAGAATCAAATCCTAAAGTTTTTCACCAAAGTCTTGCACGACTTCAGACGTAACAAGTTTTGCCTCCGCGGAGCACATACAATATGATGATGTACAGAGTTTGAACGAATCGACCTCGGATCTGTGATCTTAAGCTCGATTCGCTCAGCACTAATCCTGATCCCTACATTATGTGGAACTTTGATTATTTTTAATAAAATGTTTTTTTCTCATCCTTTGTAAATCTTTTCTTTCCGGTAGTCGTCTCCACAGCAGCTACTGAGATGGACCTGCCTCCGTTATGGGCAGGAAAAGATGCAGGGAGGTGACATTGCCCCTCGCCTCTTCCTTGTACAGGACAAACCTGCAGAGAGGTCGGAGGCGTGTATAGCCCTCATAGACTAAGAAGACATGCGTGCGATTCTCTAGGGGAGCCGGTGGAGATGGGTAAAGCTAGTGGCTCCGTCCTTCTTTTACCTGGACTGCACTCGGATTGCTCAGTTTGTGGCCAGGCCTGCCTTACTTCCTCCATCTTCAGACAGAATCCATGCATCATGGACCTCGGCTTACACTCTTACGGGGTTAACCACACCACCGAGTGTTGAAGAAGGAGGTCAGTACCTCACTGGATATTCCAGTTTCCGACAAGAACATGGTAGCATCTGTCATCACTTCCGGGGCTGGTGCGGTAACGTCATTACATCTGACATAAGTTCCAGTCTGATGGGTTCTTTGACTTCTTTGGCAAATGCTAATTCTTCATCTAGGATGTCCATAATTTATGACAGGCAGGTATTGAGCTGCCACACTAATCCGGGGTTTCTGCCTCCACCGCGTTCCCCTCATGTCACCACATCATTACTTATGAATTACACCAGTTACAGCCTTGGTTTAATAATGTCCCTTTATGGATGAGAAGGATACTTAATTCTTTGCATTTTCCCAGGGAGGAATTTTCTGATGGTGCCTTTTATGTACAGTGATAAGGATCTTGACCTGAAACAGAAAAGTAGAAGACCTAAAAGATAAACAGGACCTAAGTTATGCCAGTCTTGCGTTCCTAAAGGGGTTGTCTGGTTTCCATATTGATAACCTATTCTCAGGATCAGTATGAGGAAGTAGTGGTAGCACAAAACGTACAATGGTCCAGCCATCTTAAAATAGGGGAGTGCACATAAAGCTGCAGAAAAGTCATAGGCCAACAGAGTGTTGATGTCTAACATTAATCTGTTTTCCCTTAGTCCTAACAGCAGCACAAGCTCATTATTAAGATACTGGTTAGAACGTGAGGGAAGATGTGTTCTTAGTGAGCACCTAAAACTCTAGATGTTAGGAATTAAAGGGACACTAAACCTCAAAACACATAAAAACATGTACAATAGTGTCCTTCTTACATATGCCTGCAAGACTTTTAGCAAAGTCCAAAAGAGAGCGGTTTTGCTGAAATCTTACAGACCAACAGTGACCTTTGTCTTCCTGACTCCATCATCTTCAGCTGCAGAGAGACTTGGTGCACCCGCATGAAATCATAAAACTAGAAGTTCAGGGCAAAGGGTCAGTGCTTAGTCCCTATTGACTAAAATGTACGTAACTATGGTTATAAACTGGAGACAGGGGAGGATTGTGCGATCACACCGGAGACAGGGGAGGATTCTGCGATCACACTGGAGACAGGGGTGGATTGCGTGATCACACCAGAGACAAGCGAGGTTAATGCGATCACACCGGAGACAGACGAGGTTAATGCGATCACACCGGAGACAGGGGAGGATTCTGAATGTACGTAACTAGTTATAAACTGGAGACAGGCGAGGATTGCGCGATCACACCGGAGACAGGCGAGGTTAATGTGATCACACCAGAGACAAGGGAGGATTCTGCGATCACACCGGAGACAGGGGAGGATTATGGGATCACACCGGAGACAGGGGAGGATTGTTTGATCACACCAGAGACAAGCGAGGTTAATGCGATCACACCGGAGACAGGCGAGGTTAATGCGATCACACCGGAGACAGGGGAGGATTGTGCGATTACATCGGAGACGGAGGAGGAGTGCATGATCACTCCGGAGCCAGGGGAGGATTGCGCGATCACACCAGAGACAGGGGAGGATTCTGCGATCACATCATAGACAAGGGGGGCGGGGGGAGGATACTGGGATTTCACCGGAGACAGGGGAGGATTGTGCGATCACACCGGAGACAAGGGAGGAGTGCGCAATCACATCGGAGACAGAGTAGGATTGCGCGATCACACCGGAGACAGAAGAGGTTAATGTGATCACACCAGAGACAGGGGAGGATTGCGCGATCACACCGGAGACAGGGGAGGAGTGCGCAATCACATCGGAGACAGGGGAGGATTCTGCGATCACACCGGAGACAGGGGAGGATTGCTGCGATCACACCGGAGACAGGGGAGGATTGCTGCGATCACACCGGAGACAGGGGAGGATTGCGCGATCCCACCGGAGACAGGGAGGATTCTGCGATCACACCGGAGACAGGGGAGGATTCTGCGATCACAACGGAGGCAGGGAGAATTGCGCGATCACACCGGAGACGGGAGGATTCTGCAATCACATCGGAGACAGGGGAGGATTTTGCGATCACACCGGAGATAGGCGAAATTAATGCGATCACACCGGAGACAGGGGAGGATTGTGCGATCACACCGGAGACAGGGGAGGATTCTGCGATCACACCGGAAACAGGGAAGGATTGCGCGATCACAACGGATACAGTAGAGGATTCTGCGATCACACCGGAGACAGGGGAGGATTGCGCAATCACACCGGAGACAAGGGAAGAGTGAACAATCACACCGGAGACGGGGAGGATTGCGCGATCACACCGGAGACGGGGAGGATTGTGCGATCACACCGGAATTGGGAGAGAAGTGCGGGATCACACCTGAAATGGGAGGATTGTGCGATTACACCGGAGACGGAGGAGGAGTGAGCAATCACACCGGAGACAAGGGAAGAGTGCACAATCACACCGGAAACGGGGAAGGATTGCGCGATCACACCGGAAACGGGGGAGGATTGTGCGATCACACCGGAGACGGGCGAGGATTGTGTGATCACACCGGAGACAGGCGAAGATTGTGCTATTACACCATAGACAAGGGGGGCGGGGGGAGGATTCTGCAATCACACCGGAGACAAGGGAAGATTGTGTGATCACACCGGAGACAGGGGTGGATTGCGTGATCACACCGGAGACAGGCGAGGTTAATGCGATCACACCGGAGACAGGCGAGGTTAATGCGATCACACCGGGGACAGGTGAGGTTAATGCGATTACACCGGAGACAGGCGAGGTTAATGTGATCACACAGGAGACGGGCGAGGATTACGCGATCACACCGGATACAGGAATGAGTGCGCGATCACACCGGAGACGGGAGGATTGCGCGATCACACCAGAGACAGGGGAGCATTCTGCGATCACACCATAGACAAGCGGGGCGGGGGGAGGATCCTGGGATTACACCGGAGACGGAGGAGGATTCTGCGATCACACCGGAGACAGGGGAGGATTCTGCGATCACACTGGAGACAGGGGAGAATTGCGCGATCACACCGGAGACAGGGGAGGATTCTGCAATCACATCGGAGACAGGGGAGGATTGTGCGATCACATCGGAGACAGGTGAGGTTAATGCGATCACACCGGAGACAGGGGAGGATTGCGCGTTCACAGTGGAGGATTCTGCGATCACACCATAGACCGTTGGGGGGGGGATTCTGCGATCACATCTGAGACAGGGAAGGATTGCGCGATCACAACGGATACAGTAGAGGATTCTGCGATCACACCAGAGACAGAGACAGGGAAGGATTGCGCGATCACAACGGATACAGTAGAGGATTCTGCGATCACACCGGAGACAGGGGAAGATTGCGCAATCACACCGGAGACAAGGGAAGATTGCGCAATCACACCGGAGACAAGGGAAGAGTGCGCAATCACACCAGAGACAAGGGAAGAGTGTGCGATCACACCGGAGACAGGCAAGGATTGTGCGAAAAAACACCGGAGATAGGGGAGGATTGTGCGATCACACCGGAGACAGGCGAGGTTAATGCGATCACACCGGAGACGGGCGAGGATTGTGTGATCACACCGGAGACAGGGGAAGATTGTGCTATTACACCATAGACAAGGGGGGCGGGGGGAGGATTCTGCAATCACACCGGAGACAAGGGAAGATTGTGTGATCACACCGGAGACAGGGGTGGATTGCGTGATCACACCGGAGACAGGCGAGGTTAATGCGATCACACCGGAGACAGGCGAGGTTAATGCGATCACACCGGAGACAGGCGAGGTTAATGCGATCACACCGGAGACAGGCAAGGTTAATGTGATCACACCGGGGACAGGCGAGGTTAATGCGATCACACCGGAGACGGGAGGATTGCGCGATCACACCAGAGACAGGGGAGCATTCTGCGATCACACCATAGACAAGCGGGGCGGGGGGAGGATCCTGGGATTACACCGGAGACAGTGGAGGATTGTGCGATCACACCGGAGACAGGGGAGGATTGTGCGATCACACCGGAGACAAGGGAGGAGTGCGCAATCACATCGGAGACAGTGGAGGATTGTGCGATCACACCGGAGACAGAAGAGGTTAATGTGATCACACCGGAGTTGGGAGAGAAGTGCAGGATCACACAACGGAGACAGGGGAGGATTGTGCGATTACACCGGAGACGGAGGAGGAGTGAGCAATCACACCGAGACAAGGGAAGAGTGCATCACACCGAGACGGAGGATTGTGCATCACACGGAACGGGAGGATGCGCGATCACACCGGAGACGGGGAGGATTGCGCGATCACACTGGAGACGGGGAGGATTGTGCGATCACACCGAGACAGGGAGAGTGATCACCGAGGCAGGGAGTGCGATCACACCGGAGACAGGGAGGATCGCGATCACACGTGACGGGAGATGCGATCACACGGAGACAGGGAGGTTGCGATCACACCGGAGACGGGGAGGATTGCGCGATCACACCAGAGACAGAAGAGGTTAATGTGATCACACCGGAGACGGGGAGGATTGTGCGATCACACCGGAGACGGGGAGGATTGCGCGATCACACCGGAGACGGGGAGGATTGTGCGATCACACCGGAGTTGGGAGAGAAGTGCGGGATCACACCTGAGACAGGGGAGGATTGTGCGATTACACCGGAGATGGAGGAGGAGTGAGCAATCACACCGGAGACAAGGGAAGAGTGCACAATCACACCGGAGACAGGGGTGGATTGCGTGATCACACCGGAAACGGGGGAGGATTGCGCAATCACACCGGAAACGGGGGAGGATTGCGCAATCACACCGGAGACAAGGGAAGAGTGCGCGATCACACCGGAAACGGGGGAGGATTGTGCGATCACACCGGAGACTGGGAGGATTGCGCTATCACACCGGAGACGGGGAGGATTGTGCGATCACACCGGAGGTTGGGAGAATTGCGCGATCACACCGGAGACAGGGGAGGATTGTGCGATTGCACCGGAGACGGAGGAGGAGTGCATGATTACTCCGGAGACAGGGAGGATTGCACGATCACACCAGAGAGAGGGAGGGATTCTGTGTTCACACCGGAGATAGAGGAGGATTGTGCGATCACACCGGAGATAGGGGAGGATTGTGCGATCACACCGGAGACAGGCGAGGTTAATGCGATCACACCGGAGACAGGCGAGGATTGTGTGATCACACCGGAGACAGGGGAAGATTGTGCTATTACACCATAGACAAGGGGGGCGGGGGGAGGATTCTGTGATCACACCGGAGACAAGGGAAGATTGTGTGATCACACCGGAGACAGGCGAGGTTAATGCGATTACACCGGAGACAGGCAAGGTTAATGCGATCACACCGGAGACAGGGGAAGATTGTGCTATTACACCATAGACAAGGGGGGCGGGGGGAGGATTCTGCAATCACACCGGAGACAGGGGAGGATTGTGCGATCACACCGGAGACAGGTGAGGTTAATGCGATCACACCGGAGACAGGGGAGGATTGCGCGATCACAGTGGAGAGGATTCTGCGATCACACCATAGACAGTTGGGAGGATTCTGCGATCACATCTGAGACAGGGAAGGATTGCGCGATCACAACGGATACAGGGGAGGATTCTGCGATCACACCGGAGACAGGGAAGGATTGCGCGATCACAACGGATACAGGAGAGGATTCTGCGATCACACCGGAGACAGGGGAGGATTCTGCAATCACACCGGAGACAAGGGAAGATTGCGCAATCACACCGGAGACAAGGGAAGAGTGCACAATCACACCGGAGACGGGGAGGATTGCGCGATCACACCGGAGACAGGGGAGGATTGTGCGATCACACCGGAGTTGGGAGAGAAGTGCAGGATCACACCGGAGACAGGGGAGGATTGTGCGATTACACCGGAGACGGAGGAGGAGTGAGCAATCACACCGGAGACAAGGGAAGAGTGCACAATCACACCGGAGACGGGGAAGGATTGCGCGATCACACCGGAGACAGGGGAGGATTGCGCAATCACACCGGAAACGGGGGAGGATTGCGCAATCACACCGGAGACAAGGGAAGAGTGCACAATCACACCGGAGACGGGGAAGGATTGCGCGATCACACCGGAAACGGGGGAGGATTGTGCGATCACACCGGAGACTGGGAGGATTGCGCGATCACACCGGAGACGGGGAGGATTGTGCGATCACACCGGAGTTGGGAGAGGAGTGCGGGATCACACCTGAGACAGGGGAGGATTGTGCGATTACATCGGAGACGGAGGAGGAGTGCATGATTACTCCGGAGACAGGGAGGATTGCACGATCACACCAGAGACGGAGGAGGATTCTGCGATCACACCGGAGACAGGGGAGGATTTGCGATCACACCGGAGACAGGTAAGGATTGTGCGAAAAAACACCGGAAATAGGCGAGGATTGTGCGATCACACCGGAGACAGGCGAGGTTAATGCGATCACATCGGAGACGGGCGAGGATTGTGTGATCACACCGGAGACAGGGGAAGATTGTGCTATTACACCAGAGACAAGGGCGGGAGGATTCTGCGATCACACCGGAGACAAGGGAAGATTGTGTGATCACACCGGAGACAGGGAGGATTGCTGCGATCACACCGGGGATAGGCGAGGTTAATGCGATCACACCGGAGACGGGCGAGGATTACGCGATCACACCGGAGACGGGCGAGGATTACGCGATCACACCGGAGACGGGGAGGATTGCGTGATCACACCGGAGACAGGAAGGAGTGCGCGATCACACCGGAGACAGGGGAGGATTGCGCGATCACACCAGAGACAGGGGAGGATTGCGCGATCACACCGGAGACAGGGGAGGATTGCTGCGATCACACCTGGAGAGCAGGGAGGGAGGATTGCTGCGATCACATCGGAGACAGGGGAGGATTGCGCGATCACACCGGAGACAGAGGAGGATTGTGCGATCACACCGGAGACAGGGGAGGAGTGCGCAATCACACCGGAGACAAGGGAGGAGTGCGCAATCACATCGGAGACAGAGAAGGATTGCTGCGATCACACCGGAGACAGGGGAGGATTGTGCGATCACACCGGAGACAGGGGAGGATTGCTGCGATCACACCGGAGGCAGGGAGAATTGCGCGATCACACCGGAGACAGGGCGAGGTTAATGCGATCACACCGGAGGCAGGGAGGATTGCGCGATCACACCGGAGACAGGCGAGGTTAATGCGATCACACCGGAGACAGGGGAGGATTCTGCAATCACATCTGAGACAGGGAAGGATTGCGCGATCACAACGGATACAGGGGAGGATTCTGCGATCACACCGGAGACAGGGAAGGATTGCGCGATCACACCGGAGACAGGAGAGGATTCTGCGATCACACCGGAGATAGGCGAGGTTAATGCGATCACACCGGAGACAGGGGAGGATTGCGCGATCACACCGGAGACAGGCGAGGTTAATGTGATCACACCGGAGACAGGGGAGGATTGCTGCAATCACACCGGAGACAAGGGAGGATTGCGCAATCACACCGGAGACAGGGGAGGAGTGCGCAATCACACCGGAGACAGGGGAGGATTGCGCGATCACACCGGAGACAGGAGAGGATTCTGCGATCACACCAGAGACAGGGGAGGATTCTGCGATCACACCAGAGACAGGGGAGGAGTGCGCAATCACACCGGAGACAAGGGAGGAGTGCGCAATCACATCGGAGACAGAGGAGGATTGCGCGATCACACCGGAGACAGAGGAGGATTGCGCGATCACACCGGAGACAGGGGAGGATTGCGCGATCACACCGGAGACAGGGCAGGATTGCGCGATCACACCGGAGACAGGGGAGGATTCTGCGATCACACCGGAGACAGGGGAGGATTCTGCGATCACACCGGAGACTGGGGAGGATTCTGCGATCACATCGGAGACAGGGAGAATTGCGCGATCACACCGGAGACAGGGGAGGATTCTGCAATCACATCGGAGACAGGGGAGGATTGCGCGATCACACCGGAGACAGGCGAGGTTAATGCGATCACACCGGAGACAGGGGAGGATTGCGCGATCACACCGGAGACAGGGGAGGATTGCGCGATCACACCGGAGACAGGGCAGGATTGCGCGATCACACCGGAGACAGGGGAGGATTGCGCGATCACACCGGAGACAGGGGAGGATTCTGCGATCACACCAGAGACAGGGGAGGATTCTGCGATCACACCGGAGGCAGGGAGAATTGCGCGATCACACCGGAGACAGGGGAGGATTCTGCAATCACATCGGAGACAGGGGAGGATTGCGCGATCACACCGGAGGCATGCGAGGTTAATGCGATCACACCGGAGACAGGGGAGGATTGTGCGATCACACCGGAGACAGGAGAGGTTAATGTGATCACACCGGAGACAGGGGAGGATTGCGCGATCACACCGGAGACAGGGGAGGATTCTGCGATCACACCGGAGACAGGGGAGGATTCTGCGATCACACCGGAGACAGGGGAGGATTCTGCGATCACATCGGAGACAGGGAGGATTGCGCAATCACACCGGATACAGGGGAGGATTCTGCGATCACACCGGAGACAGGGAAGGTTAATGCGATCACACCGGAGACAGGGGAGGATTGCGCGATCACACCGGAGACAGGCGAGGTTAATGCGATCACACCGGAGACAGGGGAGGATTCTGCAATCACATCTGAGACAGGGGAGGATTGCGCGATCACAACGGATACAGGGGAGGATTCTGCGATCACACCGGAGACAGGGGAGGATTCTGCGATCACACCGGAGACAGGGAAGGATTGCGCAATCACACCGGAGACAAGGGAAGAGTGCGCAATCACACCGGAGACAGGGGAGGATTGCGCGATCACACCGGAAACGGGGGAGGATTGCGCAATCACACCGGAAACGGGGGAGGATTGCGCAATCACACCAGAGACAAGGGAAGAGTGCACAATCACACCGGAGACAAGGGAAGAGTGCATAATCACACCGGAGACGGGGAAGGATTGCGCGATCACACCGGAAACGGGGGAGGATTGCGCAATCACACCGGAGACAAGGGAAGAGTGCACAATCACACCGGAGACAAGGGAAGAGTGCGCGATCACACCGGAGACGGGGAGGATTGCGCGATCACACCGGAGACGAGGAGGATTGTGCGATCACACCGGAGACAGGCAAGGATTGTGCGAAGACACCGGAAATAGGCGAGGATTGTGCGATCACACCGGAGACAGGCGAGGATTGTGCGATCACACCGGAGACGGGGAGGATTGCGCGATCACACCGGAGTTGGGAGAGGAGTGCAGGATCACACCTGAGACAGGGGAGGATTGTGCGATCACACCGGAGACAGGCAAGGATTGTGCGATCACACCGGAGACAGGGGAGGATTGCGCGATCACACCGGAGACAGGGGAGGATTGCGCAATCACACCGGAGACAGGGGAGGATTGCGCAATCACACCGGAGACAGGGGAGGATTGTGCGATCACACCGGAGACAGGGGAGGATTGCGCGATCACACCGGAAACGGGGGAGGATTGCGCAATCACACCAGAGACAAGGGAAGAGTGCGCAATCACACCGGAGACAAGGGAAGAGTGCATAATCACACCGGAGACGGGGAAGGATTGCGCGATCACACCGAGACAGGGGAGGATTGCGCAATCACACGGAGACAGGGAGGATTGCGCGATCACACCGGAGACAAGGGAAGAGTGCGCGATCACACCGGAGACGAGGAGGATTGCGCGATCACACCGGAGACAGGAGGATTGTGCGATCACACCGGAGACAGGCAAGGATTGTGCGAAGACACCGGAAATAGGCGAGGATTGTGCGATCACACCGGTGACAGGCAAGGATTGTGAGATCACACCGGAGACGGGGGAGGAGTGCGCGATCACACCGGAGACAGACGAGGATTGTGCGATCACACCGGAGACAGGGGAGGATTGTGCGATCACACCGGAGACAGGGGAGGATTGTGCGATCACACCGGAGACAGGCAAGGATTGTGTGAAGACACCGGAAATAGGCGAGGATTGTGCGATCACACCGGTGACAGGGGAGGAGTGCGCGATCACACCAGAGACGGGAGAGGAGTGCACGATCACAACGGAGACAGACGAGGATTGTGCGATCACACCGGAGATAGTGGAGGATTGTGCGATCACACCGGAGACAGGGGAGGATTGTGCGATCACACCGGAGACAGGGGAGGATTGTGCGATCACACCGGAGACAGACGAGGATTGTGCGATCACACCGGAGACAGGGGAGGATTGTGCGATCACACCGGAGACAGGGGGGGATTGTGCGATTGCAGCGGAGACAGGGGAGGATAGCGCAATCACACCGGAGACAGGCTAGGATTGGACGATCACACCGGAGACAGGGGAGGATAGCGCGATCACACCGGAGACAGGCGAGGATTCTGCGATCACACCGGAGACAGGGGAGGTTATGCGATCACACCGGAGACAGGCGAGGATTCTGCGATCACACCGAAGACAGGCGAGGATTGTGCGATCACACCGGAGACAGGGGAGGATAGCGCGATTACACAGGAGACGGGGGAGGATTGCGCGATCACACTGGAGACGGGGGGGGGGGGATTGTTCGATCACACCGGATACAGGGGAGGATTGTCAGGGAGGGGTATCAGCTTTCCCAGGACCCCGATACATGTACTGTATAGCAAAAATGCCTAGCTATGGCACACTATGGCAGTTAGAAGGGAGCTTTATTTAGGTGCCTCCTATGTGGCCCCTATTACAGCTCCACTTGCTATGTTACCGAGCTTTCCTTGGCTCATGAAAGGCAAATTATGGGGCACTATCAAATAATTTGAAAGCAAGAATGGGGACTTGTTGGACACATGGGGCAACACCTGTGTATTACCCATTTTGTTTGTTGGTTTAATGTCCCTATCACCTAATTGTCGGGGGTAGCATATTCCAGAGAACTGGTGCAGCTCGATAGAAGTCTTGGAGATGGGGTTAGGTGTTTGGAATGTGGGAGAACTTCGTGGGTGAGAGAGAGATGTTGAAACTAAATCTTGATCCGTATAGGGAACAAAATAAAAAAGACGACAATTCAGCTTTTTTAATAGATTTTTGCATCATTTTTAAATATGGAATAAGAAATGATTTTATTGGAGACCTGTGCTGGATTCGTTTTTCCTGGAACCGTATGGGCAAACAGTTGAGTGACGGGCATACTGTGGCATTGGTGTTGCCTGACCTGACATGTGCCTGACCTCCATATTGACCATTCTCTGCCTGCCCTGACCTCAGACAGTTTTCCATATACCACATACTCCACCAGCTCTGACCTCGGCTTGTCCCTGACTACGGGCTTTGCCTGAGCACTCTCTGATCCCATGTTAAGGGTCAGCTGTTAACCACACAGAGAAGGTATGTAGTGGAATTGTGGCTCTCCTGCAGTGAAGTCCAGATCCCGGTATTATTATTTATTATTATAGCGCCATTCATTCCATGGTGCTGTACATATGATAAGCGGTGCAGATACATAATCCAAAACAATTGCAACAAGCATGAACAAGACAAGTTACAGACTGGTACAGAAGGAAAGAGGACCCTGCCCATGAGACAGGGTCGGACTGGAAACTTAAGTGGTCCATGTTGTAAGGGGATCCAAATTGACAGAGGGCAGGGCCAACACTGTATTGTGGCACAAACTAACACCCGAGTAGATCCAAATAGTTCAATGCAATACAATAAAGTGCCCCAGCAGCAGCAGCGTTAATTAAAGTTTAGGTACACCTTTAGGGGCAATTTCTTTTTATTATTGCATTGTACTCGTTTTGACCGAAAATATTTTTTTCAATTGGTCTTTATTACAAATATGGAAGCCCTTTCTCTGTACAGGGCTGAGATGCTCTAATGGAGGGATCAGAATTTTCTCTCTTCTCGTCAGCCAGTTAATGTGACGGGCCCCTTATCTCTGCTCTCTGACATTATAAACACTCATTATAGCTCAGTCCTCATTTTACTGATAAGAATGTGGCTTAAATTAGTGACCTCTTAGTAATTTAGAGATCAGGGTTATTAGATGATGGCACATAGTGAAAGTACCGGTCACACAGCTAGAAAAACGGCTAACTCTTTGTGACAGAACAGCTCAATATTTTTAATAAAGGTCCATTAAAAAAAATATTTTTAGCCCAAAATGAGTAAAATGCAGTAAAAAATTTTTTTTGTTGCCTCCAAAGGTGTACATACCCTTTAAGTCTGGGAGCAACCATAATTACCTGGTTGGCGGCTGTGAGCAGGGCTCAGGCGGCCCCCTGGGTATTGGCTCATTGGGAAATTTCTCATAGAGTCTATGGCCAATCTGCCCTTGTCACAAGGGCTTACAATCTACATGGGATGGGAGGAGGACACAGTAGGCGAGGGTGAAGCTGGTCATGGCGGTATAGAGGCAGCAGTGTCACTGGTCGTAGGCTTGTCTGAAGAGGTGGGTTTTAGGTTTCTTTTGAAGGATTCCACTGTAGGTGAGAGTCTGATATGTAGGGTAGCGAGGTCCAGAGTATGGGGGAAGCACGGGATAAATCCTGGAGGTGATTGTGGGAAGAGGTGATAAGAGGAGAGAAGGAGGTCCTGTGAGGATCAGAGATTGCGTGTGGGGATGTATCGGGAAAGTAGCTCAGAGATGCAGGTGGGACCGGTTGTGGACGCCTTGTATGTATTTGTTAGTATTTTGAACTGAATTCGCTGGGCAATGTGGAGCCAGTGAAGGGACTGGCAGAGGGGAGAGGCAGAGGAGTAACGGGGGGAGAGGTGGATTAGTCGGGCAGCAGAGTTGAGGCTAGATTGGAGGGGTGCGAGAGTGCTAGATGGAAGGCCACAGAGCAGAATATTCAAGTAGTCTAGGCGGGAGATGATGAGGGAATGTACAAGCAATTTTGCAGACTCCTAGTTATGGAATGCACACATTCGAGAGATATTTGTGAGTTGGAGGCGGCAGGTGGTGGAAAGGGCTTTAGATGGGCGATTTGAAGGACAGGGCAGGAGAATTGGTTGACGGGGGAGATTGTGCACCCATTGATCGTGGTCGATAAATCTGATGGGGGAACTGAGTGAGATGGAGGAAAGATGATAAATTCTGTTTTATCTGTGTTAAGTTTTAGAAAGCGAGAAGAGAAGGAGGATATCGAAGATAGGCATTGGATTCTGGATAGTAAGGTGGTGATATTTGGACCAGACAGGTAAATTTGAAAGTCATCAGGCCGAAGGTGTAGACTGAGAAGAGCAGGAGTCCAAGGACAGAGCCTCACAACAGAGAGAGGATAAGGCGAGAAGGTGGTGTAAGAGTGGGGAGACGCTAAATGTCCGGTCTGTGAGGTATGATGTGATCCAAGAGAGGGCCAGGTCAGTGATGCCAAGAGATGAGAGAGTTTGTAACAGAAGGGAGTGGTCAACAGTGTCAAAGGCAGAGGACAAGTCAAGGAGACGGAGGACAGAGTAATGGAGAAGGCAGAGGACAAGTCAAGGAGACGGAGGACAGAGTAATGTAGAAAGCAGAGGACAGGTCCAGGAGGAGGAGGACAGAGTAATGTAGAAGGCAGAGGGCAGGTCAAGGAGACGGAGGACAGAGTAATGTAGAAGGCAGAGCACAGGTCCAGGAGAAGGAGGACAGAGTAATGGAGAAGGCAGAGGACAGGTGCAGGAGAAGGAGGCCAGAGTAATGTAGAAGGCAGAGGACAGGTCCAGGAGAAGGAGCACAGAGTAATGTAGAAGGCAGAGGACAGGTCTAGAAGGAGGAGCACAGAGTAATGTAGAAGGCAGAGGACAAGTCAAGGAGACGGAGGACATAGTAATGTAGAAGGCAGAGGACAGGTCCAGGAGAAGGAGCACAGAGTAATGGAGAAGGCAGAGGACAGGTCTAGAAGGAGGAGCACAGAGTAATGTAGAAGGCAGAGGGCAGGTCAAGGAGACGGAGGACATAGTAATGTAGAAGGCAGAGGACAGGTCCAGGAGAAGGAGGACAGAGTAATGTAGAAGGCAGAGTACAGATCCAGGAGAAAGAGGCCAGAGTAATGTAGAAGGCAGAGGACAGGTCAAGGAGAAGGAGGACAGAGTAATGGAGAAGGCAGAGGACAGGTCAAGGAGAAGGAGGACAGAGTATGGTTTTTTGTTTTGGCTGTTAGCAGGTCATTGGGGACTTTGGTAAGGGCAGTCTCAGTTGAGTGGTGGGGTCGGAAGCCAGATTGTAGCTGGTACGCGTCTCTGGTGAAGAAGGACGGTGGGTACGTGTCTCCGGAGCAGGAGGACGGCGGGTACGTGTCTCCGGTGCAGGAGGACGGCAGGTACGTGTCTCCGGAGCATGAGGACGGTGGGTACGTGTCTCCGGTGCAGGAGGACGGTGGGTACGTGTCTCCGGAGCATGAGGACGGTGGGTACGTGTCTCCGGTGCAGGAGGATGGTGGGTACGTGTCTCCGGAGCATGAGGACGGCGGGTACGTGTCTCCGGAGCATGAGGACGGTGGGTACGTGTCTCCGGTGCAGGAGGACGGTGGGTACGTGTCTCCGGTGCAGGAGGACGGCGGGTACGTGTCTCCGGTGCAGGAGGACGGCGGGTACGTGTCTCCGGTGCAGGAGGACGGCGGGTACGTGTCTCCGGAGCATGAGGACGGCGGGTACGTGTCTCCGGTGCAGGAGGACGGCGGGTACGTGTCTCCGGTGCAGGAGGACGGCGGGTACGTGTCTCCGGTGCAGGAGGACGGCGGGTACGTGTCTCCGGTGCAGGAGGACGGCGGGTACGTGTCTCCGGTGCAGGAGGACGGCGGGTACGTGTCTCCGGTGCAGGAGGATGGCGGGTACGTGTCTCCGGTGCAGGAGGATGGCGGGTACGTGTCTCCGGTGCAGGAGGATGGCGGGTACGTGTCTCCGGTGCAGGAGGACGGCGGGTACGTGTCTCCGGTGCAGGAGGACGGCGGGTACGTGTCTCCGGTGCAGGAGGACGGCGGGTACGTGTCTCCGGTGCAGGAGGACGGCGGGTACGTGTCTCCGGTGCAGGAGGACGGCGGGTACGTGTCTCCGGAGCATGAGGACGGTGGGTACGTGTCTCCGGTGCAGGAGGACGGCGGGTACGTGTCTGTGATTTCGTATCTGGGGGGGGGGGGGTGATTGAGTTGGGTTTTGCTGTGTGATTATGTATGCAGTGTTGGGGGTGGGGGGGCTTGGGGTTGTTATAGTGTGATTATGTATGGGGGGGGGGAGTTTGCTGTGTGATTTTGTATGGGGGGAGGGGCTACAGTACTAGTCGGAATCAAAGCAGAGTTCAGTTTCAAATTTTAAAGTGTTTTTCCACTTTATAAAATCAACTGCCGAAGTTATTCAATGAAATCTCGCGCGACTTCGTGAATAACAGACTTCGTCTCCTCGGAGCCCATACATTCCAATACTGTATAGCAACCGATCTCCGTACAGTATTATTCCGAAGTTTTGAACAAAGCGTCCAAAGCTCGCTTCTCTCGACACCAACAATGGCCTAAGACGCGCACATTACACCGCCCTGCGGATCCGTGAGGAGCGGCATTTACTGCTACACGAGGACTCCCTGCATCGTACAGTGCTTTAACCCGTTCCTTACCACCCAACGTATATATATCCCTCAGTGTGGGATGTGGCGGCCGCTGGCGAGCACCATGGCTGCTGGGTGCTGTTTAAGAATTTCCCATGCCTGGTAAGGACCAGGTCCGTACTGTGCATGGAGCTCAGACAGCTCATGTAAAGTCTTCCCATGCCTGGTAAGGACCAGGTCCGTACTGTGCATGGAGTTTAGACAGCTCATGTAAGTCTTCCCATGCCTGGTAAGGACCAGGTCCGTACTGTGCATGGAGCTCAGACAGCTCATGTAAAGTCTTCCCATGCCTGGTAAGGACCAGGTCCGTACTGTGCATGGAGCTCAGACAGCTCATGTACAGTCTTCCCATGCCTGGTAAGGACCAGGTCCGTACTGTGCATGGAGCTTAGACAGCTCATGTACAGTCTTCCCATGCCTGGTAAGGACCAGGTCCGTACTGTGCATGGAGCTTAGACAGCTCATGTACAGTCTTCCCATGCCTGGTAAGGACCAGGTCCGTACTGTGCATGGAGTTTAGACAGCTCATGTACAGTCTTCCCATGCCTGGTAAGGACCAGGTCCGTACTGTGCATGGAGCTTAGACACAACCCTGAATCAATCCTTCAACAGGATCCTCTCAGGAAAAAAGCTCCGCCCACTCCGGTCACATGATGTTGACATCCTCAAAGGTTCTTCACCACAACTTCCCTCCCTCGCTGAGCTCCGCCCTTTCCGTCTCTGGTCACATGACTGATCTCATCGCAGGTCCTTTACCAGACATCAATTCTGCAGCGCTAAACTCCGCCCTTTCCGGTCACATGATAGGGACGTTGTCAAAGGTTGTTCACACACTGTTCTCTGCCCCTTCATGCTCTGGTCACATGAAGGTAACGTAATCGCAGGTCCTTTACCACAACATATCTTAAACATTGCTGAGCTCCGCCCCTCAGGTCACATGACATTATCAACGGTTCTTTACCACATACATTCTGCAATGCTACACTCCGCCCCTGATCACATGGCGATGACGTCACCGCAGGTCCTTTTCCCTCTCTGTCTCCATGGAGAAGTTGCCCCCGACCGCCATGATGGAGGCTCCCCTCCCAGGTAACAGGAGCTGTGGATGGGTCTGGTCAGGGCTGACACTGCGGGATGTGCGGGGAGATTCCTGGCGGCTCCGGCCCCTCCCCCGGGGAGAGATGACATCTGGGGAGATTTATCCGGAAACCACTGCGGACACCGGGAGGAAGGACCCTGTATATACCGCAGTGTCGCCGCCCCTCCCCCTGTATATACCGCAGTGTGGCCGCCCCTCCCCCTGTATATACCGCAGTGTGGCCGCCCTCCCCCTGTATATACCGCAGTGTGGCCGCCCCTCCCCCTGTATATACCGCAGTGTGGCCGCCCCTCCCTCTGTATATACCGCAGTGTGGCCGCTCCTCCCCCTGTATATACCGCAGTGTGGCCGCTCCTCCCCCTGTATATACCGCAGTGTGGCCGCCCCTCCTCCTGTATATACCGCAGTGTGGTCGCCCCTCCCTCTATATATACCGCAGTGTGGCCGCCCCTCCCTCTATATATACCGCAGTGTGGCCGCCCCTCCCTCTGTATATACCGCAGTGTGGCCGCCCCTCCCCCTGTATATACCGCAGTGTGGCCGCTCCTCCCCCTGTATATACCGCAGTGTGGCCGCTCCTCCCCTGTATATACCGCAGTGTGGCCGCCTCCTCCTGTATATACCGCAGTGTGGTCGCCCCTCCCTCTGTATATACCGCATTGTGGTCGCCCCTCCCCCTGTATATACCGCATTGTGGTCGCCCCTCCTCCTGTATATACCGCAGTGTGGTCGCCCCTCCCCCTGTATATACCGCAGTGTGGCCGCCCCTCCCCTGTATATACCGCAGTGTGGCCGCCCCTCCCCTGTATATACCGCAGTGTGGTCGCCCCTCCCCCTGTATATACCGCAGTGTGGTCGCCCCTTCCTCTGTATATACCGCAGTGTGGCCGCCCCTCCCTCTGTATATACCGCAGTGTGGCCGCCCCTCCCCCTGTATATACCGCACACTGTGGCCGCCCCTCCCCCTGTATATACTGCACACTGTGGCCGCCCCTCCCCCTGTATATACCGCAGTGTGGCCGCCCCTCCCCCTGTATATTCCGCACACTGTGGCCGCCCCTCCCCCTGTATATACCGCAGTGTGGCCGCTCCTCCCCCTGTATATACCGCAGTGTGGTCGCCCCTCCCCCTGTATATACCGCACACTGTGGCCGCCCCTCCTCTGTATATACCGCATTGTGGTCGCCTCCCCTGTATATACCGCACACTGTGGCTGCTCCTCCCCCTGTATATACCGCACACTGTGGCCGCCCCTCCTCCTGTATATACCGCACACTGTGGCCGCCCCTCCCTCTGTATATACCGCATTGTGGTCGCCCCTCCCCCTGTATATACCGCACACTGTGGCTGCTCCTCCCCCTGTATATACCGCACACTGTGGCCGCCCCTCCTCCTGTATATACCGCAGTGTGGTCGCCCCTCCCCCTGTATATACCGCAGTGTGGCTGCCCCTCCCCCTGTATATACCGCAGTGTGGTCGCCCCTCCTCCTGTATATACCGCAGTGTGGTCGCCCCTCCCCCTGTATATACCGCAGTGTGGCCGCCCCTCCCCCTGTATATACCGCAGTGTGGTCGCCCCTCCCCCTGTATATACCGCATTGTGGTCGCCCCTCCCCCTGTATATACCGCAGTGTGGCCGCCCCTCCCCCTGTATATACCGCAGTGTGGTCGCCCCTCCCTCTGTATATACCGCATTGTGGTCGCCCCTCCCCTGTATATACCGCAGTGTGGCCGCCTCCCCCTGTATATACCGCAGTGTGGTCGCCCTCCCCTGTATATACCGCATTGTGGTCGCCCTCCTCCTGTATATACCGCAGTGTGGCCGCCCCTCCCCTGTATATACCGCAGTGTGGCCGCCCCTCCCTTGTATATACCGCACACTGTGGTCGCCCCTCCCCCTGTATATACCGCAGTGTGGCTGCCCCTCCCCCTGTATATACCGCAGTGTGGTCGCCCTCCCCCTGTATATACCGCAGTGTGGCTGCCCCTCCCCTGTATATACCGCAGTGTGGCTGCCCCTCCCCTGTATATACCGCAGTGTGGCTGCCCCTCCCCTGTATATACCGCAGTGTGGTCGCCCCTCCCCCTGTATATACCGCAGTGTGGCCGCCCCTCCCTCTGTATATACCGCATTGTGGTCGCCCCTCCCCCTGTATATACCGCATTGTGGTGCGCCCCTCCCTGTATATACCGCAGTGTGGCCGCCCCTCCCTCTGTATATACCGCATTGTGGTCGCCCCTCCCCCTGTATATACCGCAGTGTGGTCGCCCCTCCCCCTTTATATACCGCAGTGTGGTCGCCCCTCCCCCTGTATATACCGCAGTGTGGTCGCCCCTCCCTCTGTATATACCGCAGTGTGGTCGCCCCTCCCCCTGTATATACCGCAGTGTGGCCGCCCCTCCTCCTGTATATACCGCACACTGTGGTCGCCCCTCCCTCTGTATATACCGCACACTGTGGTCGCCCCTCCCTCTGTATATACCGCACACTGTGGTCGCCCCTCCCTCTGTATATACCGCAGTGTGGTCCAGGGCTGTGGAGTCGGAGTCGAGGAGTCGGAGTCGAAGGCAATTTTGGGTACCTGGAGTCGGAGTCGGCATAAAATGGACCGACTCCGACTCCGACTCCTACTAGATTTAAATTGGAATAAAAAAAAAATTAGAATAAAAAAAAAGCAAGTTTAAATGTCCCAATTCAGATAAAGTTATAATTAATGACTTCTCTACTGTAAGAATAAAGGCCAATGCATGCAGTGCGTCACGTTACCGCTAAACAAAGACGTTAAGTGACGGTGAAGAAGCTTTTCATATGCTTTACTATGCAGTTAAAGGGACACTGACAGGCTGATATATCTGCTGGTATTCATCAGAGGATCAGGAATACAACTAGACGACTGTTACCCCCAGCTGAGGTTTACTTGTGTTTAAAAACGTTTTAATCAATATGCAAATTCTCTACCTTTGTGCCCAAGGGGGCAGGTGCACATGTAGAGTACTGGCAGCACTAGACAGGACTAGGTAGCGAGGAGGAAGAGAGAAAGCTGGCACAGCCTCAGCATAGCCAGACGAGGCTGCTGCCAGCACTCTACACGTGCGCCTGCGCAGGAATTCAGCGCTCGGCCAGCCTGAAAAAAGGCCAGTGCAGTGAATAATAACGAGGGGAACAGCGCTGGGAAGCTGTACTGGGCGCGGCTGGGCACAAAGCCGCAGGAGACGCTGCCCCATTGGGCGCAAAGATAGTGAATTTGCATACAGATTAAAATGTTTCTAAACACAAGTACAGCTTAACTGGGGGTAACATTAGTATAGTTTTATTCCTAATTCTCTGATGAATACCAGTATATATATCTTTAGCTGGACAATCAGCCTGTCAGTGTCCCTTTAAGGAGCGGCAATACTTACACTTTCCATCGTCTTGTGGTCTGCTGTTACAGGGAACCCATGGTTATCCTCGCCCTCACTGATAACTGATTAAGGACTGGAGACACTTGTATAAGTGACGGGAATGGATAGTCAATAGTTCAAGACTGAAGCTGTAAACCATTTGAAAAACTGCTATCATTCAGCTAAGGCTATAAAACATGTAAACTCAGATTGTTAGCTTAAATTTTAAACACGACTATGGGATTCTACTAGGAAAATCATGTTTTTAAAATAAATGCCCCTTCCCCTGCCCCTTCCTGGATCCTCCCACTGCTCTATCTTCAGCAGAAGATCAGCACACAAAGCAGAAGGCAGCAGCTTCTGCTCAACTACCTCTCTGTGCTAGAGGAGATTAGAAGAACTTGGTGGAACAGCTTCGTATTTGCATATTATATACAGAGGAGTCGGAGTCGAGGAGTCGGAGTCGGAAGTTTCAAAATCTGAGGAGTCGGAGTCGGAGTCGGACAATTTATCTACCGACTCCACAGCCCTGGTGTGGTCGCCCCTCCCCCTGTATATACCGCATTGTGGTCGCCCCTCCTCCTGTATATACCGCACACTGTGGTCGCCCCTCCCCCTGTATATACCGCACACTGTGGTCGCCCCTCCCCCTGTATATACCGCAGTGTGGTCGCCCCTCCCCCTGTATATACCGCAGTGCGGTCGCCCCTCCTCCTGTATATACCGCACACTGTGGTCGCCCCTCCCCCTGTATATACCGCACTGTGGCCACCCCTCCCCTGTATATACCGCACACTGTGGTCGCCCCTCCCCTGTATATACCGCAGTGTGGTCGCCCTCCCCTGTATATACCGCAGTGTGGCCGCCCCTCCCCTGTATATACCGCACACTGTGGTCGCCCTCCCCTGTATATACCGCACTGTGGCCACCCCTCCCCCTGTATATACCGCACACTGTGGTCGCCCCTCCCCCTGTATATACCGCAGTGTGGTCGCCCCTCCCCTGTATATACCGCACACTGTGGTCGCCCCTCCCCCTGTATATACCGCAGTGTGGTCGCCCCTCCCCTGTATATACCGCACACTGTGGCCGCCCCTCCCCTGTATATACCGCACACTGTGGCCGCCCCTCCCCTGTATATACCGCACGCTGTGGTCGTCCCTCCCCTGTATATACCGCAGTGTGGCGCCCCCGTATATAATGCAGTGTGGCCGCCTCCCCCTGTATATACCGCAATGTGGCCGCCCTCCCCTGTATATACCGTAGTGTGGTCGCCCCTCCCCTGTATATACCGCAGTGTGGTCGCCTCCCCTGTATATACCGCAGTGTGGTCGCCCTCCCCTGTATATACCGCAATGTGGCCGCCTCCCCTGTATATACCGCAGTGTGGTCGCCCCTCCCTCTGTATATACCGCATTGTGGTCGCCCCTCCCCCTTGTTATACCGCATTGTGGTCGCCCCTCCCCCTGTATATACCGCAGTGTGGCCGCCCCTCCCTCTGTATGTACCGCACACTGTGGCCGCCCCTCCCCCTGTATATACCGCAGTGTGGTCGCCCCTCCCCCTGTATATACCGCACACTGTGGTCGCCCCTCCCCCTGTATATACCGCAGTGTGGTCGCCCCTCCCACTGTTTATACCGCAGTGTGGCCGCCCCTCCCACTGTATATACCGCACACTGTGGCCGCCCCTCCCCTGTATATACCGCAGTGTGGCCGCCCCTCCCCTGTTTATACCGCAGTGTGGCCGCCCTCCCTGTATATACCGCACACTGTGGCCGCCCCTCCCCTGTATATGCTGCAGTGTGGTCGCCCCTCCCCTGTATATACCGCACACTGTGGTCGCCCCTCCCCTGTATATACCGCACACTGTGGTCGCCCTCCCCTGTATATACCGCAGTGTGGTCGCCCCTCCCCTGTATATACCGCACACTGTGGTCGCCCCTCCCCCTGTATATACCGCAGTGTGGTCGCCCCTCCCCTGTATATACCGCAGTGTGGTCGCCCCTCCCCTGTATATACCGCAGTGTGGTCGCCCTCCCCTGTATATACCGCAGTGTGGTCGCCCCTCCTCCTGTATATACCGCACACTGTGGCCGCCCCTCCCCTGTATATACCGCACACTGTGGTCGCCCTCCCCCTGTATATACCGCAGTGTGGTCGCCCTCCCCTGTATATACCGCAGTGTGGTCGCCCTCCCCTGTATATACCGCACACTGTGGCCGCCCCTCCCCTGTATATACCGCATTGTGGTCGCCCCTCCCCCTGTATATACCGCAGTGTGGCCGCCCCTCCCCCTGTTCATCCCTGATATCGGGGGGCGCTCTCTTCCCTCTATGGAGGTTCAGTCCTGATATCGGGGGGCGCTCTCCTCCCTCTATGGAGGTTCAGCCCTGATATCGGGGGGCGCTCTCCTCCCTCTATGGAGGTTCAGTCCTGATATCGGGGCGTCTCCTCCCTCTATGGGGATCAGTCCTGATATTGGGGGTGCTCTCCTCCCTCTATGGGGGTTCAGTCCTGATATCGGGGCGCTCTCCTCCCTCTATGGGGGTTCAGTCCTGATATCGGGGGCGCTCTCCTCCCTCTATGGGGGTTCAGTCCTGATATCGGGGGGCGCTCTCCTCCCTCTATGGAGGTTCAGTCCTGATATCGGGGGCGCTCTCCTCCCTCTATGGGGGTTCAGCCCTGATATCTGGGGCGCTCCTCTCTCTATGGGGGTTCAGTCCTGATATCGGGGTGCTCTCCTCCCTCTATGGGGGTTCAGTCCTGATATCGGGGAGGCGCTCTCTCTCTATGGGGGTTCAGTCCTGATATCGGGGGCGCTCTCCTCCCTCTATGGGGGTTCAGCCCTGATATCGGGGCGCCTCCTCCCTCTATGGGGGTTCAGTCCTGATATCGGGGCACTCTCCTCCCTCTATGGGGGTTCAGCCCTGATATCGGGGTGCTCTCCTCCCTCTATGGGGTTCAGCCCTGATATCGGGGTGCTCTCCTCCTCTATGGGGGTTCAGTCCTGATATCGGGGGGCGCTCTCTTCCCTCTATGGGGGTTCAGCCCTGATATCGGGGGTGCTCTCCTCCCTCTATGGGGGTTCAGCTCTGATATCGGGGCGCTCTCCTCCTCTATGGGGGTTCAGCCCTGATATCGGGGTGCTCTCCTCCTCTATGGGGTTCAGCCCTGATATCGGGGCGCTCTCCTCCCTCTATGGGGGTTCAGCCCTGATATCGGGGTGCTCTCCTCCCTCTATGGGGGTTCAGCCCTGATATCGGGGCGCTCTCCTCCCTCTATGGGGGTTCAGTCCTGATATCGGGGTGCTCTCCTCCCTCTATGGGGGTTCAGCCCTGATATCGGGGCGCTCTCCTCCCTCTATGGGGGTTCAGTCCTGATATCGGGGGGCTCTCCTCCCTCTATGGAGGTTCAGTCCTGATATCGGGGTGCTCTCGTCCCTCTATGGGGTTCAGTCCTGATATCGGGGCGTCTCCTCCCTCTATGGGGGTTCAGTCCTGATATCGAGGCGCTCTCCTCCGTCTATGGGGGTTCAGTCCTGATATCGGGGGCGCTCTCCTCCCTCTATGGGGGTTCAGTCCTGATATCGGGGCGCTCTCCTCCCTCTATGGGGGTTCAGTCCTGATATCGGGGCGCTCTCCTCCCTCTATGGGGGTTCAGTCCTGATATCGGGGCGCTCTCCTCTCTCTATGGGGGTTCAGCCCTGATATCGGGGTGCTCTCCTCCCTCTATGGGGGTTCAGCCCTGATATCGGGGTGCTCTCCTCCCTCTATGGGGGTTCAGTCCTGATATCGGGGCGCTCTCCTCCCTCTATGGGGTTCAGCCCTGATATCTGGGGCGCTCTCCTCCCTCTATGGGGTTCAGTCCTGATATCGAGGCGCTCTCCTCCTCTATGGGGGTTCAGCCCTGATATCTGGGGCGCTCTCCTCCCTCTATGGGGGTTCAGTCCTGATATCGGGCGCTCTCCTCCCTCTATGGGGGTTCAGCCCTGATATCTGGGGAGCTCTCCTCCCTCTATGGGGGTTCAGTCCTGATATCGGGCGCTCTCCTCCCTCTATGAGGGTTCAGTCCTGATATCAGGGGCGTCTCCTCCCTCTATGGGGGTTCAGTCCTGATATCGGGGCGCTCTCCTCCCTCTATGGGGGTTCAGTCCTGATATCGGGGGCCTCTCCTCCCTCAATGGGGTTCAGCCCTGATATCGGGGTGCTCTCCTCCCTCTATGGGGGTTCAGCTCTGATATCGGGGCGCTCTCCTCCTCTATGGGGGTTCAGCTCTGATAATCGGGGCGCTCTTCTCCCTCTATGGGGGTTCAGCCCTGATATCGGGGCGCTCTCCTCCCTCTATGGGGTTCAGCTCTGATATCGGGGGGCGCTCTCCTCCCTCTATGGGGGTTCAGTCCTTATATCGGGAGGCACTCTCCTCCCTCTATGGGGGTTCAGTCCTGATATCGGGGGCGCTCTACTCCCTCTATGGAGGTTCAGTCCTGATATCGGGGACGCTCTCCTCCCTCTATGGGGGTTCAGTCCTGATATCGGGGCGCTCTCCTCCCTCTATGGGGTTCAGCCCTGATATCGGGGCGCTCTCCTCCCTCTATGGGGGTTCAGCCCTGATATCGGGGGCGTCTCCTCCCTCTATGGGGGTTCAGCTCTGATATCGGGGCGCTCTCCTCCCTCTATGGGGGTTCAGTCCTGATATCGGGAGGCACTCTCCTCCCTCTATGGGGGTTCAGTCCTGATATCGGGGCGCTCTACTCCCTCTATGGAGGTTCAGTCCTGATATCGGGGGACGCTCTCCTCCCTCTATGGGGGTTCAGTCCTGATATCGGTGGGCGCTCTCCTCCCTCTATGGGGTTCAGCCCTGATATCTGGGGGCGCTCTCCTCTCTCTATGGGGGTTCAGTCCTGATATCGGGGGTGCTCTCCTCCCTCTATGGGGGTTCAGTCCTGATATCGGGGGGGAGGGGCGCTCCTCTCTCTATGGGGGTTCAGTCCTGATATCGGGGGGCGCTCTCCTCCCTCTATGGGGGTTCAGCCCTGATATCGGGGGGCGCTCTCCTCCCTCTATGGGGGTTCAGTCCTGATATCGGGGGGCACTCTCCTCCCTCTATGGGGGTTCAGCCCTGATATCGGGGGGTGCTCTCCTCCCTCTATGGGGGTTCAGCCCTGATATCGGGGGTGCTCTCCTCCCTCTATGGGGGTTCAGCCCTGATATCGGGGGGCGCTCTCTTCCCTCTTTGGGGGTTCAGCCCTGATATCGGGGGTGCTCTCCTCCCTCTATGGGGGTTCAGCTCTGATATCGGGGGGCGCTCTCCTCCCTCTATGGGGGTTCAGCCCAGATATCGGGGGGTGCTCTCCTCCCTCTATGGGGGTTCAGCCCTGATATCGGGGCGCTCTCCTCCCTCTATGGGGTTCAGCCCTGATATCGGGGCGCTCTCCTCCCTCTATGGGGTTCAGCCCTGATATCGGGGCGCTCTCCTCCTCTATGGGGGTTCAGTCCTGATATCGGGTGCGCTCTCCTCCCTCTATGGGGGTTCAGCCCTGATATCGGGGCGCTCTCCTCCTCTATGGGGGTTCAGTCCTGATATCGGGGGCTCTCCTCCCTCTATGGAGGTTCAGTCCTGATATCGGGGCGCTCTCGTCCCTCTATGGGGGTTCAGTCCTGATATCGGGGCGCTCTCCTCCTCTATGGGGGTTTAGTCCTGATATCGGGGCGCTCTCCTCCGTCTATGGGGGTTCAGTCCTGATATCGGGGCGCTCTCCTCCCTCTATGGGGGTTCAGTCCTGATATCGGGGCGCTCTCCTCCCTCTATGGGGGTTCAGTCCTGATATCGGGGCGCTCTCCTCCCTCTATGGGGGTTCAGTCCTGATATCGGGGGCTCTCCTCTCTCTATGGGGTTCAGCCCTGATATCGGGGGTGCTCTCCTCCCTCTATGGGGGTTCAGCCCTGATATCGGGGTGCTCTCCTCCCTCTATGGGGGTTCAGTCCTGATATCGGGGCGCTCTCCTCCCTCTATGGGGTTCAGCCCTGATATCGGGGCGCTCTCCTCCCTCTATGGGGGTTCAGTCCTGATATCGAGGGCTCTCCTCCCTCTATGGGGTTCAGCCCTGATATCTGGGGCGCTCTCCTCCTCTATGGGGGTTCAGTCCTGATATCGGGGCGCTCTCCTCCCTCTATGGGGGTTCAGTCCTGATATCTGGGGAGCTCTCCTCCCTCTATGGGGGTTCAGTCCTGATATCGGGCGCTCTCCTCCCTCTATGAGGGTTCAGTCCTGATATCGGGGCGCTCTCCTCCCTCTATGGGGGTTCAGCCCTGATATCTGGGGCGCTCTCCTCCCTCTATGGGGGTTCAGTCTCTGATATCGGGGCGCTCTCCTCACTCTATGGGGGTTCAGTCCTGATATCGGGGTGCTCTCCTCCCTCTATGGGGGTTCAGTCCTGATATCGGGGCGCTCTCCTCCCTCTATGGGGGTTCAGCCCTGATATCGGGGCGCTCTCCTCCCTCTATGGGGTTCAGTCCTGATATCGGGGCGCTCTCCTCCCTCTATGGGGTTCAGTCCTGATATCGGGCGCTCTCTTCCCTCTATGGTGGTTCAGTCCTGATATCGGGGCGCTCTCCTCCCTCTATGGGGGTTCAGTCCTGATATCGGGGCGCTCTCCTCCCTCTATGGGGGTTCAGCCCTGATATCGGGGGCTCTCCTCCCTCTATGGAGGTTCAGTCCTGATATCGGGGTGCTCTCGTCCCTCTATGGGGGTTCAGTCCTGATATCGGGGCGCTCTCCTCCCTCTATGGAGGTTCAGTCCTGATATCGGGGCGCTCTCCTCCTCTATGGGGGTTCAGTCCTGATATCGGGGCACTCTCCTCTCTCTATGGGGGTTCAGCCCTGATATCGGGGTGCTCTCCTCCCTCTATGGGGGTTCAGCCCTGATATCGGGGTGCTCTCCTCCCTCTATGGGGTTCAGTCCTGATATCGGGGCGCTCTCCTCCCTCTATGGGGGTTCAGTTCTGATATCGAGGCGCTCTCCTCCCTCTATGGGGGTTCAGTCCTGATATCGGGGGGCGCTCTCCTCCCTCTATGGGGTTCAGCCCTGATATCTGGGGGCGCTCTCCTCCCTCTATGGGGGTTCAGTCCTGATATCGAAGGGCGCTCTTCTCCCTCTATGGGGGTTCAGTCCTGATATCGGGGGGCGCTCTCCTCCCTCTGTGGGGTTCAGCCCTGATATCTGGGGCGCTCTCCTCCCTCTATGGGGGTTCAGTCCTGATATCGGGGCGCTCCTCCCTCTATGGGGGTTCAGCCCTGATATCGGGGAGCTCTCCTCCCTCTATTTGGGATCAGTCCTGATATCGGGGCGCTCTCCTCCCTCTATGAGGGTTCAGTCCTGATATCAGGGGCGCTCTCCTCCCTCTATGGGGTTCAGTCCTGATATCGAGGGCGCTCTCCTCCTCTATGGGGGTTCAGTCCTGATATCGGGGCCTCTCCTCCTCAATGGGGGTTCAGCCCTGATATCGGGGTGCTCTACTCCCTCTATGGGGGTTCAGCCCTGATATCAGGGCGCTCTCCTCCCTCTATGGGGGTTCAGTCCTGATATCGGGGTGTGCTCTGGTCTCTCTATGGGGGTTCAGTCCTGATATCGGGGTGTGCTCTCCTCCCTCTATGGGGGTTCAGCCCTGATATCGGGGGCGCTCTCCTCCCTCTATGGGGGTTCAGCCCTGATATCGGGGTGCTCTCCTCCCTCTATGGGGGTTCAGCCCTGATATCGGGGGCGCTCTTCTCCCTCTATGGGGGTTCAGTCCTGATATCGGGGGGCGCTCTCCTCCCTCTATGGGGTTCAGCCCTGATATCTGGGGGCGCTCTCCTCCCTCTATGGGGGTTCAGTCCTGATATCGGGGGGCGCTCTCCTCCCTCTATGGGGGTTCAGCCCTGATATCTGGGGGAGCTCTCCTCCCTCTATGGGGGATCAGTCCTGATATCGGGGGGCGCTCTCCTCCCTCTATAAGGGTTCAGTCCTGATATCAGGGGGCGCTCTTCTCCCTCTATGGGGATCAGTCCTGATATCGAGGGGCGGGGGGCCTCTCCTCCCTCAATGGGGGTTCAGCCCTGATATCGGGGGGTGCTCTCCTCCCTCTATGGGGTTCAGCTCTGATATCGGGGGCGCTCTCCTCCCTCTATGGGGGTTCAGCTCTGATATCGGGGGCGCTCTCCTCCCTCTATGGGAGTTCAGCTCTGATATTGGGGGGCGCTCTCCTCCCTCTATGGGGGTTCAGTCCTGATATCGAGGGGCGCTCTCCTCCCTCTATGGGGGTTCAGTCCTGATATCGGGGGGGGGCCTCTCCTCCCTCAATGGGGGTTCAGCCCTGATATCGGGGGGTGCTCTCCTCCCTCTATGGGGTTCAGCTCTGATATCGGGGGCGCTCTCCTCCCTCTATGGGGGTTCAGCTCTGATATCGGGGGGCGCTCTCCTCCCTCTATGGGGGTTCAGCTCTGATATCGGGGGGCGCTCTCCTCCCTCTATGGGGGTTCAGCCCTGATATCGGGGGGCGCTCTCCTCCCTCTATGGGGGTTCAGCTCTGATATCGGGGGCACTCTCCTAACTCTATGGGGGTTCAGTCCTGATATCGGGGTGCTCCCCTCCCTCTATGGGGGTTCAGTCCTGATATCGGGGGGCGCTCTCCTCCCTCTATGGGGGTTCAGCCCTGATATCGGGGGGCGCTCTCCTCCCTCTATGGGGGTTCAGTCCTGATATCGGGGGGCGCTCCCCTCCCTCTATGGGGGTTCAGTCCTGATATCGGGGGGGCGCTCTCTTCCCTCTATGGTGGTTCAGTCCTGATATCGGGGGGCGCTCTCCTCCCTCTATGGGGGTTCAGTTCTGATATCGGGGGGCGCTCTACTCCCTCTATGGGGGTTCAGCCCTTATATCGGGGGGCGCTCTCCTCCCTCTATGGGGGTTCAGTCCTGATATCGGGGGGCGCTCTCCTCCCTCTATGGGGGTTCAGTCCTGATATCGGGGGGTGCTCTGGTCTCTCTATGGGGGTTCAGTCCTGATATCGGGGTGTGCTCTCCTCCCTCTATGGGGGTTCAGCCCTGATATCGGGGGCGCTCTCCTCCCTCTATGGGGGTTCAGTCCTGATATCGGGGGCGCTCTCCTCCCTCTATGGGGGTTCAGCCCTGATATCGGGGGGCGCTCTCCTCCCTCTATGGGGGTTCAGTCCTGATATCGGGGTGTGCTCTCCTCCCTCTATGGGTTTTCAGCCCTGATATCGGGGGGCGCTCTCCTCCCTCTATGGGGGTTCAGCCCTGATATCGGGGGGTGCTCTGGTCTCTCTATGGGGGTCGCACTTTCTGAGTATTTTTCTTTTCCATTATAAGCAGAAAACTGAAGGGTCAGAAATTCTCCTGGAAACCATAAAATGTCAGTTGAATCTGCGGCTCATAAACTGCTGCCGGCTGCCCATAGACTTCCCGGCTGCTGACTGCCGCACCCCAATCATCCGGACACTCAGGGGGCAGCGGGTGAACTCCACCCTAATCCCCCGCAGGTTCCTGCTCTCCTCTGCCGCATTTCAGCTCTCAGTATTGTATTCAGTCTGTGTGTTATCTCCTATAGGTTCTGACTCCAGGAGGAGAAGTCCCCCCGAGAGATGTCCCCGTCCTCTGTATCCCCAGGACTGTCCAGAGGAGAAGCCCCCAGAGAACCATCAGGTAGATGGAGCTGAAGTCTCCCCAGAATCTGACCAGAAAGGGATTGACCCAAAGACCATTTTACATTTCTCTTCTTTAGGATGAAAATCTGATGGATATTAAGGCTGAGGTTAAAGATGAAGAAGAGGAGACGGATTTATGGGGCGATCAGCAGGGTAAGGAGGGGGGGCTGTCATGGGTCACCTGACTACTACCCCCATCATCTCATCATCACATGTAATAATCTCTCCTGTCCCTGTGTGTTTCCTACAGATGGACTCATAGAAGGAAATCCCCCCGAGAGATGTCCCCGTCCTCTGTATTCCCAGGACTGTCCAGAGGAGAAGCCCCCAGAGAACCATCAGGTAGATGGAGCTGAGCCCTATACACATCTATATAGGGGGGTCCTGCAGTCATATAGGGGTCATAGATGGTGGGGGTCTCTTCTGTGGATCTGTTACATCCCCCCCCCAGGACGATTCCTGACCATGAGATGATCCTCCTCCCACCAGGCAGGGACAGGGAGGGTAAAGCATCTTCTCCTTGGTTACTTCCTGACTTAATATGATAATGGGGGACCCGCATGCTGAGGAGTGATAAGTAATGGGGGATGGAACAATCCCATTAACTGGCATAGAAAAGATATGTCAGGCCTACAAAGAAGAGAGAACAGCACGGTGGATGTCGTCTCTAAAGATGGCATCCACTCCGCAAGCACCTGGGGCTAATGTCAGCGATCCGCAATAACGCCGATCACAAACATTAAAGGCTATGTACACCTTTGAGGGCAATCATTTAGCACTAAAAAAAAAATTTCTTTAATGGTCTTTATTAAAAATATGGCTTCTTTTTTCTGTACAGAGCTGAGATGCTCTAGAAGCACCCTTTGGATTTCCTGTCAGACAGGGAGCTGACGGCTCCTTATCTCTGCTCTCTGACCTTATAAACACTCATGGGGCCTAAATAAGTGACCTCTTAGTAGTTTAGAGATAAGGTTTATCAGATGACCAGCACAAAGTACCAGTCACACAGCAAGAAAAAACAGTTAACCCTTTGTGACAGAACGGCTCAATATTTGTAAGAAAGGCCAATTGAAAAAAGGATTTATAGCAAAAAATTAGTAACATGCAAGGTGCACACCCTTTAACCGCCAAGGTTAGTTATGACCAATGCATCTAAGGTGGCTTGTCACCGTGTTCCCGAGGCCCAAATGGCGCTGAGATTAGGGAACCATTCCTTAGTGGTGATAGGCCAGAGCTTGTACAAGGCTACCAGGCCTATACTGAATTCCCATTTAGTGTATAGGAAAAGCAATCTGACTATTCAACGTCCATTTCCCTTAGTTTGGCTTAAAAAATTAAAAAGACATATAAAAATCCAAATCACCCCCCTTTCCCCATAATAAAAATAAAGAAACAAAAAATAAAGGATTATAGACTGAAAAGTAAAAGATCAAAATGCCTGAACTATTAAAGTGTAAACTCATCTCGTGCGGTGACCGTCGTCACAGAAAAATCAAAATGGCCGATTTGTAGATTTTTTTTCTTGCCTCACCTCCCAAAAAATTTAGTAAAACTAGATGAAAATGTCATACAGATGCGAAAATGTTATCAATAAAAACTACAGATCACCCTACAAAAAATGAGCCCTCACACATTTCCATAGCTGGAAATTTGTTTAAAAAGCTGAGTGTCAGAACATGGTGATACAAAGAAAAAATCATATTTTTTTTGCAAAGCTTTTATTTGTTTTACAGTATTAAATTTTCATAAAACTATATAAATGTGGTATCACTGTAATCGTACTGACCCGGAGAATGAAGGGAACAGGTCAGTTTTATCTCATAGGGAACGCTGTAAATACAAAACCCATAAAACTATATAAATGTGGTATCTCTGTAATCGTACTGACCCGGAGAATGAAGAGAACAGGTCAGTTTTATCTCATAGGGAACGCTGTAAATACAAAACCTATAAAACTATATAAATGTGGTATCACTGTAATCGTACTGACCCGGAGAATGAAGGGAACAGGTCAGTTTTATCTCATAGGGAACGCTGTAAAAACAAAACCCATAAGACTATATAAATGTGGTATCACTGTAATCGTACTGACCCGGAGAATGAAGGGAACAGGTCAGTTTTATCTCATAGGGAACGCTGTAAAAACAAAACCCATAAGACTATATAAATGTGGTATCACTGTAATCGTACTGACCCGGAGAATGAAGAGAACAGGTCAGTTTTATCTCATAGGGAACTCTGTAAATACAAAACCCATAAACTATATAAATGTGGTATCGCTGTAATCGTACTGACCCGGAGAATGAAGGAAACAGGTCAGTTTTATCTCATAGGGAACGCCGTAAATACAAAACCCATAAAACTATATAAATGTGGTATCACTGTAATCGTACTGACCCGGAGAATGAAGGGAACAGGTCAGTTTTATCTCATAGGGAACGCCGTAAATACAAAACCCATAAAACTATATAAATGTGGTATCACTGTAATCGTACTGACCCGGAGAATGAAGAGAACAGGTCAGTTTTATCTCATAGGGAACGCCGTAAATACAAAACCCATAAACTATATAAATGTGGTATCACTGTAATCGTACTGACCCGGAGAATGAGAAGAACAGGTCAGTTTTATCTCATAGGGAACGCTGTAAAAACATACCCCATAAAACTATATAAATGTGGTATCTCTGTAATCGTACTGACCCGGAGAATGAAGAGAACAGGTCAGTTTTATCTTATAGGGAACGATGTAAAAACAAAACCCATAAGACTATATAAATGTGGTATCACTGTAATCGTACTGACCCGGAGAATGAAGAGAACAGGTCAGTTTTATCTCATAGGGAACACTGTAAATACAAAACCTATAAAACTATATAAATGTGGTATCACTGTAATCGTACTGACCCGGAGAATGAAGAGAACAGGTCAGTTTTATCTCATAGGGAACGCCGTAAATACAAAACCTATAAAACTATATAAATGTGGTATCACTGTAATCGTACTGACCCGGAGAATGAAGAGAACAGGTCGGTTTTATCTCATAGGGAACACTGTAAATACAAAACCCATAAAACTATATAAATGTGGTATCACTGTAATCGTACTGACCCAGAGAATGAAGGGAACAGGTCAGTTTTATCTCATAGGGAACGCCGTAAATACAAAACCTATAAAACTATATAAATGTGGTATCACTGTAATCGTACTGACCCGGAGAATGAAGGGAACAGGTCAGTTTTATCTCATAGGGAACGACTGTAAAAACAAAACCCATAAAACTATATAAATGTGGTATCACTGTAATCGTACTGACCCGGAGAATGAAGAGAACAGGTCAGTTTTATCTCATAGGGAACGCTGTAAATACAAAACCCATAAAACTATATAAATGTGGTATCACTGTAATCGTACTGACCCGGAGAATGAAGAGAACAGGTCAGTTTTATCTCATAGGGAACGCTGTAAATACAAAACCCATAAAACTATATAAATGTGGTATCACTGTAATCGTACTGACCCGGAGAATGAAGAGAACAGGTCAGTTTTATCTCATAGGGAACGCTGTAAATACAAAACCTATAAAACTATATAAATGTGGTATCACTGTAATCGTACTGACCCGGAGAATGAAGGGAACAGGTCAGTTTTATCTCTTAGGGAACACTGTAAAAACAAAACCCATAAAACTATATAAATGTGGTATCACTGTAATCGTACTGACCCCGAGAATGAAGGGAACAGGTCAGTTTTATCTCATAGGGAACACTAAAAACAAACCCATAAAACTATATAAATGTGGTATCACTGTAATCGTACTGACCCCGAGAATGAAGAGAACAGGTCAGTTTTATCTCATAGGGAACGCTGTAATACAAATCCCATAAAACGATATAAATGTGGTATTACTGTAATCGTACTGACCGGAGAATGAAGAGAACAGGTCAGTTTTATCTCATAGGGAACGCTGTAAATACAAAACCCATAAAACTATATAAATGTGGTATCTCTGTAATCGTACTGACCCGGAGAATGAAGAGAACAGGTCAGTTTTATCTCATAGGGAACGCTGTAAATACAAAACCCATAAAACTATATAAATGTGGTATCACTGTAATCGTACTGACCCGGAGAATGAAGAGAACAGGTCAGTTTTATCTCATAGGGAACGCTGTAAATACAAAACCCATAAAACTATATAAATGTGGTATCACTGTAATCGTACTGACCCGGAGAATGAAGGGAACAGGTCAGTTTTATCTCATAGGGAACGCTGTAAATACAAAACCCATAAAACTATATAAATGTGGTATCACTGTAATCGTACTGACCCTGAGAATGAGGAGAACAGGTCAGTTTTATCTCATAGGGAACGCTGTAATAACAAAACCCATAAAACTATATAAATGTGGTATCACTGTAATCGTACTGACCCGGAGAATGAAAGGAAAAGGTCAGTTTTATCTCATAGGGAACGCCGTAAATACAAACCCTATAAAACTATATAAATGTGGTATCACTGTAATCGTACTGACCCGGAGAATGAAGAGAACAGGTCAGTTTTATCTCATAGGGAACGCCGTAAATACAAAACCTATAAAACTATATAAATGTGGTATCACTGTAATCGTACTGACCCGGAGAATGAAGAGAACAGGTCGGTTTTATCTCATAGGGAACACTGTAAATACAAAACCCATAAAACTATATAAATGTGGTATCACTGTAATCGTACTGACCCAGAGAATGAAGGGAACAGGTCAGTTTTATCTCATAGGGAACGCTGTAAATACAAAACCTATAAAACTATATAAATGTGGTATCACTGTAATCGTACTGACCCAGAGAATGAAGGGAACAGGTCCGTTTTATCTCATGGGGAATGACGTGAAAACAAAACCCATAAAACTATATAAATGTGGTATCTCTGTAATCGTACTGACCCGGAGAATGAAGAGAACAGGTCAGTTTTATCTCATAGGGAACTCTGTAAAAACAAAACCCATAAAACTATATAAATGTGGTATCACTGTAATCGTACTGACCCGGAGAATGAAGGTAACAGGTCAGTTTTATCTCATAGGGAACACTGTAAATACAAACCCCATAAAACTATATAAATGTGGTATCACTGTAATCGTACTGACCCGGAGAATGAAGAGAACAGGTCAGTTTTATCTCATAGGGAACGTTGTAAAAACCAAACCCATAAAACTATATAAATGTGGTATCACTGTAATCGTACTGACCCGGAGAATTTAGGGAACAGGTCAGTTTTACTGCATGCATGGTGACATAAGTTTATGTTAATGGAAAATTTTAAAACTTATGGCTCCGGGAAGGCAGGGAGTGAAAAGTCAGAAAATCACCATGTCCTAAAAAGCTTAAACTCTACAGCTTTATATACTGTAAGAGGGTGCAAGGTGTCATATTCGATGGCAGGTACGTGTCACCGAGGTTGCTGGCCTCGGTGAGGTAAGAGCCGGGTTTTTTTGGTCTGCAGCAGCTAGTGCTGCTGGACTCTGTTACTTAGTTTGGCTGCAAAGCTAATCCGGGCCGGCTCTTACTGGGAGTAGGCAAAGAGTTGGGTGGGTGCCTACTCCCCACGGTCCAGGCCGGACTTTATCCGGGCCTTTAAAAGGCAGCCTCCTTAGCAGCTGAGGGTGGTGATTGTCCTGGAGCTGCAAACAGGGCTGTGGAGTTCTCTGACTTAGAGGAAAGAGCTCAGCAAGGAGGTGTTGTTGTTCCTGGCACCCTGAAGGTGGATTCTCCTGCGGCTGGGCCGACCGCCTGGTGCGAACCTGCACCTAAACCTCCCAGGTGACTGAACCTGTGCTCCTGTTTTGTTTTGCCTCCTTATTTCTGATGTGCATGAATTACCACCAAGAGACTGTTTGTCGTTTATTTTTGTGTCAGTGTGAATAAAACACTGTTTATTGCACATTCTGGACTCCTTGTTTTGCCTCGGTACTGCACCCGCACCGCTATCTACCAGAGCGACTCCCCACATTTGGTGTCGGATGCGGGCATGCGCAGTGAGGCTGGCGTGAACGCCGAAGTTTTTTTTTGCTAAAGTGCATGGAATTTATTAAGCCGGCAAAGTTGCAAGCAGGAATTTCGGGCAACATGGAGGCTGCTGTGAAGGCTCTCATAGAGGCTAACGTGCAGCAGCGGGAGACCAACCAGCTACTGCTACAACATGTGATGGCGTTACAGGCGGCAGGAGCGTCCCACCACGTCCATGATGCCCGGAAAGCGGTCCGTGCGGCGATCCCAAAAATGACCCCCGCAGACGACGTTGAGACATACCTGGCGGTCTTTGAGAAGGTCGCCGTGAGGGAAAAGTTACCCCGTGACCAGTGGGCTGAGGTGGTCGCTCCGTTCCTGGCTTCCGGCCCCAAGCAGGTGTTTTTCGACTTGTCGGACGACCAAGCGGCAGATTATGACACCGTGAAAGGAGAGATCCTAGCCAGACTGGGGGTGAACGTGCTGGTCACGCTCAAAGAGTCCACCAGTGGGACTTTAAAGCGACTGATCCCGCTAGGCCGCAGTACTACGATCTGCTGCACAGGCTGCAAAAGTGGCTGCAGCCCGATCTACTAAGTCCCACTGCCATGCTGGATCGACTGTTGGCGGACATCTTTTGGAGGGCCCTGCCTTATCCCCTCCAGCACTGGATCGGCCAGGTATCGCCCACCAATGCCCTGGAGATGGTCGACCTGGTGGAGCGTTACGAGGCCACCAGAAACCTGCAGGGAGTCTTGCTGGGAAGGGGTCAGTCAAACCCCGGAGGCCTCTGCCCCAGTTCCGGGCGACAGAGCGGCCTGCACGGAATATACCCCTGCGAGTCCGCCTCCCATGGTATGCTGGAGGTGTCAGGAGCCAGGCCACATCAGGGCCGACTGTCCGCATCGGGATGAGCCGATGGAGGTGAACTACGGGGGTCGCCACTCCTTGTACGCCCGGAGACTGTGTGCGACCGGCACCCCGAGACAATAGACAATCGTCATCTGTGCCGGGTGCAGGTCGGGATAACCTGGCAGTGGCGCTGTTGGACTCAGGGAGCCTAGTAACCCTGGTAAGTGCTGCCCTGGTACAGCCCACCCAGTATACGGGCCGGAAAGTGGGTGTGGTGTGCATTTACGGAGACTTAAAGGACTATCCCACTGCTGTAATGTCTCTGTCCACGGCGGCCGGTACCTGGACTTGTGAAGTGGCGATCTCCACAAAGCTACCCTATGAACTGATAATTGGGAGAGACTTCCCTGGTTTTCCGTCACTGTGGCCTGAGGTGAAAGTGTCTAATAGCCCTGAGACAGGGGTAACCCTAGCAGAGTGGCCTGATACCACTGGAAGGCCAGAGCCATGGGAGCCCGAGTCCGAAGGGCCTGTGGTAGGGGTGACCACTGCTGCAGCGGTAGTGGGGGAGACAACCCCACTGAGTGTAATGGTGGGAGACACGGAAGAATTGCCACCGGGACCTGAGTTGGCAGACCTCAATGTCTCCGGGGAAAATTTTGGGACCGCACAACACCGGGACCAAACCCTAACCAGGGCCTGGGAGAATGTGCTGGAAATTGATGGTAAACCCCAGAAACCAGGGGCTGAATTAATGTTCCCACGATTTATTGTTCTGCAGGATATGTTGTATCGGGTGAACCAAATCCGAGGTGAACCTGTTGAACAGTTGGTGGTGCCCACAGCGTATCGCAAGCTTGTCATGGAGCTTGCCCACCAACATGTTCTTGGGGGACACCTGGGGTGGCAGAAAACCCAGGACCGCATTCTGCAGCGGTTTTATTGGCCCAGTGTGTTCAAGGAGGTAGAAAATTATTGTAAGTCCTGTCCAACCTGTCAGATAACTAGCTCCCAGCCTCATTTCCGTAGTCCTCTGGTACCTCTGCCAATTATTGAAGTACCGTTTGAGCGAATCGCTATGGATTTAATTGGGCCTGTACCAAAGTCTGCCAGGGGCCACCAACACATTCTGGTAGTTCTCGACTATGCCACTCGGTATCCGGAGGCGGTGCCTCTGCGACATACCTCAGCTAAGCTCATTGCCAAGGAGTTATTGGAAATGTTTTCCCGTGTGGGCCTGCCAAAAGAGGTTCTGACAGACCAAGGGACCCATTTTATGTCCAAAGTAATGAGGGAACTGTGTAAATTGTTGCGTATAAAGCAGTTACTGGACGTCCGTTTACCATCCGCAAACAGACGGTCTTGTGGAGAGGTTTAACCAAACTCTAAAAAATATGTTAAAGAGGGTGGTGTCTAGAGATGGGAAGGACTGGGATCTGCTTCTGCCCTATCTCATGTTCGCAGTGCGAGAGGTGCCCCAGGCCTCTACTGGGTTCTCGCCCTTCGAACTGCTTTATGGCAGACACCCTCGGGGCCTGTTGGATATCGCCAAGGAAGCATGGGAACAACAGCCTGTCCCCCACAAAAGTGTCATTGATTTTCTCGCCCAGATGCAGGAACGGATGGAAAGGGTGTTGCCCTTGCTCCGGGAGCATATGGAGGCAGCACAACAAGCCCAGAGTAGGGTGTACAATCGTCAGGCTCGGGTACGGGACTTCAATCCGGGAGATCGGGTTTTGGTTCTGGTACCCACCCTTGACAGCAAATTCCTAGCTAGGTGGCAGGGCCCCTATGAGGTGATCGAGAAGGTAGGGGAAGTAAATTACAAAGTACACCAGCCAGGGCGGCGCAAGCCGGAGCAGGTGTACCACGTGAACTTACTTCAGCCGTGGAGAGATAGGGACACGGCCGACGACCACAGCCCCCGGCCAGGGCTTCTAGGTGAAAAGGGTCCAGCCCCACAGTTCGAGGCCTGTGAAGCCGTAACCACGGTAAAAATTGCAGACAGCCTGTCTTCCAAACAAGTTCAGGAAGTCAGGGAGTTCATCAGCCGGAACACGGATGTGTTCTCGGACCTCCCTGGCCGCACGTCTCTCATCCGACATGACATCGTCACTGAGCCTCAGGCCAAGGTCCGGTTAAAACCATACCGGGTACCCGAGGCTCGGCGGCGGGCCATCGCGGAGGAAGTGCAGTTAATGTTGAAGCTCGATGTCATTGAGGAGTCGAAAAGTGAGTGGGCCAGCCCCATAGTCCTAATACCCAAGCCGGATGGGACGTTGCGGTTCTGCAATGACTTTCGCAAGTTAAATGAAGTATCCAAGTTTGACGCGTATCCCATGCCCCGAGTAGACGAGCTGGTTGAAAGTTTAGGACAAGCCCGTTATTTTTCTGTGCTGGACCTCACTAAAGGGTACTGGCAGGTACCCTTAACGGAGTCGGCTAAGGAAAAACGGCGTTTGTTACCCGCAGGGCCTGTATCACTACAAGGTGTTACCCTTTGGCCTGCATGGCGCCCGCCACCTTCCAAAGGTTAATGGACATAGTGCTGCGACCACATCGTCGGTACGCCTCGGCCTACTTAGATGATGTAGTCATCCACAGCACCGACTGGGAAAGCCATTTACCCAAGGTGCAGGCGGTAGTGGATGCCCTGAGGAAAGCTGGACTAACCGCCAATCCAAAAAGTGTGCGATTGGGTTGGAAGAGACCAAATATCTGGGATATGTAATCGGGCGGGGAGTCATCAAACCTCAGGTAGCTAAGGTAGAGGCCGTTCGTAACTGGCCCCGACCGGTCACCACCAGGCAGGTAAAGTCGTTCCTGGGGATTGTAGGGTACTACATGCGGTTTGTGCCCCACTTTGCCACAATAGCAGCGCCATTGACAGATCTGTTGAAGGGGCGAAAGTCTGGGAGGGTTAGCTGGAGTGAGAAGGTGGAGGAGGCTTTCTCCGCGTTGAAGTCGGCCCTGTGTGGGTCCCCGGTTTTGGTGACACCCGACTTCAACAAGGAGTTCGTCGTACAGACCGACGCCTCGGAGGTAGGCCTCGGTGCTGTACTGTCTCAGGAGGTCAATGGGGAAAAACATCCCGTTGTCTTCCTGAGCCGTAAGCTCAGTCCCGCCGAGTCCAGGTATAGTATAGTGGAGAGGGAGTGCCTGGCTATCAAGTGGGCACTCGAATCTCTCCGCTACTACCTGTTAGGGAGGAGGTTCCGTCTGGTGACCGACCATTCCCTCTCAAGTGGATGAGTCAGGCCAAGGAGAGGAATGCTCGGGTCACCAGGTGGTTCCTATCCCTGCAAAATTTCAAATTCTCCGTGGAGACACAGGGCAGGCCGCTTGCAGGGTAACGCAGATGCCCTGTCCGCGTCCACTGCCTCACGTGTGTTCACCCCTCAGGGTTGAACAAAGGGGTGTGTAAGAGGGTGCAAGGTGTCATATTCGATGGCAGGTACGTGTCACCGAGGTTGCTGGCCTCGGTGAGGTAAGAGCCGGGTTTTTGGTCTGCAGCAGCTAGTGCTGCTGGACTCTGTTACTTAGTTTGGCTGCAAAGCTAATCCGGGCCGGCTCTTACTGGGAGTAGGCAAAGAGTTGGGTGGGTGCCTACTCCCCACGGTCCAGGCCGGACTTTATCCGGGCCTTTAAAGGCAGCCTCCTTAGCAGCTGAGGGTGGTGATTGTCCTGGAGCTGCAAACAGGGCTGTGGAGTTCTCTGACTTAGAGGAAAGAGCTCAGCAAGGAGGTGTTGTTGTTCCTGGCACCCTGAAGGTGGATTCTCCTGCGGCTGGGCCGACCGCCTGGTGCGAACCTGCACCTAAACCTCCCAGGTGACTGAACCTGTGCTCCTGTTTTGTTTTGCCTCCTTATTTCTGATGTGCATGAATTACCACCAAGAGACTGTTTGTCGTTTATTTTTGTGTCAGTGTGAATAAAACACTGTTTATTGCACATTCTGGACTCTTTGTTTTGCCTCGGTACTGCACCCGCACCGCTATCTACCAGAGCGACTCCCCACAATACGAAAACGCTTACAGCAGCACGTGAATGAGATTGGTGGATCCAGTGACTGGGTAGCGCACCCCAGTTCCCCCATTGTCTCTTTACTGAGATGTTCCTCTTGTAGACGTGTATATAATTGGAGAGGAACCAAGCTGTCTCTATGTGGAGGGAGAGAAAGCACAGCTCCCCCATTTGCCTTTCCTTACCCGCCCCCTCTAAATAATCCGTGCGAGAAACTGAAAACCCCTTGACTATAGACCCATATGACTATAGGCTGACACTCCTTCACCTTTCCTCAATATTAAGCGCGGGTGTTGGGATATATATAAATAAAAAAGTCCCAAAATACTGTGCCTCTTTTTGTCAGCTTCGCGGTTCCCTGGTGTGCTGTGGGTTCAGTTCACACCATACAGTCAGTATTCAAAGAAATGGTCGCGCTGCTGTCTCTCATATGAGGGTCTGGATTCCTCTGAAATTATCAATCAAGGTTGAAAACACGGAGAGTTGATCTCACTTTTGACCACGGTTACTGATGTCCTTCTTCCTATATTTAATAAAAATGAACGGACCTCCGTAGTGAAGTACTGTCAACTCCGTATAGATTTAAAAGGATTTATTATACTCACAAACAACTATCTTGTATCACAGCATATCAAGGTAAAAAATGCCCGACCCAGGTTTCGCTTACGCTTCTTCAGGGGACCACAGGTGGCGGGTTCCGGTGGTGGGTCCCAGGCCTGCCCTGAACCTAAGGTTGCCCTCCCGGACAGATTTTCCGGGGGTAGTGACAATTTCATTCGGTTCAGGGAGTCATGTAAATTGTACTTTAAGCTGCATCCATACTCTTCTGGGGATGAGTGCCAACGTGTGGGTATGATCTTTTCATTGCTTGATGCCCAGTCTTGGGATTTTTCTCTGCCGACCCGATCACTGTCTCTCCAGTCGCTAGATGAATTTTATTATTATTATTTATGATGACCCGGATCGGATCTCTCAGGCCAAGACCAAGTCGCATGGTTTATGGCACGTAGAGCACTCCGCGGAGATCTATTGCTCTGAATTTAGGAGATGGGCTATGGATACGGGGTGGAATGATCCTGCTCTCTGTAGCCAATTCTGTCAGGGTTTATCAGAGAGGCTACAGGACGCGTTGGCCTTTCATGAAAAACCTGAGTCATTGGAAGCAGCTATGTTCCTTAGCTGTACGTCTTGATAGACGCCTGAGGGGGAGATCTAGGGGTCCTCACCCTCCGGACGTGCTGTCAAATAAGGTGGCGGCTTCCTTTGGTAAAGAGACACCTGTGGTTACGCCTTGTGATGATCCTACTCCTGGGACTGCTGGCAAAAGCTTTGGTCATATGAAGGGAGTCTGTTTTTGTTGCGGAAAGAAGGGACATTTTGTGAATATTTTTTCGTACATTCACTGACAAGGTGGAAACAAAACAAAAAAAAAACGTTTAATCCCCAAATTACTATTGGTGGTGTGGGTGGGGAGCAAGAAAACTTACTTTTGTCATTTACTGGTAGTAGTCGATTTCTCCTGTCTGCCAAGGTGGTGCTAGAGTCCAAAACTGTGGAAATCGAGGTATTTATCGACAGTAGGGCAGGGCTTAACCTGATTGATGGAGAGTTTGTTCGTATTCATGGGTTGACAACTAGTGCATTAGAGAAAAGTATTTTTGTTTTTGCCATTGATTCAGAACCTCTTACCCAGAAATGCCTGTCGCAGGTGGTAAAAGACATATATTTAAGAGTGGGTGATTTCCATCAGGAATCTGTCTCATGTTCTGTGTTGGAGGGTCTGCCTGCTCCGATGGTTTTGGGCTTGCCATGGTGAAGCAAACAGAACCCGACCATCGACTGGCAAACATGACAGATTCTCCATTGGAGTGAATTTTGAATAGACAACTGTTTTAATAAATCGTTCTCTCTGGTTACCACTAACACTGTACCCGCATTCATATCCGAATTTTCTGATGTATTTTCTGAGAGTGGTAACCAGGAGTTACCTCCGCATCAGGAGTATGAGTGTCCCGTCAATCTTATTCCCAGAGCTAAACTGACCAAATTTCGGTTGTTCAATCTTTCGGAGCCTGAAAGAAAGGCCATGCAAGACTATATCACCGAGAGTTTGGCGAAGGGACATATGAGACCATCCAAATCCCCAGTGGCTGCTGGGTTTTTCTTTGTAAAAAAAAATGGTACTCTTAGGCCATGTCTGGATGTCCGTGAGCTCAACCGTATTACCGTCCGTGATCCCTAACCCCTTCCTTTAATTCCGGATTTGTTTAATCAGATTTTCGGTGCCAAAGTGTTTTTTAAATTGGATCTGAGGGGGGGCATATAATTTAGTTAGGATCAAGGAGGGGAATGAATGGAAGACGGCTTTTAATACCCCTGAGAGTCATTTTGAGAATCTGGTCATGCCTTTTGGGTTACCCAATGCTCCAGCTGTTTTTCAACACTTTGTCAATGACGTCTTTCATCATCTGGTAGGGAGGTTTGTTGTTGTTTATCTAGATGACATACTAATTTATTCTCCAGACGTGGAGACTCATCAGGATCATATGAGACAGGTGTTACAGATCCTAAAAGAGAATAAATTGTATGCTAAGATGGAAAAATGTGTATTTGCAGTTCAGGAAGTGCAATTCCTGGGTTACCTGCTCATCCTCAGGTTCTCGTATGGATCCAGAGAAAGTCTGTGCTGTGTTGGACTGGGATCGACCCGAAAATCTGAAAGCGCTTATGAGGGTTTTGGGGTAAATTCATCTTGAACTATTCAACAGTGGTTGAACCTTTAACAGACATGAGTAGGAAAGGTGCCGATTTCACTGTCTGGTCTGATGCGGCATTACAAGCCTTTTCTGCTGTGAAGGAATGTTTTGCTTCAGCCCCTATTCTAGTACAACCGGACGTGTCGCAGCCGTTCATTGTAGAGGTTGACTCTTCCGAGGTAGGGTGGGAGCAGTTTTGTCGCAGGGTCCTTCATCTAGTAAATGGCTGAAAGAAATTATGATGTGGGTAATAGAGAATTGCTGGCCATTAAGTTGGCTTTTGAGGAATGACTTCATTGGTTAGAAGGAGCAATTCATCCTATTACGGTGATCACAAGAATTTGGCTTACCTGGAGTCAGCTAAACGATTGGACCCAAGGCAGGCCAGATGGTAGTTGTTTTTCACCAGATTTAACTTCATTGTCACCTACTGACCTGGGGTTAAGAATGTCAACGCGGATGTCACACAGCTTTCCTAGGGGGGAGGGGTGGGATTTCTAGAGATCCTAGTCCTACTTTGAAGGGGTAGTCATATCCGCCCTATATCCTGATCTTGAGGGAGAGGTGTTGGAGGCCCAGGGAGATGCACCGGACTCTTGTCCTCTGGGGAAATAGTTTGTTCCCTCCGAATTACGTCACAAGGTGTTCTAGGAACTGTGCTTGCTGGACACCCGGGGAGCAGATCCACTGTCGATCTCATCTCTCGTAGATATTGGTGGCCGGGGTTGCGTAAGTGTCTTGAGGACTATGTGTCAGCCTGTTGTACCTGTGCACTTGCTAAGGTGACACATACTCGGCCTTCCGGATCTCTTCTTCCGTTACCAATCCCGTCCAGACCTTGGACTTATTTGTACATGGATTTTATCACGATTTGCCAAATTCTGCGGGAAAAAACGTGATTCTGGTTGTAGTTGATCGTTTTAGTAAGATGGTGCATTTTCTAGCATTATCTGCTCTACCTAATGCCAAAACTCTTGCACAGGTGTTTGTCGATAACATTGTGAAACTCCATGGCATTCCCTCTGATGTGGTGTCTGATAGAGGGACTCAGTTTGTTTCCAGATTCTGGAAGGCGTTCTGTACTCGTCTGGGGGTACAATTGTCCTTTTCTTCAGCTTTTCATCCTCAGTCGAACAGACAGACTGAGCGCACTAATCAGAATCTGGAGACTTACTTGAGATGTTTTGTTTCGGAGAACTAGGAGGAGTGGTCTTCATTCTTGTCGTTAGTGGAGTTTTCCATAAATAATAGTAGACAGGAGTCCACTGATAAGTCGCCATTTTTTGGGGCATATGGGTTCCATCTGCAGTTTGGCACATTTTCTGGTTCTCAAACTTCCAGTATTCCTGAGGCGGAACGATTTTCCTCTTCTGTTGTCTTCTTTTTGGCGGAAAATTCAAAATAACCTGAAAAGGATGGGCAACAAGTATCAGCGTGTGGCTGACAGGAGACGTATGAGTGGTCCAGACCGGAGACTGGGTGAACCTGTGTGGCTGTCCACAAGATACATTAAGCTTAAGGTACCTTCTTGGAAGTTGGTCCCAAGATTTATTGGTCCATATAAGATCACTGCCATTGTTAACCCTGTAGCCTTCCGTCTTGAACTTCCTCAGGCTTTGAAAATTCATAACGTGTTTCATAAGTCGTTGAAGAAATAGGTCGAACCTGTTGAGCTGTCCTCCTTGCCTCCCGCTCCTGTCATGGTGGACGGTAATTTAGAATAGAATTTCAGATCAACAGGATTGTGGACTCCCGAGTTCTCCGTAGATCCCTCCAGTATCTCGTCCACTGGGCACTGTGGAGGTCACTGTTAAAGGGACGGGCACTGTGGAGGTCACTGTCAAATGCGTGAGGTGCTGTGAAACTCACTGTTAAAGGGAATCTGTCATCAACTTTATGCTGCCCATACTAACGGCAGGACCAAGAAGAGACAGGTGAGTTGATTTCAGCGGTCGGTCATTTATAAGTTAAAAGGAAGTGGTTGCTAAGAACCAACATCACAATCTTTGCAGACTGGGCCTGCAGAAGAGTCCCGGCCACCTGAGAAGAGTCCTGGTTATTCCCGCCCACCTGCTGATGACGGACAGGCTTCTACCTAGTTTTCTCCCTTTATCTCTAGGAGAGATCTGCCAATCATCAGCAGATGGCGGGAGAGCAGGAGATTATAATAACCACGACTCTTCTTAGGTAGATGGGACTCTTTTCGAGGCCTGAGCTGCAGTGATTATGATGCTGGTTCTCGGCAACCACTTACTTTTAGCTGATGAGTGACACAACGCTGACATCAGCATTTCTGTCAGTAATTTATGCTGTCTTCAGTGAGATCAGCATAACGTTGATGACAGGTTCCCTTTAAAGAGGTGGGCTGCTGTGAAGCTCAAAGGTAAGGGGATGGGCTGCTGTAAACGTCCCATTGTAAGGAGGCGGGGCACTGTGTGGGGGATCAGTGTTAAGGAGTGAGGGGCAGTGGAGTTCACGGTTAAGAGGGCGAGGTGCTGTATAGGTCACTGTTAAGGGGATGGGCTGCTGTAGACATCCTATTGTAAGAAGGCGGGGCACTGTGCGGGGGGGTCACTGTTAAGGAGTGAGGGGCAGTGGAGTTCACGGTTAAGAGGGCGAGGTGCTGTATAGGTCACTATTAAGGGGATGGGCTGCTGTAGACGTCCTATTGTAAGAAGGCGGCACTGTGCGGGGGGGGTCACTGTTAAGGAGTGAGGGGCAGTGGAGTTCACTGTTAAGAAGGCGAGGTGCTGTAGAGGTCACCGTTAAGGGGATGGGCTGCTGTAGACGTCCCATTGTAAGAAGGCGGGGCACTGTGCGGGGGTGGGGTCACTGTTAAGGGGGCGTGGTGCTGTATAGGTCACTGTTAAGGGGATGGGCTGCTGTAGACGTCCTATTGTAAGAAGGCGGGGCACTGTGTGGGGGTCACTGTTAAGGAGTGAGGGGCAGTGGAGTTCACGGTTAAGAGGGCGAGGAGCTGTATAGGTCACTGTTAAGGGGATGGGCTGCTGTAGACGTCCCTATTGTAAGAAGGCGGCACTGTGCGGGGGTCACTGTTAAGGAGTGAGGGGCAGTGGAGTTCACTGTTAAGAAGGCGAGGTGCTGTAGAGGTCACCGTTAAGGGGATGGGCTGCTGTAGACGTCCCATTGTAAGAAGGCGGGGCACTGTGCGGGGGGGTGGGGTCACTGTTAAGGGGGCGTGGTGCTGTATAGGTCACTGTTAAGGGGATGGGCTGCTGTAGACGTCCTATTGTAAGAAGGCGGGGCACTGTGTGGGGGTCACTGTTAAGGAGTGAGGGGCAGTGGAGTTCACGGTTAAGAGGGCGAGGTGCTGTATAGGTCACTGTTAAGGGGATGGGCTGCTGTAGACGTCCTATTGTAAGAAGGCGGCACTGTGCGGGGGGATCAGTGTTAAGGAGTGAGGGGCAGTGGAGTTCACTGTTAAGGGGCGAGGTGCTGTAGAGGTCACCGTTAAGGGGATGGGCTGCTGTAGACGTCCTATTGTAAGAAGGCGGCACTGTGCGGGGTCACTGTTAAGGAGTGAGGGGCAGTGGAGTTCACTGTTAAGAGGGCGAGGAGCTGTAGAGGTCACTGTTAAGGGGATGGGCTGCTGTAGACGTCCTATTGTAAGAAGGCGGCACTGTGCGGGGGGATCAGTGTTAAGGAGTGAGGGGCAGTGGAGTTCACGGTTAAGAGGGCGAGGAGCTGTATAGGTCACTGTTAAGGGGATGGGCTGCTGTAGACGTCCTATTGTAAGAAGGCGGCACTGTGCGGGGGGGGGGGGGGTCACTGTTAAGGAGTGAGGGGCAGTGGAGTTCACTGTTAAGAAGGCGAGGTGATGTAGAGGTCACCGTTAAGGGGATGGGCTGCTGTAGACGTCCCATTGTAAGAAGGCGGGGCACTGTGTGGGGGGGGGGGGTCACTGTTAAGGGGGCGTGGTGCTGTATAGGTCACTGTTAAGGGGATGGGCTGCTGTAGACGTCCTATTGTAAGGAGGCAGGGCACTGTGTGGGGGTCAGTGTTAAGGAGTGAGGGGCAGTGGAGTTCACTGTTAAGAGGACAAGGTGCTGTAGAGGTCACTGTTAAGGGGATGGGCTGCTGTAGACGTCCCATTGTAAGAAGGCGGGGCACTGTGGGGGGGGTCACTGTTAAGGGGGCGTGGTGCTGTAGAAGTCACAGTTATGAGGGATACTGTCGATATTTTTTAACGACACACAGAAACATTAAATGAAATAGAAATATACCCGGGGCGAAGCCGGTCCTTCTGCTAGTGATATATATAAAAACACAGAAATACACAAGGTCTGTTTAGAGTCTGTCAGGTTCAGAAGCCGCTGAGGAGAACATGGAAGAGGAACCTTTTAAACTTCCCGTCCCTGTCTAGCGGGAGGAGGAGGATCTCATGGTCTGGTGTCATCATGGAGGTTTCGTGAATAATGAATTTCCAGTAAGAATGATTGGCTTTCTTCTCTTCTTTAGGATGAAAATCTGATGGATATTAAGGCTGAAGTTAAAGATGAAGAAGAGGAGACGGATTTATGGGGCGATCAGCAGGGTAAGGAGGGGGGCTGTCATGGGTCACCTGACTACTACTCCCATCATCTCATCATCACATGTAATAATCTCTCCTGTCCCTGTGTGTTTCCTACAGATGGAGTCATAGAAGGAAATCCCCCCGAGAGATGTCCCCGTCCTCTGTATTCCCAGGACTGTCCAGAGGAGAAGCCCCCAGAGAACCATCAGGTAGATGGAGCTGAGCCCTATACACATCTATATAGGGGGGTCCTGCAGTCATAGAGGGATCATAGATGGTGGGGGTCTCTTCTGTGGATCTGTTAGATTTCCCACCTGTCTGCTGTATTGTCCTGAATTGTTACAGATGACAAATCAGGGGGAAGATGTGACTGATATTAAAGTGGAGGATGAAGAAGAGCGGATGATGGGCGATCCCCCGTGTAAGAGTGAGGTGGAGGAGGACATTCCAGTCCATGTCACCACAGGTATGGGATCATGAATGGAGGAAGGGAATTGGGAGGTTTCTTCAGGTGAGGCTCCACCTTAGAGCTGCAGTAAAGTAGCACTCCGGGCAGTGACCCCTGTGTTATCTGCAGGAGCGGAGGGAGCGGTGACTGCACATAGACATCCTCTCTGGGATCTTCTCTCTATCCTCTCATGCTCCAGGCTGGACACTCTGCTTAGCATCAGTTTTTTGGGTGCGCCGGCTGCACTAATAGTCTGAGAAAACCCAGTTTAACCACTTAATCTCCACAATTCATGATGATTGGGGGAATTTGTACATACAGGGCTGATGCATTTTTACTGACAAAGCTGCTGAGACATGTAGTAATGGCTGTTATACCTCAGGTGGGTGACATCAGTTGTCGGGTGTTAGACAGGGCCGGCGCGTTAGGGGAGGCAACCTGGGCATTTGTCCAGTGCTCCGATCCTCTAAGGAGCCCCCTGCTTCAGTCCAGTCCAGGCAGATTGTGGGGACTCCAGAGTGGGGAACTTCCCGATTTAGGAGTCCCTGCTCTGACTCCATATATAGATGTGTCCATATATAGAGTCAGTGTTATGAACATGAAAGGGGTATTACCAAGCATGATCACTATGTGACAAATCTAATTTACTCCATTTTTGAAATGTCAGTGGTGACAGTGGAGTCAGGGTCGGCAGTTAACCAGTGTGCTTATTTACTGGAGAAATTTAGGTGCAAAACAATACAGGGGAGGCATAGGGCTGGCATCTGCAGTCTCCTCCCTGGCAGAAGATGGGTTTGATGCAGAGGAAAGGCCTGAGCTCGCTGTCACTCCCTCTCTCAGAAGGTTGGTACCCTGCTCCAGGGCCCACGGTCTGTAGTTCAGTAGTCCAGGTGACTCCTCAGTCACAGGGTTGGGGACCCATGGTCTGTGGCCCAGCATCCCCATCTCAGCATCTTCTTCTGGTCACTCATGCAGATTGGCATGAGTATGCCCCTCCAAGCACTGGTCCCTAACTGCAGAACACTAGGGGCTCTGACTGCTCTCCTTATATACCATTTCTAGCTAGACTGGAACCTTCTAGTGGGAGGGGTGGAGTGAAGAAGCTCACAGCAAACAAATACAATGTTACACTTTCCGTCTCTCATAGACTTACATTACAGCTTCAGTGATAATGCCAAGGCACAGCATTTTTTCTAGACAAAAACAAGTTTCCAGACATAACAACAGAGCTAAAACCAGACAGTCATAAGGTCAGTCTGTCTGGTTTTGGTGGTGAACAAGTCTGGATTTTTCCCTCCAAAACAGTATGCAGTATGCCTATGGCAGCAGTGCAAAATTACCAGCTTTTCATTCAAAGTCCCAAAAGTTTCTCGGTATTGATTAACCCTTTCCACAGAGCCTTGCAAATACAGTGCAAGTAAACAGAATACAAATCACAACATACATATAAAATGCAGCTACACAGTATTAAACAGTGCACGTTAACCCTTTCAAGTGAAATAAAGTAAGACGTTTATAACTTTGCATAGGGGAAACAGGGGCAAATGTCCACAAATGTCCAGACTTCACAAAGTATCCCTTTTCCAGGGCAGTACAATTACTTCTGCACTATAAAGGTTGGAGACATGTATCTAATGTAGAAAGCAGAGGACATGTCTAGAACGAGGAGCACAGAGTAATTTACAAGGCAGAGGACAAATCAAGAAGGAGGAGAGCAGAGTAATGTAGAAGACTGAGGACAGGTCTAGAAGGAGGAGCACAGAGTAATGTAGAAGGCAGAGGACAGGTCTAGAAGGAGGAGCACAGAGTAATGTAGAAGACTGAGGACAGGTCTAGAGGGAGGAGCACAGAGTAATGTAGAAGGCAGAGGACAGGTCCAGGAGGAGGAGGACAGAGTAATGTAGAAGACAGAGAACAGGTCTAGAAGGAGGAGCACAGAGTAATGTAGAAGACTGAGGACAGGTCTAGAGGGAGGAGCACAGAGTAATGTAGAAGGCAGAGGACATGTCTAGAAGGAGGAGCACAAAGTAATTTACATGGCAGAGGACAGATCAAGAAGAAGGAGAGCAGAGTAATGTAGAAGGCAGAGGACAGGTCTAGAAGGCGGAGGACAAAGTAATGTAGAAGGCAAAGGACAGTTCTAGAAGGAGGAGCACAGAGTAATGTAGAAGACTGAGGACAGGTCTAGAGGGAGGAGCACAGAGTAATGTAGAAGGCAGAGGACAGGTCCAGGAGGAGGAGGACAGAGTAATGTAGAAGACAGAGAACAGGTCTAGAAGGAGGAGCACAGAGTAATGTAGAAGGCAGAGGACAGGGCTAGAAGGAGGAGCACAGAGTAATGTAGAAGGCAGAGGACAGGTCTAGAAGGAGGAGCACAGAGTAATGTAGAAGGCAGAGGACAGGTCTAGAAGGAGGAGAATAGAGTAATGTATAAGGCAGAGGACAGGCCTAGAAGGAGGAGCACAGAGTAATGTAGAAGGCAGATGACAGGTCTAGAAGGAGGGGGACAGAGTAATGTAGAAGGCAGAGGACAGGTCTAGGAGGAGGAGCACAGAGTAATGTAGAAGGCAGAGGACAGGTCTAGGAGGAGGAGCACAGAGTAATGTAGAAGGCAGAGGACAGGTCTAGAAGGAGGAGCACAGAGTAATGTAGAAGGCAGAGGACAGGTTTAGAAGGAGGAGCACAGAGTAATGTAGAAGGCAGAGGACAGGTCTAGAAGGAGGAGCACAGAGTAATGTAGAAGGCAGAGGACAGGTCTAGAAGGAGGAGGACAGAGTAATGTAGAAGGCAGAGGACAGGTCTAGAAGGAGGAGGAGCAGAGTAATGTAGAAGACAGGGGACAGGTCTAGAAGGAGGAGCACAGAGTAATGTAGAAGGCAGTGGACAGGTCTAGAAGGAGGAGCACAGAGTAATGTAGAAGACAGGGGACAGGTCTAGAAGGAGGAGCACAGAGTAATGTAGAAGGCAGTGGACAGGTCTAGGAGGAGGAGCGCAGAGTAATGTAGAAGGCAGATGACAGGTCTAGAAGGAGGAGGCTAGAGTAATGTAGAAGGCAGAGGACAGGCCTAGAAGGAGGAGAATAGAGTAATGTAGAAGGCAGAGGACAGGCCTAGAAGGCGGAGGATAGAGTAATAATGTTTAGCTTTTGCAGCTAGCAGATCATTAGCGACTTTGGTTAGAGTGGCTTCAATGAAGTGGTGGAAGGTGGACTGTAGCTGATCGAGAGGAGAGGTGGGAGGAGAGTTTTAGATGGTCCTGTTCTATCAGCTTTGATGTGTATGGGAGAAGCAAGATGGGGCAGTTGGATAGAGAGGTTGGGTCCAGGGAACTCTTCTTGAATATGTGTTTGATAATGACATGTTTAAAAGAAGAAGGGCACCTACAGGCTCAACCAGACCTAGGTTCATGCGGTATACCCTGAACAACCGTTGTGCTTTGTATGGAGATGTATTTTTTGCGCAGCGAGAGAAAACAGGGAGACTGTGACGGTCAACAACCTGCATGGTCAGGCATTCCACCCAAGATGGCAACTGTGCCTGCACCCTCTTTGCCAGATACTCTGCTGCCGGGCTCAACATGCCTTCTATCAGGAAGACCTTTTTGAGAGCAGCCAGGACATAACTTGAATTATAAACAAATGGCAGTGGAAGTAGCCAAGCATCTGAGCCCAGATCTGAAGGCTACCTTATCGTCTACAGTGCAGACAGCGCTCAATAAGCTTCAGGAAGTCTTCACACAGCATGGATACCGAGGGTGAATGGCCTTCTAGACCTAGGCAAGTCATCATCAAATACCTTGAATTCTACGATAAACCGGACATTATTTGTCCATATTGCTCCATGAGAAAACCTGTGCTGCTACAGGCTCACAAGATCATGCTTTTCAATCACTACTTAGCCACAGTTACCAAGAAACTGAAGGCTTTTATTGGCCTTTGTACCTCTTTATACCTGTGCAACATAAAGTTCCAGCTAGTATATCCGTCTGTGTGTGATGTTCGGATGGCTCGTCCAAGGCCTTTGACTACTCGTCAGAGGCAGAGGCTTTTTTTTTTTCAACAAGGCCCCTATCTGGAGAATCGTGGTTACCACATGCCCAACATGGGGGATCCCCCTTCTGCATCTCCGAGGAAATCTCCAGCTCCACTGCCACATACCACCGGAGTCACCAGCCATACCCAAGAAAACCCAAAGGATCTGCTGATATTGTTCGCTGGGAGTTTTCTGGATATACCGTACTATGGGCCCTGTCGTGGATATGCCGCTCCCTGTTGCACAATGTAATAGTGTCAGGTATTACCGAGGGATGTGGTATGGCACGAGTTACCAGAATAATGGAAATCCACAAATGGACTTAAGGCTTAAGGCTTTAGTTGGTTTAGTATACTTCTCTACTCTGCCAATATAAGACATTGTAATTTTGAGCCAGGAGGTGAAGGTCCAAGTGGAGGAGTAGGGGGACGTGGAGGTGTAGGTGGAAGAGGTGGGGAGGAAGCCAACGCTATTTCTTTGTGTTTTTTTACCATGTGTCCGTCAATTCTGTGTGTGACCTTTTAGCCATTTTTTGAGGTGCGTCCGGTATATTTCTTTACTCTGCCAGTCTAAAACATTAATCTTGAGCCAGGAGGAGGAGGTGGATGAGGTAGCGAACTTTTTTTTTTTTTTTTTTTGTGGAGGCCCTAAAACATTGGGAAATGGCAAAAAGAACGCACAAAGTGCACTGGAGTATAACAATGGCTGGGTGCGGCCAGTATACCTGTGTACTCTGCCGATATAAGACATAATAATCTTCAGCCAAGAGATGGAGGTCTGAGGGGGGTAGCCAACATTTATTTCTATATATTTTTGTTTTTACTTTTTTTTTGTGTGGAGGCATTGGGAAATGGCAAAGTGGATACACAAAATGCGCTGGAGTATAACAATGGCTGGGATCGGCTGGTATACTTCTCTACTCTGCCCAAAGGATGGACAAATCCTGTGGGATCCATGCCTGGTTCACTTTAATGAACGTGAGCTTTTCCACATTGACTGTGGACAGACAGATGCTCTTGTCTTTGATTCCCCCCCCCCCCCGCCATGCTAAACACACGTTTGGACAATACACTTGCCGCAGTACAGGCCAGCACCTCAAAGGCATAAAGGGCAAGCTCAGGCCATGTGCCCAATTTGCAGACCTAGAAGTTGAATGGGGCAGACCCATCAGTCAGTACGTGCAGACGTGTGGACACGTACTGTTCCACCATGTTGCTGAAACACTGCCTCCTGCTAAGACGTTCCATATCTGCTGGTGGTGCTGGATGTTGTGGCGTGTTGACAAAGCTTTCCCACATTTCGGCCATGATAACCCTCCCTTCTGAGGTGCAAGCTGTTTTGGCGACTTCCGCATTGTGTTTCCACTGAGCCCCCGCCGTCTACCAGAGTGTGCTTGCACTCGTGCATCTTCCGATCACGCTCCAGTGACGAAAGTAAGGACAGCAGTTTATCCTTGTAGCTGGGATCCAGCATGGTGGCCACACAGTAATCAGCACTGAGGGCAATAAGGGCAACTCGGCGGTCATTGCGCAGGCACTGCAGCATGTAGTCACGCTTGTGTGCCAGGCTGCCCAGAGGCAATGACACGCTGTCCTCCGTGGGAGGTGTATCTTCTGTCTCCTCGATATATCCTCCCAGCCACGCTCTATTGTTGCACGTGAGCTGACTTGGCTGCTGTGAACATGGTTCCTCCTCCTCTTCATCCTCGAAAACTGTGCCCTGGCTGGACTTTGGGTACCTGGCTGCTGTTGGTGCAGGAACCCACCCTCCGAGCCACCTGTGACCGACTGAACTAATATCCGTGGGAATGATCCCTGTTACTCCTCCTCTGCCACATCCTCATCCGTTATCGCCCGAAGCGTTTTTTTCAAGGAGACCTAGAAGTGGGATAGTAACGCTGATGACGGCATCATCAGTACTGGCCGTGTTGGTGAAGTGCTCGAAACAGCAAAGCACTGCACACAAGTCCCACATGGAGGCCCACTTGGTGGTGGTGAAATGGTGCTGTTCCGCAGAGCGACTCACCCGTGCGTGTTGCAGCTGAAACTCCACTATTTCCTGCTGCTGCTCTCCCAATCTCTCCAACATGTGAAAGGGGGAGTTTCACCTTGTGGGTACATCGCATATGTGGCGATAAGTAGTGTGACAACTGCCCGCCAATCCCGTCGTAGTATGCCACAGTTGCCATATAGGTCTCGTCCACTAGAGACTACTGGAGGCGAATCCACTGTGAGCACAGTAGACGTTTTAAGATTGGTTGGTGTGCCCATACATGATGCAATCGCGATTGTATGTACAATCGGTAAAATAAAGTTATCGATTTCTCTCCAGAAATCAAGTTAGTTTGCTGCCACTACGCTCCATATTGAATCGGGGTGAAGAGACCCCGGCTAGCTATTCCTAAGGGGAAGAATCGGTTATTTGAAACCTAGCTAGCCAATCAACAATTTATAAAAATAAGCCAATTCGTAGTATCTCTCCTCCGAGGACAGAGTTCTTAGCATAGAACAGATATCAGATAACGTGGGCAAACTGGAACGATGAAATTGTTGGTTTTATTATAAACTATACACAAAAAACATACATTAAAATATACCTGCCAGTCGAACTGATTGGTTGTATAGAAATAGGTAAGAAATGAAAGGGAATAGAATGTCTGTAAGTTCAAGGATTACCCTGGTAGAGTCTGATAAAAGGTAAAGTCTGTGCCAGGAATAATCCAAGATGGCGGTGTGCCCGTGTCCAGTGATGTTAGTCGACGTCAGATGGTAGATGAAGGACCCAGAGCTGAGTGTGTCGCCGTGTTTTACCCACTCTGTAGTGGGGACTGGTTATGACACTCACAAGTCCAGCCTTGTGCAATTGGGTCAGGGGGCAGTCCCTGCCCTGGACCGAGAAAATCTGGCAGAACCTTTGCTGTGCCAGTTTCTCTGTACCCATAGGTCCAATTAGGAAGTGGAGTTCATATTGATAATCAGTACAATTTTACGCATCATCTGATAACAAATTTGACTAAAAGACAATACAGTGTGCCCGAGAACTGTTATATCTCAGAGCGGGAATCTCTGATTGACTGGAGGGTGCGTTAAGAGTAATCCGAACAACCTCTGAAGAGATTGTTCATTTCGGATTTTCCTAACCCAGGAAATATGAAGCGAATATGGGAAAATATAAATATTTGGAAGGGAGGGTGGCTGCCAGGACACCTTTCTCCTTGTATCATCCAGCTGTCTGGTACAGATCTGTCCTTTTCTTTTGAAGCTTTCTGACGAGGCTTAAAGGGGTTCTGCAGTAATTTTAAACTGATGATCTATCCTCTGGCCCCTGCCGATCAGCTGTTTGTAAAGGCATCGGCACTGGCAATAGCGCCGTGGCCTTCTCACTGATTACCTCAGGCCCAGTGACGTCACGACTCGTATCACTGGCCTGGACGGGGCCAATCTCCGTTCACTCTAATAAAGCTTAGCCCCGTCCAGGCCATTGATACTAGTCGTGACTTCACTGGGCCTGCGGTAAACAGCGAGAAGGCCGTGGCACTGGCCTACTGCCAGTGCCGCTGCCTTCTCAAACAGCTGATCGGCAGGGGGCCCGGGTGATGATCTATCCAGAGGATAGAACCCCTTTAAGGAGGATTCATGCTGGTTTGGAGCCGCTCCAACTACAGAAAGGGAGTTTTTATGGGGTCCTGTCAGGAGAATACCAGATTGATGGGTACTTAACCGGGCATGGGGGCAGGAACAGTCTTTGGCAAGGAGGTGCTAATTGTACCTCTGATCTGTGAGCAGTAACTGAAAGTTGAATTACTTCTGGATTGAAAGAAGATTTTAACTCTGTGTTCAGGAGGAGAGTAAAACAAGACGCATTCGCAATTTCTTTGTATTACTGAAATTGCGAAGCGTCACACCTCCCCCCTTTGGAAGATTGGGGAAGGAGTGGTCAGCAAGACTGGGACTGAAGCAATCCCCGCTCGCTATTTGGGTTCATTACAGCGGGAAAGCCTGTCAGCATTCCGGTGTATGCTGGATCATGAAATCGTACTGTTGGAGAGCTAAGCTCCAACGGAGGAGTTTTCCATTGGTACCAGCAGTACGTTTTAGCCAGCTGAGGGGGTTGTGATCTGTGATGACCGTGTAATTTCTGTTGGGCCCATACAATCGTTAGGCACTCTTTCTCTGTCGTGGAGTACGCGGCTTCCCGTGGAAGTAGCTTCCTGCTCAGGTAGAGGACAGGATGCTCATCCCGGTTGCGTCCACCTGACTAAGTACCGCTCCCAGACCATGGTCTGAGTCGTCAGTTTGTACGAGGAATTGACGGGAGAAGTCGGGAGCTTGAAGGACACCAATGTGACATATTCAACCATAGAGACTTCTGAGGGGTCACCTTTTCTCTCCCAGGTCTCCCAAATCAGTTTTAAGGGCCCTCGGAAGTCTTGTCCATATAGGAGTTCAAAGGGCGAGAAACAAGTGGACTCCTGTGGCACTTCACTGTAAGTGAACAGCAAATGAGGCAGGTGCCGCTCCCAGTCCTTCCCCTGCGATTCTACTAATGTTGCCAGCAATTGCTTTAACGTTCCGTTAACTGAAAGGGGTGTGCTTGATTTGCATCTTCTCACAGAAGGCCTCCATTAGCCCCAACATGAAGCAGGAGCCCTGATCAGAGATCATCTCGGCAGGAAACCCCATACGAGAGACAATCTCGATTAAGGCGTCTGCTACCGTGGGAGACCTAAGCGAAGACTGTGTTTCTGCCTCAGGATAACGGGTGGCATACTCCACAACTATTAAGATGTAACACTTGCCAACACTGCTAGGAATGAGGAGGGGGCCAATTATATCCACTGCCACCCTCTGGAAGGGCTCGTTGATCACTGGCAGTGGCTGCAAAGTTAGCGGGTTCACCAGACCTTCTTAACCCTCTGGCAAGTGGTACACTATCGGCAGTAATTGGTTATGTCCTTTCCCATCGTGGGCCAGTAAAAATGGTTCTGAACACGTCTGGGGTTCTTTCTGATACCCAAATGTCCTGCTAGTGCAATGTCGTGGGCTGCTTTGAGTACCTGTGCCCGAAATTACCTAGGGATTACCAGCTGTCTTGTGTTCACACCTGTGTCACCTTTTGGGGTCTGTACAGCTTCGCAGTACAGTCGGTCATTCTGCCAATAGACTTTATATGGAGTGCCCTCGTCTGGCCTGCTCGAGCCCTAAGTGTCTCCAGACTGGGGTCACTCTTCAAGGCCTGCACGAATGGTCTCCTTCAGCTGACTTGTGACATATGATGTCAGCTGCGGAGAGTTACCTTCAAAGCTGGGGTCAGATGCGGGTAGAGGGACGGATGGTCCTGTCCCCGCAGCCCCATGTGAGCCCAGGTTACTGGCAACACTGGAAGTGTTAGCCAGCGCAGTTACACAATCATTAATATCACTATTGTCATCCGCCTGAAGGTCAGAATCGCCCGAGGGGGTCCCTTCTGTCGGTTGTAAATTTAGGCGGCTGACTATAGCACGTGGCCAGAACAGGTACAGCATCATTTATATCACCATTGTTAACACTAACACATGCAGTTGGATCAACAATGACGGGTGTGGAAACAGGCAAATGACATTCAGTTGCTGATACATCCCGCCTAGATGCGTTAGGGACGGTAGAAATAGCAGGTAAAGCGTCCCCGTCTCCCGGTTTCCCCAAAGGGTTGAACAGTATCTGTTTTTGGTCAGGGAGTCCTGCCTGGGCCTCCTGCGCGCCTGCAGGGTATTCGTAATGGGAAACAAGGGTGCCCAAATCAGTGCCAAGCACTGTGGCGACCGGAATATCATACAGGACCCCAACAACACGCTTTTGCCGTCCCATTCCCCAATCAATGGTAACTTGGGCTTAGGCCACATGAGTGTGAGTGCCCTTAACTCCAGTCAGAGTGAGGTACTTTCCTACAAGGATATCCTTTTCCGTAACAAAATGTGAACGGACCAAGGTGACATCTGCCCCGGTGTCTTGGAATCCAATGATAGTCTGGCCGTTCACAGTGACGGGCTGGTGGTTCTGGGATCCGCCGAGTACCTCGGATCCTCCAACTAGCAATACAGCAGATGAGGTAGGTGTGGAGGCGTTGGCCCCCTTAGGGCTTGGCGTTGTTGCGGTACTAGCTGCCTGGCTAGGAGGTTGGGCCGGCTTCCCTGCGACCTGCTTGTTGTGACCGGGCCTGCGACAGCTCACACCAGGGCCTAGTTGTCTCACGGTTCACAGGGCCAGCGGGCCTGCCTTCTTTCCAGTTCTGGGACATGGCTGTGTCCTTGTCGGGTACTGGAGTTCTGCAGCTGTCAAGTACTAGGGGTTTGCGGATGTCTGATACCGCAGGCCTGCGAGTTTCTGCCACCACAGGTTTGCAAATGTCCGGTACCCGGGTTGCGACAAACATGTCTGCCAGCTCAGCGGCTTCTTTCGTAGACTGGGGCTTGTGCTCTAGCACAAACTGTCTCATGTCTGTAGGGCATACGGCGAGGAGTTGGTCATGGATCATCAAATCCTCAAGGTTAGTATAAGTCTTTTCTTTAAGGGTACGAGTCCATTGGCGGAATGTGGTGCATAAGCAGCTAGCCACATCCGCATAAGAGTCTGTAGACCCTTTCTGGATGGTACGGAACTTTCTCCTGTAAACCTCAGGGGTTGACTGAAACTTAGCGATTATGGCATCCTTTATAGTCTGATAATCACAGTTGTGGTCTTGTGGGTAGCTCCTCAGAGATGCAGAACTGGCGGCACGCTTTCTCAAACAAGCGTTCCTGTTTTTCTCCATAACTGGAAACCTTGCTTTGGGGACCACGGGTAGAGGTATGCCACCTGCCGCAAAGAGTGTTAGGAGAGGAAGACCGCTCGGCCTGTCTCACTTGGGCCAGTTCTAGTGCACGCTGGTGCTGCAGCGCTTCTCTCTGAAGCTGGAACTGCTGCTGTCGCTCCTCTCTTTGCTGCTGTAACTCCTCTCTTTCAAGCTACATCTCCAGGTATAAACGCCAATCGGCGCCAGTCAGGCCCGTAACAACTGCTGGCTCATAGGGCCCAAGGCAGTGAAGTTTAGTCCAGAGCTGCTCGTTCCTTGCTGAGGGTTAGCAGGAGCTGTGGACAAGGCGTTATCCAGGGCATCCACATCACCGGAGCTGAAGTGGCAACATCAGCACTCCCATAGCTGGCGGGGCTGGGTGATGTTAAACTTAGTGGCGGTGAAGCCTCCCGCATGGGATTGGGATCTTCCATCGCCTGGCCGTCTCTCTCCATCAAAGCTTTGATCAACTGTGATTGACTTTTGCTCATAATGGCAATGCCTTACGACTCACTTTAGCTTGTAAGTCGGCGACAGACAAACTTTGGTAATTTTGAACTGAATCAGACATTCAGAAAAGAAGAGTAAAAGAATAGGATATAGCGAAGAAAAGGTGGGAAAATGTAAACCAATCTATTCGCTATCAATGTGTACCAATCTATTCGCTATCAATGTAAACCAATCTATTCGCTATCAATGTGTACCAATCTATTCGCTATCAATGTGTACCGTTTTGCGCCCGGAACTCAAGTTCCGCAGGACGGGATACTAAGTAACCCCTGTCCTATTGTTCTGATAGCACAAAAAGCTGCACTTGTCACACACAGATTATATACAATGGTCTGAGATGCAAATATAGATGATGGTACAATCAAAGTTAACAGGTAAAAGTCAGGTACGGGATATGCTGTAGTCATTTAAAGCTGTAATTTTGTATGGTTGGATGCTACAGTCACACAGGAGGCGATGACGTAAGCAGGATTTCCAGGTTCCTCCATACATAATACCCGGCGTGACCTCCCTTCAGAGACAGTGGCCACTGGCGTGCATAGGCACTTTAATTCTCAGCCTTCCCCTGGGAGGATCCCACTCCCTTCCCTTTGGCCCTGGTAGCCACAAATCCACAAACCCATTATAGATTATAGCTCCTCATTGGAAGGTCGTAGGGAGATGCTTCTGGTGCCAGTGCACCCGTCCAGACTTCTGGTGCATTTGGAGGCCAAACATGAGTTCTCCATATCTCCCCTTCCCTGAGTCCTATGAGCAAACAAAGGCTGGGAGCATGTCCGCCTCGGTCCCAGGGTCTCAAAGATGTAAACTGAGTATTTCTGAGATGTTTGGTCAGTTCATAATTTCTTATGAACTCCTGGTTCCATGATGTCTAGAGCTCAGGCTCCCCCACAGGGGGTCGTCCTGTCAGATGAGTTGGCTTCCCGGCTGGCTGCGGGGGTGTGAAATGTAAGCACATTATCGCTTCTGTGGAGCCAGGTTCCTCTTCCAGCTGCCCATCACCCAGCAGCAAATGGGCAGGCATTAAATTATAACGCCACATATCCCTCACACTATTATAACAGGCACTTCCATTTTTATAAGCCTTCATCCACAGCCATCCCCTACATTCTCTCCTGACCTTTCAGAGCGTCCTTTCCTTCTCTCGGTCACTATTTGTCTGGCAGTTTTTCTCATTTTATTCCCCAGACTTAGGCCTCATGCACACGAACGTATTTTGTTTTCGTGTCCGTTCCAATTTTTCACAAGGCACTTTACACCCCAGGTCCTAAGTACGTACACAACAGGCTGCCGGGCTTCCTCTAGGTCCTCCTACCTCAGGTAACAGTCCTTTTGGTGTACCTAGTCAGGACTTTTCTGCGACCACCCTGACCATACGCGAAGGCCGCTTTCAGATGTGCGGGTTGCACTCTCCGGACTTGCAGTGTCCGTATAAGACAGCTTCTGTCCTGAACTTCCAGTACTGCCAAGGTCGCATAGCATAACATTGATTTATGATGCTATGTAACCCTTAGAGTTCTGGAATGTATTGGATAACACTGACAGCATTATGTCAGTGTTGTACAATACATTCCAGAACCGTAAGGGTTACATAGCATCATAAATCCATATAATGCTACCTTGGCAGTACTGGAAGTTCAGGACGGGAACTGTCTTATACTGACGCTGCAGGTTCGCAGTGTGCAACTCGCTCGTCTGAAAACGCCTCAGTATATGGTAACCTCTACACCAGGTTCCCCGTTAGTTGCTATTTCCGGATTTTGAAAGACAGCCAGATGAATGGACTCACAACTATCACTGCACACCGTACTATAGTGACTATCTTGGGTTCCCCTGACTTTGTTGTCTAAAAGTGACCACTATGATGGGATCCGTGCTGCAGTCACTCATGCGCCACGTGATGAGTGTATGGTGTATTCGGGATAAAGCCCCTTTTTACACCCTCTTCACCACGTCTCCAGTGTATTTTTTAACCGCAGGAATTTCCTGCTGCTTATGATTTTCACACTTTTTCCCTCCATCTGTCTCCTTGTAATGTGTAGGGGCAGTGATACTGACCATTTTTGTAATATACTTTAATTAGCGAAATGGTACATTTCTTTTTGAATAATAGGTCTAAAGTCTTCTTTTTTTTAACTGCGGAGACCTGCTGACCCCGACTGTGTTATATGAAGAGAAGAACGGGCTCAGCTCAAACTGGGTCATTCTAGAGAGATTTTCTAATAAAATCTACAATTTGAGTAATTAAAGTATATTACAAAAATTATCAGTATTACTGCCCCCGCACTCTAAAAAAAAAACCTGATGGTTACACTTTAAGGGACACGGTTTCTTCTTGTCACATACGAGACGTCACACCTACTGGAATCCCTCATCAATCGGGGACTTATTCATTTGTCCCTCACACTTTCACCTTCTTATTCTGGGAATCTCATAAAAGAGCATTCAGTGTCCGGTAAATCTATATCTATTCAAATGGAGATTTACTTTATAAATTAGGATACCTGACCTTATGGATCTCTTTAGCACCGTGTTACTGTATGTAGCCCTGACCGATATGTTACGTAACTGATAATAGCGTATAATTCATACTAGGCCTGCACAATATATCGCAAAAGCAATCGCAATTAATCGCCATATCGCAATCGCAATTTGCTGACCCAAAAATGCTGCAATTATATTACCGTATTTTTCGCTTTATAAGACACACTTTTTCCCCAAAAAAAGTGTGTGTGTGTGGGGGGGAATGGCGGTGCGTCATATAAAGCGATGGTTGACTTTCTACGTGACACTGTATTTCCGGCCGCTATGCTGCACAGCGCGGCCAGCGATACATCAGTTACAGTGCGGGGAGGGAGGAGGGGCCGGTGGAAGGTCGTTATTTTAATGAACACATGTTCTTATATCTATTTTATTTATCTGTTCTGTGCAGCGCTATTAAGAAAATGGCAAGTTTTGTATTTTGTATTTTTTGCAGTAATGCAAATATGTATTTTATTTTGAAAAACACTGCGCATTTCAGTTCTTGAGTTCAGCATAACTACATTTCACATTATCAGTACTTTGTGCTTTTACCTTGAAAATCTAAGCAGATAGACCTCTAGCACAATTCCCTTAAAATATCGCATCGCATATCGTTATCGCAATTTTTAGGGCCCTAATCACAATCGCACAAAATTCCCATATCGTGCAGCCCTAATTCATACAGTCGGGCTGTTAATTCTGATACGAGGCGACAATGCTCACTGCACTCCGGGTGAGCCCAGAGCCACTTACCAAAATGTAGCCGTGAGACACGCAGACCGGTTACCCAAAAGTAAACTCCTGCGTCCGTAGATTGTCTCAACTCTGGACTTAAAGGGGTTATCGCATGACAAATGAAAACATTTTCAGATATCATATAGTAAATGACAGTCCCTTTCTAATAACGCTAGAACCAACCCTGTACTTCACATGGATCCAGAGATATTCCCACTCGTTGCTCTGCTAGATTTATAGCTGGCAGCTCAAGAGGAGTGTCCTTTCTGCTGCAGGTAATGGGGCATGTCCATGCTCTCCCTATCACAACTCAGGAGACTGTTGAAGGAGGAAACTGAGCATGTGCGGTCACCTCAGTCAGCAGGAGAAAGAAATAAGGAACAAACATCAGGTGGGGCTATACAGATACATTTTATTAAATACCTCAGTGGCTATGCAATTGCAAAAGATTTCAGATCCAGCCACTGGTTTGAAACCTGTAGAATATGTTTCATGGGACAATCCCTTTAACAGTGTTAGTACAGAACTAACCAGGGCTCGCAGCACTCACCAAAATGCAGCCATGAGACACAATACCAGTTGCCCATGACAAGCCCTGGTCTGTGGAGACGGTCTCACCTCCACGTCGGCAGCATAACATTAGACCAGCGTTTCTCAAATAGTGGGGCGCGCCCCCCAGGGGGGGCGCGAGGCTCCGTAAAGGGGGGCTCCAGGTGACAGGAGATGAACGCTTCCACTGTGGAAGCGTTCATCTCCATAGTGATCTGTATCACCGTCCTCTGGACAGGGGATACAGATCGCTGTGCTGTGCAGCAGGGGAGGAAGAGGCATCTCCCTCCCCTGCTCCTCTGATAGGCTGCGGGCCTTGTGCCGGCAGCCTATCACAGCGGTTCAGGCGGCGCAATGACGTCATTGCGCTGCCTGAGCAGAGTGCAGAGCGGGACACAGGCCGGAAGAGGCCTGCATCCAGCGCTTCCAGGGAGGTAAGTATTGGGTGGGGGACCCTGGACCCTATTGTGGGGAGAGCCTGCACATGATTTGGGGGAGGGGGAAGCCTGGACCCTGCACATGATTTGGGGGAGGGGTTAATGTAGCCTGCACATGATTGGGGAGGGGGGTTAATGAAGCCTGCATATGATTGGGGGGGGGTTAATGGAGCCTGCATATGATTAGGGGGGGTTAATGGAGCCTGCACATGATTTGGGGGGGAGGGGGGGTTAATGGTGCCTGCACATGATTTGGGGGAGGGGGGGGATTAATGGCCCTCACCTGTGGGGAGATTGGTGTACTTATAACAATTTTATAGACAAATGATACTATTTACAGTCGCGCGGGCGAAATGTTTTCTTCTTCCTAGGGGGGGGGGGATGACAGAAAATAATTGAGAAGCACTGCCTTAGACTAACATAACCTCGGTGTCACGGTTCTTTGGACAGGAGAATTATAACATGTAAGATCTTAGCAGTCACACAGGGAGGGACAGAGGGTTAATGTGAAAGAATGAATGTCTTACCGCGCAGCTGCGTTATGTCTGTCTGTCTTGGAGGAGGACATTCTATTGTCGATCCGAATGGCCTTACTAGATGTCCTGTCCCTGTTTGGGCACCAATTTTCTGTGGTTGAAATCAACCTTCTGTTGTGATGCGCTGTCCTAACAGTTCTGTGAGCAGTGAATATATACACACGTCACAAAAAGCAGTAAAAGTGCATTGTTTAGTGGAGACAAAAACACTCAGCCTTAGTATGTCTGTTAGAGATAACAAAAATCCAAGGATTAGCATCAGGGCCACTGTGGAATTTATACACTTTCCTCCACAGGAGGCAACACGGATTTCTGTCACAATCCCATCCTATCTGAGTGCTTGTTAAAGATTTAGTTAGATCAAAATAAAAAGAGTACGTCTATAAAATGGACTCCATTATGCCTTCCCTCACAGCCTTCATGCACAAATTAGCTCCATTGATTTGGTGTAAACCCGCAGGCAGATCCACAGTATGCAAAGTGCAGAGACACAGCAGAGTCCGAGAGTCAGCTCTGACTTTCTGCTGTGGGTTTCATGGCAAATACAAAGTAAAGGAAGGAGACATTCCTGCAGAATCCACTTCATCAGAATGGTATAGATTTATCAACTTTGTTGTTTGAGCAGCAAATCACAAAATCCGTTTTAATGCTTACAGAAAATCCCAGTAAGAAATCTGAAGGAAACGTCATGTTATCACTAGATTATAAAGAAGAAGATCAGGATATCATGCAGCACTCTTCAGGAGAAAATCACATAACCTATAATGTATATTCAGGACTTCACAGTGCAGATCCATCATATAATCCTCTTAACCATGAGGAACCTTCTCCTGACCAGTCACAGAATGTTACCACCAGTACGAGGCGGAGAGGGGGTAAAATATTTAAATGTAGCGAATGTGGAAAACAATTCAGGTATTGGTCAGAGCTCTCTGTACACAGAAGAAACCACACAGGAGAGAAGCCATATTCATGTTCAGAATGTGGAAAATACTTTATAAGTAAATCACAGCTTTTAAGACATGAAAAAAGTCACACAGGAGACAAGCCATATTCATGTTCAGAATGTGGGAGATCATTTATTAATAATAAAGATCTTATAAATCATGTGAGAGTTCACACAGGAGAGAAGCCATATTCATGTTCAGAATGTGGCAAATGCTTTACCAGCAAATCACAACTAGTTAGACATCACAGAATTCACACAGGAAAGAATCTGCACTTATGTTCAGAATGTGGGAAATGTTTTACAGGTAAATCACATCTTGTTACACATCAGAGAATTCACACAGGAGAGAAACCATATTCATGTTCTGAATGTGGGAAATGTTTTATAAGTAAATCACGGCTTTTGGAACATAAGAGAAGTCACACAGGAGAGAAGCCGTATTCATGTTCAGAATGTGGGAAGTCATTTATTAGTAATAAAGTTCTTTTAAATCACATAAGAATTCATACAGGAGAGAAGCCATATTTGTGTCCAGAATGTGGGAAATGCTTTACAATAAAATCAGATCTTGTTACACATGAGAGAATTCACACAGGAGAGAAGCCATATTCATGTTCAGAATGTGGGAAATGCTTTATAAGTAAATCACAGCTTTTAAAACATGAGAGAACTCACACAGGAGAGAAGCCATATTCATGTTCAGAATGTGGCAAATGCTTTACCAGCAAATCACAACTAGTTAGACATCACAGAATTCACACACTGAAGAATCAGCATTTATGTTCAGAATGTGGGAAATGTTTTCAAAGTAAATCAGATCTTGTTACACATCAGAGAAGTCACACAGGAGAGAAGCCATATTCATGTTCAGAATGTGGGAAATGTTTTACAAGTAAATCATATCTTGTTATACATCAGAGAATCCATACAGGAGAGAAGCCATATTCATGTTCAGAATGTGGGAAATGCTTTACAGGCAAATCACAGCTAGTTAGACATCACAGAATTCACACAGGAGAGAATCTGCATTTATGTTCAGAATGTAGGAAATGCTTTACAAGTAAATCAGATCTTGTTATACATCAGAGAAATCACACGGGAGAGAAGCCATATTCATGTTCAGAATGTGGTAGATGCTTTATAGGCAAATCACAACTTGTAAGACATCACCGAATTCACACAGGAGAGAATCTGCATTTATGTCCAGAATGTGGGAAATGCTTTACAGGCAAATCACAACTTGTTAGACATCAGAGAATCCACACTGGAAAGAATCTTCTTTTATGTTCAGAATGTGGGAAATGTTTTACAAGTAAATCAGATCTTGTTACACATCAGAGAAGTCACACAGGAGAGAAGCCATATTCATGTTTAGAATGTGGTAAATGCTTTGCAAGTAAATCATATCTTGTTACACATCAGAGAAACCACACAGTAGAGAAACCATATTCATAATGTGGGAAATGCTTTATAGGCAAATCACAACTAGTTACACATCACATAGTTCACACAGGAAATAATCAGCATTTATGTTCAGAATGTGGAAAATGCTTTACATGTAAATCGGATCTTGTTACACATCAAATAATTCATATATGAAAGAAGCCATATTCATGTTCAGTGTTAGACATCACAGAATTTACACAGGAAAGAATCTGCATTTATGTTCATAATGTTGGGAATGCTTTGCAAGTAAATCATGTCTTGTTATATATAAGAGAATTAACATAGTAGGGAAGCCATATTCATGTTCAGAATGTGAGAGATGCTTTATAGGTAAGTTAGAACTTGTTAGACATCACAGAATTCACACAGGAGAGAAATTGTATTTATTCATGATGTGGGAAATGCTTTGCAAGTAAATCATGTCTTGTTAGCCATGAAAGAATTTACACAGGAGATAAGCCATATTCATGTTCAGAATGTGGGAAACACTTTACATGTTGGGCACTTGAGAGAATTCTACTAAGAAAGATCTCAATAACCACACAATAACACTAAGTGTTATATGTGTATACATGGAGGCTCCAAAATATAATGCCACATAGTAATCTCAAAAGGAAAATCTTTATTTAATCACTTATTAAAAACATAAAATAGTATTAAAACCAAACCCATAGCCACATAGAACAAGATGCATTGCTGGAATATAAACATTCTAAATACAAAAGACCAGAGGCACTATGCTAGCATTTCAACAGTAGAGACAATAAAAATAATACAGACCAAAACTGCACCTTACAACCAGACACCCCTTCACAGTCTCTTCTTCTGGGCGATAACCTCATGCCCCACTCCCTGCCCAATATATAATAAGACCAATGCAAGTATCTTTTCACATGATATATAACAGGGATGCCAAACCTACGGCTCTCCAGCTGTTGCAAAACTATAGCTTCTAGCATGTCTGATAGCTGTAGGCTGTCCAGCCATGAGAGACATCAAAATATAGTACATCTGTAGAGCCAGCCTCCATTGAACAATATAATGCATATGCATGTTTAACAGGTGCTACACTCCATGCCATTGGGCGAGGGACACGCTCCACCAAGACCAAAACTAATCTTGGCACTTAGTCATAAAATAATTCACACATGAGAGAAGCCATATTCATGTTCAGAATGTGGGAAATGCTTTACAAATAAATCATATCTTGTAAGACATGAGAGAAGTCACACAGAAGAGAAGCTATTTTGATGTTTTGTATAAGAATAATGTTTTTCAAAGAAGTTCAATTTTGTGTCTAATTTATGACGAGGCCTAGGATAACACTGTTGCTTTACTTTACACATGAAACCATTATTGTCGTGTTCCCCTCCACAGAACAGGATTTACGTGAATTGTTCCTGACACAGCCATACGGTGATCTCCATCATCCTGTTGTGTATTTAATAAATTATTTTCCCTCACTTAGAAATCGTGCTTCGTATACTCTGAGTTTGGTTATTTGATTTTAGAATATGTGAATATGGTGGAGTATATCCTCCCATCTGTAATCCTCACAGACATTGGTGGAGTATATCCTTCTCTCTGTAAGCCTCACAGACATTGGTGGAGTGTATCCTCCCCTCTGTAATCCTCACAGACATTGGTGGAGTATATCCTCCCCTCTCACCCTCACAGACATTGGTGGAGTATATCCTCCCCTCTCACCCTCACAGACATTGGTGGAGTATATCCTCCTCTCTGTAATCCTCACAGACATTGGTGGAGTATATCCTCCCCTCTGTAAGCCTCACAGACATTGGTGGAGTATATCCTCCCCTCTGTAATCCTCACAGACATTGGTGGAGTATATCCTCCCCTCTCACCCTCACAGACATTGGTGGAGTATATCCTCCCCTCTCACCCTCACAGACATTGGTGGAGTATATCCTCCCTCTGTAATCCTCACAGACATTGGTGGAGTATATCCTCCCCTCTGTAATCCTCACAGACATTGGTGGAGTATATCCTCCCCTCTGTAATCCTCACAGACATTGGTGGAGTATATCCTCCCTCTGTAAGCCTCACAGACATTGGTGGAGTCTATCCTCCCCTCTGTAATCCTCACAGACATTGGTGCAGTATATCCTCCTCTCTGTAAGCCTCACAGACATTGGTGGAGTATATCCTCCCCTCTGTAATCCTCACAGACATTGGTGGAGTATATCCTCCTCTCTGTAATCCTCACAGACATTGGTGGAGTATATCCTCCCCTCTGTAAGCCTCACATACATTGGTGGAGTATATCCTCCCCTCTGTAATCCTCACAGACATTGGTGGAGTATATCCTCCCCTCTGTAATCCTCACAGACATCGGTGGAGTATATCCTCCCCTCTGTAATCCTCACAGACATTGGTGGAGTATATCCTCCCATCTGTAATCCTCACAGACATTGGTGGAGTATATCCTCCCCTCTGTAATCCTCACAGACATTGGTGGAGTATATCCTCCCTCTGTAAGCCTCACATACATTGGTGGAGTATATCCTCCCCTCTGTAATCCTCACAGACATTGGTGGAGTATATCCTCCCCTCTGTAATCCTCACAGACATCGGTGGAGTATATCCTCCCCTCTGTAATCCTCACAGACATTGGTGGAGTATATCCTCCCATCTGTAATCCTCACAGACATTGGTGGAGTATATCCTTCTCTCTGTAAGCCTCACAGACATTGGTGGAGTATATCCTCCCCTCTCACCCTCACAGACATTGGTGGAGTATATCCTCCCCTCTCACCCTCACAGACATTGGTGGAGTATATCCTCCTCTCTGTAATCCTCACAAACATTGGTGGAGTATATCCTCCCCTCTGTAAGCCTCACAGACATTGGTGGAGTATATCCTCCCCTCTGTAAGCCTCACAGACATTGGTGGAGTATATCCTCCCTCTGTAATCCTCACAGACATTGGTGGAGTATATCCTCCCCTCTGTAAGCCTCACAGACATTGGTGGAGTATATCCTCCCCTCTGTAAGCCTCACAGATATTGGTGGAGTATATCGTCCCCTCTGTAATCCTCACAGACATTGGTGGAGTATATCCTCCCTCTGTAATCCTCACAGACATTGGTGGAGTATATCCTCCCCTCTGTAATCCTCACAGACATTGGTGGAGTATATCCTCCCCTCTGTAATCCTCACAGACATTGGTGGAGTATATCCTCCCCTCTGTAATCCTCACAGACATTGGTGGAGTATATCCTCCCCTCTGTAATCCTCACAGACATTGGTGGAGAATATCCTACCCCTCTGTAAGCCTCACAGATATTGGTGGAGTATATCGTCCCCTCTGTAACCCTAACAGACATTGGTGGAGTATATCCTCCCTCTGTAAGCCTCACATACATTGGTGGAGTATATCCTCCCCTCTGTAATCCTCACAGACATTGGTGGGGTATATCCTTCTCTCTGTAATCCTCACAGACATTGGTGGGGTATATCCTTCTCTCTGTAATCCTCACAGACATTGGTGGAGTATATCCTCCCCTCTGTAAACCTCACAGACATTGGTGGAGTATACCCTCCCCTCTGTAAGCCTCACAGACATCGGCGGAGTATATCCTCCGCTCTGTAATCCTCACAGACATTGGTGGAGTATATCCTCCGCTCTGTAATCCTCACAGACACTGGTGGAGTATATCCTCCCCTCTGTAATCCTCACAGACATTGGTGGAGTATATCCTCCTCTCTGTAATCCTCACAGACATTGGTGGAGTATATCCTCCCCTCTGTAAGCCTCACAGATATTGGTGGAGTATATCCTCCCCTCTGTAATCCTCACATACATTGGTGGAGTATATCCTCCCCTCTGTAAACCTCACAGATATTGGTGGAGTATATCCTCCCCTCTGTAATCCTCACAGACATTGGTGGAGTCTATCCTCCCCTCTGTAAGCCTCACAGACATTGGTGGAGTATATCGTCCCCTCTGTAATCCTCACAGACATTGGTGGAGTATATCCTCCTCTCTGTAAGCCTCACAGACATTGGTGGAGTATATCATTCCCCCTGTAATCCTCACAGACATTGGTGGAGTATATCCTCCCCTCTGTAATCCTCACAGACATCGGTAGAGTATATCTTCCCCTCTTTAATCCTCACAGACATTGGTGGAGTATATCCTCCCCTCTGTAAGCCTCACAGACATTGGTGCAGTATATCCTCCCCTCTGTAATCCTCACAGACATCGGTGGAGTATATCCTCCCCTCTGTAATCCTCACAGACATCGGTGGAGTATATCCTCCCCTCTGTAATCCTCACAGACATCGGTGGAGTATATCCTCCCCTCTGTAATCCTCACAGACATTGGTGGAGAATATCCTCCCCTCTGTAATCCTCACAGACATTGGTGGAGTATATCCTCCCCTCTGTAATCCTCACAGACATTGGTGGAGAATATCCTACCCCTCTGTAAGCCTCACAGACATTGGTGGAGTATATCGTCCCCTCTGTAACCCTAACAGACATTGGTGGAGTATATCCTCCCTCTGTAAGCCTCACATACATTGGTGGAGTATATCCTCCCCTCTGTAATCCTCACAGACATTGGTGGGGTATATCCTTCTCTCTGTAATCCTCACAGACATTGGTGGAGTATATCCTCCCCTCTGTAATCCTCACAGACATTGGTGGAGTATATCCTTCTCTCTGTAATCCTCACAGACATTGGTGGAGTATATCCTCCCCTCTGTAATCCTCACAGACATTGGTGGAGTATATCCTCTCCTCTGTAATCCTCACAGACATTGGTGGAGTATATCCTCCCCTCTGTAATCCTCACAGACATTGGTGGAGTATATCCTCCGCTCTGTAAGCCTCACAGACATTGGTGGAGTATATCCTCTCCTCTGTAATCCTCACAGACATTGGTGGAGTATATCCTCCTCTCTGTAATCCTCACAGACATTGGTGGAGTATATCCTCCCCTCTGTAATCCTCACAGACATTGGTGCAGTATATCGTCCCCTCTGTAATCCTCACAGACATTGGTGGAGTATATCCTCTCCTCTGTAATCCTCACAGACATTGGTGGAGTATATCCTCCTCTCTGTAATCCTCACAGACATTGGTGGAGTATATCCTCCCCTCTGTAATCCTCACAGACATTGGTGGAGTATATCCTCCCCTCTGTAAGCCTCACAGACATTGGTGGAGTATATCCTCCCCTCTGTAATCCTCACAGACATTGGTGGAGTATATCCTCCCCTCTGTAAGCCTCACAGACATTGGTGGAGTATATCCTCCCCTCTGTAATCCTCACAGACATTGGTGGAGTATATCCTCCCCTCTGTAATCCTCACAGACATTGGTGGAGTATATCTTCCCCTCTGTAAGCCTCACAGACATTGGTGGAGTATATCCTCCCTCTGTAAGCCTCACAGACATTGGTGGAGTATATCCTCCCTCTGTAATCCTCACAGACATTGGTGGAGTATATCCTCCCTCTGTAAGCCTCACAGACATTGGTGGAGTATATCCTCCCCTCTGTAATCCTCACAGACATTGGTGGAGTATATCCTCCTCTCTGTAATCCTCACAGACATTGGTGGAGTATATCCTCCTCTCTGTAATCCTCACAGACATTGGTGGAGTATATCCTCCCTCTGTAATCCTCACAGACATTGGTGGAGTATATCGTCCCTCTGTAAGCCTCACAGACATTGGTGGAGTATATCCTCCTCTCTGTAATCCTCACAGACATTGGTGGAGTATATCCTCCCTCTGTAATCCTCACAGACATTGGTGCAGTATATCGTCCCTCTGTAATCCTCACAGACATTGGTGGAGTATATCCTCTCCTCTGTAATCCTCACAGACATTGGTGGAGTATATCCTCCTCTCTGTAATCCTCACAGACATTGGTGGAGTATATCCTCCTCTCTGTAATCCTCACAGACATTGGTGGAGTATATCCTCCCCTCTGTAATCCTCACAGACATTGGTGGAGTATATCCTCCCTCTGTAATCCTCACAGACATTGGTGGAGTATATCCTCCCCTCTGTAATCCTCACAGACATTGGTGGAGTATATCCTCCTCTCTGTAATCCTCACAGACATTGGTGGAGTATATCCTCCCCTCTGTAATCCTCACAGACATTGGTGGAGTATATCCTCCCCTCTGTAATCCTCACAGACATTGGTGGAGTATATCTCCCCTCTGTAAGCCTCACAGACATTGGTGGAGTATATCCTCCCTCTGTAAGCCTCACAGACATTGGTGGAGTATATCCTCCCCTCTGTAATCCTCACAGACATTGGTGGAGTATATCCTCCCCTCTGTAAGCCTCACAGACATTGGTGGAGTATATCCTCCCCTCTGTAATCCTCACAGACATTGGTGGAGTATATCCTCCTCTCTGTAATCCTCACAGACATTGGTGGAGTATATCCTCCTCTCTGTAATCCTCACAGACATTGGTGGAGTATATCCTCCCCTCTGTAATCCTCACAGACATTGGTGGAGTATATCGTCCCCTCTGTAAGCCTCACAGACATTGGTGGAGTATATCCTCCTCTCTGTAATCCTCACAGACATTGGTGGAGTATATCCTCCCCTCTGTAATCCTCACAGACATTGGTGCAGTATATCGTCCCCTCTGTAATCCTCACAGACATTGGTGGAGTATATCCTCTCCTCTGTAATCCTCACAGACATTGGTGGAGTATATCCTCCTCTCTGTAATCCTCACAGACATTGGTGGAGTATATCCTCCTCTCTGTAATCCTCACAGACATTGGTGGAGTATATCCTCCCCTCTGTAATCCTCACAGACATTGGTGGAGTATATCCTCCCTCTGTAATCCTCACAGACATTGGTGGAGTATATCCTCCCCTCTGTAATCCTCACAGACATTGGTGGAGTATATCCTCCTCTCTGTAATCCTCACAGACATTGGTGGAGTATATCCTCCCCTCTGTAATCCTCACAGACATTGGTGGAGTATATCCTCCCCTCTGTAATCCTCACAGACATTGGTGGAGTATATCCTCCCCTCTGTAATCCTCACAGACATTGGTGGAGTATATCCTCCCCTCTGTAGATTTTTTTATTTTTTATTATGACACATTCTTTTTAATGCCATCAAGTCTCTGAGTGTAGACCAGAATCCTGAACTTTATTATATACTAAAAGTTTGGGTATGTTCAGATTACCTTTTTTTGCTCTAATTTCGTTGTATACTCCATGCTGTAATCTACGCAGAATTGATTATCTATTGTAGTTAAAGGGAAATTCACCTCATAGATGTTTCCACACACGGTTCTCGTAACTATGTAGTGAGAAAAAAAGTGACATACTTCTTCTTGTCACAATTTCCGTGCACAAATTCACTCCACTTATTTGGGCTAAACTCGTAGGCAGATCTACAGTATGCAAAGTGCAAAAAGAGCAGAAGTCTGGGAGTCAGGCTTGAATTTCTTCTACGGATTCCAAGGCAAATACAAAGGAACTGAAGGATACATTGCTGCTGAATCCAATTCTGACTTTGACACAAAAACGATATCTAAATCTCCTTGTGATTCCAGCCGACAGCTGGATTCACTTGAGTGTATTATAGATGTATTGTTAATCCATATTACGTGCATATGTCCCAGCTGATTTTGTATTTAAAGGGGTTATCCAGTAATTTATATTGACCTGTCCTCAGGATAAGGCATCAGATCAGCGGGGGTCTGATACCCGGGACCCCTGCCAATCAGTCGTTAGAAGAAGCTGTGAGCACAGAAGCCTCTTTCTGGCCCATATGATGTCTCTTTTCATCGTCACATGGCCTAGTTTTGACTCAGGCTTAGATACTTGGAATGCTGCTAGGAACTGGCTGCACTCACCAGAGCTCCATTGAACATGGCGACTTCCTGAAACAGCTGATCGGTGGAGGTGCAAGTACTCTGATCGGTCAGCTGATCAGTGGAGGTGCAAGTACTCTGATCGGTCAGCTGATCGGTGGAGGTGCAAGTACTCCGACCCTTGCAGATGTGATAATGATGATCTATCCTGAGGATAGGTCATTATTATCAATTACTGGATAACTTTGAGTTCGGGTCAGCTAAACCTGCAGTCAGGTTATGATATGTCCAAGTGATGTGGATGACTAAAACATCTATAACAAGCTCTTGTGAATTCGGCCTCATTGGAATAGTATAAATGTATTAACTTTGTTGTTTGAGCAGCAAATCACAAAAATCTTTTCTAATCCTAACAGAAAATCCCACTAAGAAGTCTGAAGGAAACGTCATGTTATCGCTGAATTATAAAGAAGAAGATCAGGACATCATGCAGCGCTCTTCAGGAGAAAACGACATTACCTGTAATGTATATCCAGGACTTCACAGTGCAGATTTATCAGATAATCCTCCTAACCATGAGGAGCCTTCTCCTGACCAGTCACAGATTGTTACTACAAGTACGAGGCGGAGAGGGGGTAAAATATTTAAATGTAGGGAATGTGAAAAACAGTTCAGATATTTGTCGGAGCTTTCTGCACACAGAAGAAATCATACAGGAGAGAAGCCATATTCATGTTCAGAATGTGGGAAATCATTTATTAATAATAAAGATCTTTTAAATCATCTAAGAGTTCACACAGGAGAGAAGCCATATTCATGTTCAGAATGTGGCAAATGCTTTACCAGCAAATCACAGCTAGTTAGACATCACAGAATTCACACAGGAAAGAATCTGCATTCATGTTCGGAATGTGGGAAATGCTTTACAGGTAAATCAGATTTTATTACACATCAGAGAATTCACACAGGAGAGAAACCATATTCATGTTCTGAATGTGGGAAATGTTTTATAAGTAAATCACATCTTTTACTACATCAGAGAATCCACACAGGAGAGAAACCGTATTCATGTTCAGAATGTGGGAAGTCATTTATTAGTAATAAAGTTCTTTTAAATCATGTAAGAATTCACACAGGAGAGAAACCATATTCATGTTCAGAATGTGGGAAATGCTTTAACCAGAAATCAAGTCTTGATCAACATAAGAGAATCCACACAGGAGAAAAGCCATATTCATGTTCAGAATGTGGAAGACGCTTTATAGACAAATCACAACTGGTTAGACATCAAAGAATTCACACAGGAAAGAATCTGAATTTATGTTCAGAATGTGGGAAATGTTTTACAAGTAAATCTGATCTTGTTACACATCAGAGAATTCACACAGGAGAGAAGCCATATTCATGTCCAGAATGTGGGAAATGCTTTACAGGCAAATCACTACTAGTTAGACATCACAAAATTCATACAGGAAACAATCTGCATTTATGTTCAGAATGTGGGAAATGTTTTATAAGCAAATCCAATCTTGTTACACATCAGAGAAGTCACACAGGAGAGAAGCCATATTCTTGTTCAGAATGTGGGAAATGCTTTTCAAGTAAATCATATCTTATTACGCATCAGAGAATTCATAAAGGAGAGAAGCCATATTCATGTTCAGAATGTGGGAGATGCTTTACAAGCAAATCACAACTTGTTAGACATGACAGAATTCACACAGGAAATAATCTGCATGTATGTTCAGAATGTGGGAAATGTTTTATCGGTAAATCTGATCTTGTTAGACATCAAAGAATTCACACAGGAGAGAGGCCATATTCATGTTCAGAATGTGGGAAGTGCTTTACAGGCAAATCACAACTAGTTAGACATCACAAAATTCACACAGGAGAGAATCTGCATTTATGTTCACAATGTGGAAAATGCTTTACAAATAAATCAGATCTTGTTACACATCAGAGAATTCACACAGGGGAGAAGCCATATTCATGTTCACAATGTGGAAAATGCTTTATAAGTAAATCACAGCTTTTAAAACATGGGAGAACTCACACAGGAGAGAAGCCACATTCATGTTCAGAATGTGGCAAATGCTTTACTAGCAAATCAGAACTAGTTAGACATCACAGAATTCACACAGGAAAGAATCTGCATTTATGTTCAGAATGTGGGAAATGCTTTACAAAAAAATCAGATCTTGTTACACATCATAGAATTCACACAGGAGAGAAGCCGTATTCATGTTCAGAATGTGGTAAATGTTTTACAAGTAAATCATATCTTGTTACACATCAGAGAATCCATACAGGAGAGAAGCCTTATTCATGTTCAGAATGTGGGAAATGCTTTACATGCAATTCACAACTAGTTAGACATCACAGAATTCACACAGGAGAAAATCTGCATTGATGTTCAGAATGTGGAAAATGCTTTACAAGTAAATCAGATCTTGTTACACATCAAAGAAGTCACACAGGAGAGAAGCCATATTCCTGTTCAATGTGAAAAATGTTTTACATATAGATCAGATTGTGTTACACTTGAGTAAATTCATACAGAATAAAAAGTTCATACTAATGCTCAGAATGTGGGAAAGTAATAAAAATTCATGTTGAGCATGAGAGAGTTAACAAAGGAGAGAAACCATATTCATCTTCAGAATGTGGGAATGTTTTACAAATAAATCACATCTTTTAAGACAGGAGAGAAGCCATTTTGATGTTTTATATAAGAATAATGTTTTACAATGAAATAAAACTTTGTGTCTAATTTATAGCTGCAGGGTTTGAATCTATCCTTTTCTGGTGGGCTACAACTAATAAGAATGTAGACTGGATAAATTACATTTATTACAACCAGCAAAGATTTGTGAATTATACCAGAGATGCTATGAACGGTATGGTTGAGCAACTGAGCACCACTTCCCTCATGACATGACAGACCAGGATGGCCATAGATATGCTGCTAACAGAAAGAGGTGGGGTCTGTAAGATGGCTGGAGGATATTGTATTTTTTATTCCAAACAATACAGCTCCCGATGGAAGTATCACCAAGGCCCTTAACGTATTGACAGCCCTACCCCAAGAACTTGCTGATAATTCTGGTTATGATGATCCTTTTACCACATGCATGGAAGGATATTTAGGTAAATGGAATGGACTAATATCTTCAGCCCTGATCTCTGTTACGTTGGTGGCTGGTTCACTGTCCGTCTGTGGAGGATGTTGTATCCGAGGACTTATCCAAAGACTGATTGATTCCACTATCACCAAAACCCCGTATCAGGAGGTTAAAACAGAACATCTGGATGATGAACTCGAGGAACATAGTTATCAGGACTCTAATGTATGAAAGGTTTTGCGAAAGCCTTTGGCAAGAAAATTGCTTGATGGGCCTTGTGATCCTCAGAGTAATGATAAAAATTTACAACAGGGAGGAATGTTGGGAAAGTTTTTTTTTATTATATATGATATGTCAACGGTTAATTAAGTATATTATTTCTTGCTTTTCTGCTACTTTGTAAAAGTGACTGCCTTACAGGAAATAAAGCTAATCGCAAAGATATCTGGGGTAGCGATCTGCATAACATCTCGTCTTAGCTTCCTGTCTTAGTCTATAGAAACATCTGCTATATGCCCGATATAAAACCGCCAGTAAGCCACATAGAACGGTTATTTTCCATTATGCTGACGTCGCAGCTTGTCTTCTCAGATGGTGTCAGACAACATTAGTACGCTTAGGTGATATTATATTTTCAGTTTTCTGGTTGTCTACTGCCGGCAGGAAATAAACAAGACTTACCTTCTTAATTCAGACGACCATGTGCCTCAATCATTGATAACAGGTGTGTAGTGCTGTATTCTCTGCTATGTTTTATAGCATTGAGGCAGCATGTTGAGGGTAGGGCGGGCTCGGTGCTGTCACCTGTGTGTCACGTCCTCCATCCCCTTCAACATAACTTAATTAGAAACAAGTGGAAGAAGCTGGAACGTGGCAGGTGGTGCTGGTCACCACAAGAGACAGTTTTTGGAGAGGTACTTTGTTTTGCTCTTTGGTACTGTTAATGCAGTATTTTGGGCTGCACTGTGGGAATGCTGGATCAGCCTGTTCACCCCACCTTCTGTCAGTCTGTGTCCACCAGTTTCCAGACCACCCCTGCTAACTGTATCTATCTACACCCTGACCTGTATCTATATGCCCCCTCACCTGTATCTATCTGCCCTCCCTGACCTGCATCTACAATATCTGCCCCCTGACCAGTATCTATCTACACCCTGACCTGTATCTATCTGCCCCCTCACCTGTATCTATCTGCCCTCCCTGACCGGTATCTACAATATCTGCCCCCTGACCAGTATCTATCTACCCTCCCTGACCTGTATCTATCTGACCAGTATCTATCTACCCTCCCTGACCTGTATCTATCTGACCTGTATCTATCTGCCCTCCCTGACCTGTATCTACAATATCTGCCCCCTGACCAGTATCTATCTACCCTCCCTGACCTGTATCTATCTGACCTGCATCTATCTGCCCTCCCTGACCGGTATCTACAATATCTGCCCCCTGACCAGTATCTATCTACCCTCCCTGACCAGTATCTATCTGACCTGTATCTATCTGCCCTCCCTGACCAGTATCTATCTACCCTCCCTGACCAGTATCTACAATATCTGCCCCCTGACCAGTATCTATCTACCCTCCCTGACCTGTATCCAGGGCTGGGACAAGGTCCACCACCAACAGAGGCTGAGCTGCCCAAGTGCGCCCCCCCCCCCCCCTCCAACTTGTGGATGACACTGCTACGGGGGATCTGTGATGGATGATACTGTTATTGGGGAATCTGTGGATGACACATTTGTGTCATCCACAGATCCCCCCTCCCCATAACAGGGTCCATGTAGGAATGACCCCCAATACAAGGGGTGAGGCTGTGGGGTTGTATCTGCTTTTTTGATGCCAGCGGGGCCCGTGCAGTGACTGTATTCTACTACACCCCCCTGCGCACACACACACACACTGTATATAATCTTAACTATATAACTGTAGTGATTTACTACAGTTATATAGTTAATAAGATTATATCCGGTGAGCGGGGGGGATGGGGGGTGTAGTAGAAAACAGTCACTGCACGGGCCCTGCTGTCATTATGAAATAGCACATGTGACCCCCACCTCTTTTATTGGTGGTCATTCAGTAAATTAACCCTGTCGTGGGGGGGGGGGGGTGTCTGTGGGACAAATATGTGTCATCCACAGATTCTCCCCATAACAGGGTTCATTTAGTGATTGACCCCCAAATTCTGGTGACCCAATACATGGGAGTTGCATCTGCAGAGCTTTTGTATAATGCCACCCCACACTGTAGTGTCCCCCACACAGTATTGTCCGCCACACTGTCCCCCCACACAGTAATGTCTGCCACACTGCCCCCCCCGCACAGTAATGTCCGCCACACTGCCCCCCCGCACAGTAATGTCCGCCACACTGCCCCCCCGCACAGTAATGTCCGCCACACTGCCCCCCACACAGTAATGTCTGCCACACTGCCCCCCACACAGTAATGTCCCCCACACTGCCCCCACACAGTAATGTCCCCACACTGCCCCCACACAGTAATGTCTGCCACACTGCCCCCACACAGTAATGTCCCCCACACTGTAGTGTCCCCCACACTGTAGTGTCCCCCACACAGTAGTGTCCCCCACACAGTAATGTCCGCCACACTGCCCCCCGCAGAGTAATGTCCGCCACACTGCCCCCCGCACAGTAATGTCCCCCACACAGTAATGTCCCCCACACAGTAATGTCCCCCACACTGTAGTGTCCCCCACACTGTAGTGTCCCCCACACAGTAGTGTCCCCCACACAGTAATGTCCGCCACACTGCCCCCGCACAGTAATGTCTGCCACACTGCCCCCACACAGTAATGTCCCCACACTGTAGTGTCCCCCACACTGTAGTGTCCCCACACAGTAGTGTCCCCCACACAGTAATGTCCGCCACACTGCCCCCGCACAGTAATGTCCGCCACACTGCCCCCGCACAGTAATGTCCCCCACACAGTAATGTCCCCACACTGTAGTGTCCCCCACACTGTAGTGTCCCCCACACTGTAGTGTCCCCACACAGTAGTGTCCCCACACAGTAATGTCCGCCACACTGCCCCCCGCACAGTAATGTCTGCCACACTGCCCCCACACAGTAATGTCCCCCACACTGTAGTGTCCCCCACACTGTAGTGTCCCCCACACAGTAGTGTCCCCCACACAGTAATGTCCGCCACACTGCCCCCCGCACAGTAATGTCCGCCACACTGCCCCCGCACAGTAATGTCCCCACACAGTAATGTCCCCCACACTGTAGTGTCCCCACACTGTAGTGTCCCCCACACAGTAGTGTCCCCACACAGTAGTGTCCCCCACACAGTAGTGTCCCCCACACAGTAATGTCCCCCACACTGTAGTGTCCCCCACACAGTAATGTCCGCCACACTGTAATGCCCCCACACAGTAATGTCCGCCACACTGCCCCCACACAGTAATGTCCGCCACACTGCCCCCGCACAGTAATGTCCGCCACACTGCCCCCTGCACAGTAATGTCCGCCACACTGCCCCCCACACAGTAATGTCCCCCACACCCCCTCAACCACACAGCAGTGCCCCCACATAGTAATTTGTCAGCCCCCTCCCTCTTGTCATTCTCCCCCTTCTTGTCATGCTTTTTCTGCCCCGTCATTCTCCCCCATCTTTTCATGCTCTTTATACCCCCCCATGTTGTCATGCTCTTTCTGCCCCCCATGTTGTCACAGACTTAATGAAAGAGGGCCCGGCATTTTCACTGTACTTAATGCCGGGCCCCATCAGAGCGCTCCTCTCACCTCCATTATGGTCACTTCTCCAGGCTTCCAGGATCAGGCCCCAGCACTGCCTCACATTAAGCAGGTGGGCGGAGCCTAACGGAGGTCCGTTAGGCTCCGCCCACCTGCTTACTCTGTTTCTAGTTAGAGCCAGAGGCAGCGGGGGCCTGATGCTGGGGGCCTGAAGCAGCATAATGGAGGTGAGAGGAGCGCTCTGACGGGGCCCGGCTCAGGGAATGACAGGAGGGAGCGCTGAGCGGTTCCCCCCTGTCAGTCCCTCTCCCTCTCGCCGACCCCTGCCTGCGCCCTGAGGCTGGAGCGCCCTGAGGCTGGAGCCTCCCCAGCCTCTGTGTCGGCCCGGCCCTGCCTGTATCTATACTATTTGCCCTCCCTGACCTGTATCTACAATATCTCCCCTCTGACCAGTATCTATCTACCCTCCCTGACCTGTATCTATACTATCTGTCCTCCCTGACCTGTATCTACAATATCCGCCCCCTGACCTGTATCTATCTACCCTCCCTGACCTGTATCTACAATATCTCCCCTCTGACCAGTATCTATCTACCCTCCCTGACCTGTATCTACAATATCTCCCCTCTGACCAGTATCTATCTACCCTCCCTGACCTGTATCTATACTATCTGCCCTCCCTGACCTGTATCTACAATATCTGCCCCCTGACCAGTATCTATCTACCCTCCCTGACCTGTATCTATACTATCTGCCCTCCCTGACCTGTATCTACAATATCTGCCCCCTGACCAGTATCTATCTGTACCCCTCACCTGTATCTATCTGCCCTCCCTGACCTGTATCTACAATATCCGCCCCCTGACCTGTATCTATCTACCCTCCCTGACCTGTATCTACAATATCTCCCCTCTGACCAGTATCTATCTACCCTCCCTGACCTGTATCTATACTATCTGTCCTCCCTGACCTGTATCTACAATATCTGCCCCCTGACCAGTATCTATCTACCCTCCCTGACCTGTATCTATCTGCCCTCCCTGACCTGTATCTACAATATCTGCCCTCTGACCAGTATCTATCTACCCTCCCTGACCTGTATCTATCTGCCCTCCCTGACCTGTATCTACAATATCTCCCCTCTGACCAGTATCTATCTACCCTCCCTGACCTGTATCTATACTATCTGCCCTCCCTGACCTGTATCTACAATATCTGCCCCCTGACCAGTATCTATCTGTACCCCTCACCTGTATCTATCTGCCCTCCCTGACCTGTATCTACAATATCCGCCCCCTGACCTGTATCTATCTACCCTCCCTGACCTGTATCTATACTATCTGCCCCCCTGAACTGTATCTACAATATCTGCCACCGACCTGTATCTATCTACCCTCCCTGACCTGTATCTATCTTACCTGTATCTATCTGCCCTCCATGACCTGTATCTACAATATCTGCCCCCTGACCAGTATCTATCTACCCTCCCTGACCTGTATCTATCTGCCCTCCCTGACCTGTATCTACAATATCTGCCCCCTGACCAGTATCTATCTACCCTCCCTGACCTGTATCTATACTATCTGTCCTCCCTGACCTGTATCTACAATATCCGCCCCCTGACCTGTATCTATCTACCCTCCCTGACCTGTATCTATACTATCTGCCCTCCCTGACCTGTATCTATACTATCGCCCCCTGAACTATATCTATCTACCCTCCCTGACCTGTATCTATACTATCTGCTCCCCTGACCTTTATCTATAATATCTGCCACCGACCTGTATCTATCTACCCTCCCTGACCTGTATCTATAATATCTGCCCCCCTGACCTGTATCTATCTGACTGGTATCTATCTGCCCTCCCTGACCTGTATCTACAATATCTGCCCCCCTGACCTGTATCTATCTACCCTCTCTGACCTGTATCTATCTACCCTCCCTGACCTGTGTCTATCTGCCCCTGTCCCCTTACCTGTATCTATCTGCCCCCCTCACCTGTATCTATCTGCCCGCCCGCCCTCCCTCCCTCCAAGATGACACATACTCGGCCTTCAGGATCTCTACTTCCGTTGTCTATCCCGTCCCGTCCGTGGACTCATTTGTCCATGGACTTTATCACTGATTTGCCTAATTCCTGTGATTCTGGTGGTTGTTGATCGCTTCAGCAAGATGGCGCACTTTATAGCATTATCAGGTTTACCTAATGCTAAAACGCTTGCACAGGTGTTTGTCGATAACATCGTGAAACTACGCGGTATCCCCTCTGATGTGGTGTCTGATAGAGGGGCTCAGTTTGTTTCCAGATTCTGGAAGGCGTTCTGTACTCGCCTGGGGGTCTAATTGTCCTTCTCTTCGGCTTTTTATCCTCAGTCGAACAGACAGACTGAACGCACTAATCAGAGTCTGGAGACTTACTTGAGATGTTTGTTTCGGAGAATCAGGAGGATTGGTCCTCATTTTTGTCGTTGGCTGAGTTTGCCATAAATAACCGTAGGCAAGTCCACTAATAAGTCTCCGTTCTTTTGGGCATATGGGTTCCATCTGAAGATTGGCACATTTTCTGGTACTGATACTTCTGGTATACTGAAAGAGGAAAGATTTTCCTCTACATTGTCATCTATTTGGCGGAAATTTCAAAACAATTTAAAATACATGGGCAAAAAGTATAAACAAATGGCTGACAAGAGATGTATGAGTGGTCCGGACCTGAGAGTGGGTGATTCTGTGTGGCTGTCCACAAGAAACATTCAGTTGAAGGTACCCACTTGGAAGTTGGGCCCAAGGTTTATTGGGCCGTATAAGAATTCTGCAATTATTAATCCAGTTGCTTTTCGCCTTGAACTTCCGCAGGCTTTAAAAATTCATAATATTTTTCACAAATCATTACTGAAAAGATATGTCAAACCTGCTGAACTATCCACCGTCCTCCTTACCTCCTGCTCCTGTCTTGGTGGAAGGTAATCTTGAATTTCAGATTGCCAGGATTGTGGACTCACGAATTTTCCATAGATCTCTTCAGTATCTCATGCACTGGAAAGGCTACGGTCCAGAGGAAAGAATGTGGGTTCCTGCGACCAAGGTTAATGCCAGTAGCCTTGTAGCCGTGTCAGGAAGTCACCCATAGAGGGGGCAGGTACTGTCACAGTCCCTCCCATGACAGAGGTAAGAAGATCGGAGAGGCTGGCGGCAGGTAAGGGTATCTGACAGTCTCTCTGTTTTCATCTGCAGTGTGTTTGGTAATGACTACACCTCCTGTGAGGTGCAGCTGGTGATCATTGCTGAGGCTCTATTTAAGTCTCACTGCTTACCATGCGGTGGATATTTCCTGCTGGAGTTGGTTGAGCTGGTGTGTTGTTGCTTTGCATCTCCTGCTCCTCCATTCTACTTAAGCTAAGTGCATTTTGTTTTGCATTTTGTTGTTCGCTTGTGTGTGTTGTTTTCTAGGCCTCAGGGAGACGCTGGTTCCTTTATTTGGGAAGGAACCAGTAGTCTCTTTCCCTGTCACCACTCCTAGGGCTTTCCAGGGTCTCCAGGGCCTAGGTTCCGGTGTATGAGTATTTCCACCCTCAGGGTCTACTCATATTGGCAGAAGTCAGGGAGAGGCCTAGGGATTCCTAGGAGGTCACCACGATGGAGGTCTCCCTTAGCTTTGAGGCCTAGAATCCGGTCTATTTCCTTCTGTGTGTTATCTGGTGTTTTCCCCTTCCCATTACCCATTACAATCATATTCCAAAATGTCACGGATCAGTGTATGTGAACCCACTGTGCCACTGACTAGCAATATTCTGGAGGGGAGTAACTAAGCAACCACCCGGATTTCACTAGAGCCTCAGATGGTAACCGTCGGTGATTACCAGGGGCTACTCCAGAGCGTAAACCAGTCAGAGGCAGCTGGTCCAGGCAGACCAGGAGGTACCTGCGAAGGTACCAAAAGTTCAGACGTGATCAGACAAGCAGGGTCATTACCAGGAGCAACAAGACAGGAACTGGAGGAAGAGGCAGAGACGTACTCAGAACAAGCAATGAGTCAGGGCAGGCGGCACAGAAACAAGGACAGATAATCCAGGTCGGCAACTGGAGAGGCGATGCAAGCAGGCAGGGATCAGATGAAAAACGAAGTCTGGGAATGAAGTGTGAAGTCAGGAACACGAGTGGTAAGCAAGCTCTTTAGCACAAGATTAGGACCTTGACTCTGAGGCGTCTGGGTAAAGGGCTGAGCCACTTTAAATACCTGCAGGAGAGCCAGGGTAGGTTAACGAGATCACATGACTCAGCCCCTCCTAGGGAGTGATGCGTACTGCCACATCAGCAGCCGAGTACAAGCAGTGTCCAGGTTAAATGGAAGTTGTGGAGCGGAATCCACATAGGTAATACCAACCGCACAGGCAGAGTCCAGAGCTGCAACAGAGGCTGGAAGTAGAGATCACAGAGGAGCACGGTGCCCGGGACCACGGTGATGAGTGAGGGGAACAGCGCCACACAGAGGTCGCTGTTACAGTACCCCCCCCCCCCCTTACGCCACCTCTTCTTGAGTCCGCGCCGAGACAGAAAGCTTTTAATTACATCCTGAGCATGAATGTTCTCCTGAGGTTCCCAGGATCTTTCCTCAGGACCAAAACCTTTCTATTCCACCGGATAAGAGGTCTTCTTACACCGCTTTTTGATGTCTAGAAAGTCCTTGACTTCAAAGACCTCATCGGCATTCTCAGATGCCGGAGTGGGAATAGAATGAGTCGTAGAAAAGCGGTTAAGTACTGCTGGTTTCAATAAGGAAACGTGGAAGGCATTGGGAATGCGCAGAGAGGGAGGCAGACGTAACTTGTATGTCACCTCGTTGATCCTCCTCAACACTTCAAAGGGTCCAAGGAATCTAGAAGCAAACTTAAAACTGTGGACTCTTAACCGGATGTTCTTGGAGGAAAGCCATACCTTCTCCCCAGATGAAAACTGAGGTGGTTTCCTTCTTTTCTTGTCTGTATTTGTCTTCATACGGGACACTGCTTTGTTGATGCAGACCTTGGTGTCACTTCAAATCTTCAAAAAATCTCTGAAGAAAGAATCTAGGAGGATGCAAAAACAGGAAAAGGAGTACGAGGATGTTGACCATAGACGACAAAGAATGGGGAGGATACAGTAAATTCACTGGTGTGGTTATTATAGGGGAACTCTGCCCAGGGTAGCAGAAATACCCAGTCGTCATGTTGCGCAGAGACTAAGCGTCGAAGATAGTTCTCCAAAATTTGATTAACCTGCTCTACTTGCCTGTTGGTATGGGGGTGGTAACCGGAAGAGAAGTCTAGGTCAATTTCTAGTAGACGAGGGAGGGCTCTCCAGAGCTTGGAAGTAAACTGGACTCCCCGATCTGAAACAATATGCCCAGGTAAACCATCTAGACGAAATATATGTTTTACGAACAGCTTAGCAAGTTCCGCAGCCGAGGGTAATCTAGTCAATAAAAAGAAGTGCGCCATCTTGGAGAAGCGGTCCAAAAACACCCAAATCATGGTACATTCACCTGAAGAAGGCAGATTAGTAATAAAGTCCATGGCAATGTGTTGACATGGAACATCAGGAACAGGTAGGGGTAGCAACAGGCCTGGTTGTTTGCTCCTGGAGATTTTATTTTGAGCACAGACGGTCCAAGCGGAAACATAGTCACACACGTCTTTGGACAATGTGGGCCACCAATGATGGCGAGACACTAGTTCTGTGGACTTGCGGATCCCAGGATGACCGGCCAGTTTAGAGTTGTGCCCCCACGACAGGATATGTTTCCTTTTGGCAGATGGTACAAATGTTCTCCCGGGAGGAATGTCTCTTACCAGGACAGGAGCCACCGTGATTAAGCGAGCAGGATCTATCATGTATTGAGGCTCCTCCTGCTGGTCAGAAAAGTCAAAAAATCGGGACAGAGCCTTGATGTTCTTCTCAGCCGGGTGGAAGTGTAACTTAAAATCAAAACTAGAGAAGAAGAGTGCCCACCTGGCTTGGCGAGGGTTTAGACGCTGAACTGTCTGTAGTCATGATTAAGAACAGGAGTGTTCGAAACGCGTAGACCAGATGTAAACATACTATGGAGGTTGCTTTGCTGCATAAAATATGTTTAACACAATAAAGGAACATACGGCTTGAGATATATTCGGAGTGCTGAATTCATCCTATTTTATTTTGTGCTGTCTGTAGGTACGTAAAATTCTTATGGTCAGTGAAAATCATTACCGGATGCTGAGCTTCCTCCAATAGATAAAGCCACTCCTCCAAGGCGAGTTTTATGCCCAGGCACTGTAAGACTAGCCGTACATGCCTCCGGTGAGTGATCAAATCTGGAGAGAAAACTAGTATGTAATCCAGATACACGATCACACAGGTATAGAACAGATCCTGAAAGTCATCATTAACTAGCTCTTGGAATACCACAGCAGCATTGCTTAAACCGAAGGGCATGACAAGATACTCGTAGTGTCCATCACTAGTGTTGAAAGCGGTCTTCCACTCATCACCTTTTCGAATGCGGATAAGATTATATGCACCGTTCAGGTCGAACTTGGAGAAGACTTTAGCTCCCCGGATCCTGTCAAATAGCTCGGAGATCAGCGGAAGAGGATATCGATTTTTAACGGTAATCTTATTCAGACCTCGATAATCGATACAAGGCCGTTAGGAACCATCTTTCTTCTGCACGATAAAGAACCCGGCCCCGGCTGGCGAAGTGGACTTCCGGATAAGCCCTCTCTCAAGATTCTCCTTGATGTAGTCTGACATCACCTGTGTCTCTGGAAGAGAAAGGGAGTAGACTCGGCCACGAGGAGAAATAGCACCAGGCAAAAGATCGATTGGACAGTCATATGGACAATGTGGAGGCAGAGTCTGGGAGTCTTTTTTTTACTAAAGACGATCCCCATCGCAGGATCTCTCCGGAGTACCAGTCCACAATTGGCGAATGAAGGAGCAGCCAGGGTAGCCCAAGAATAATCGGATTCACAGAGACTGGCAGCACGTAGAAGGAGATTAACTCCAAGTGAAGTACCCCCACCTGTAATTTAAGAGGCACAGTAACTGTGAGTACTGGCTCAGAAAGTTGTAGTCCATTAACGGAAGCCACTGACAGAGGCCACTCTCCAGACGGATGGTGGGAAGCCGATACTGATTAACCAGTGCTTGCAGAATAGTTACCGGCTGACCCAGAGTCCTAAAATGCCGGCCCAGATAGTGAAACTCCCTTGTGGGAGAGAGTCACTGGAACAGAAAGTTTCAGAGAGGACTTCTCCTGGTCTAGGACCACTTCTCCAACTGATCCTAGACAATGGCATTTTCTGGCCTCTGGGAACAGTTATGCACAAAGTGGGTCTTGCCTCCACAATACAGACATAAGTTCTCCGCCTTGCGATGTTGACATTCCTTGTCAGTTAGCCGAAGGCGCTCAATCTGCATGGGCTCTTCAGGAGGAACAACTGCTGCTGGAAGGACCGGCTTCTGAAACGAACGAGCCAGACAAGGTGGTCTTCTGGTGCATGCAACCTGCTTGGAGCGTTCCCTGAAACGCAAATCAATCCATGTAGCCAGTGTAATCAGGTTGTTCAGAGATGACGGGTGGTCGCGCCCAGCCAATTCGTCCTTAATTCGGTCAGAAAGACCCTCCCAGAACACTGCCAGTTGAGCCTCATCATTCCACGCCAGAGCTGAGGCAGCAGAGGACGTGTGACCCGGCTCCTCAAAGACCATCCGGAAGGTAGTCAGGAGGGACTGCAGATTATTCGTCTCTGGACCTCCACGTTCCCAAATAGGGTTTGCCCAGGCAAGGCCTCATCAGACAGCAGGAATATGATGAAGGCAACCTTGGACCGCTCCATAGGGAACCTCTGCCCATGTAACTCAAAGTGGATCAGGCACTGATTAATGAATCCCTGACACGTCTTTGGATTACCACTAGTGATGAGCGAGCACCAAAGTATTCAGGTGTTTGGATGTTAGGGCCGAACACATTGCTATGTTCGTGTGCTCGGCCGAGCACCCGAGTATAATGGAAATCAATAGGAGACAACCAGGCACCCCCTGCTCTGAAGAGAAAGTGACAGAAAAAACACCGAAATGGATCGGGAACAGCATAGGGACAATGTCTGGATGCATCTTGGACTCCCAGGTCGCTGCTGGGAACCATGTTGTTCGAGTTGTACGCCACTTTTACAGACTGACAAAAATACGCACACCCCCCCCCCCCCCAAATAAATAAATAAATAAATAAATTTTACAGCAAAAATTGTTAGGAAAACATTCTTTCCTGTATATTTACTTGTACACAGAGTGCAAGTGCTGCCAAAAATTGCAAGCAAGAGGCACTCCGAAACAGCCTGTATATCACATAAAGGAGGGCCTCATTCATATTGTGGTACAATTGTTCAGGTAGTGAGACTCCTACACTCATAAAGCCTGTGCACTAAGTGAAAGGGCTGTCAAAAATTACAAGGAACCAGCACTCCAATACACCCTTTATTACACATAAAGGAGGGCATCTTACACACCCTTGAAAAATTATGATTGGTGGTCTGCTGGTGACCCTCAAAAACATTAGGTGCGAGGGCCTGCTGGTGACCCTCTAAAACATTAGGGACGAGGGCCTGCTGGTGACCCTCTAAAACATTTGGAGCAAGGGCCTGCTGGTGACCATTGCAAAAAATGATGGGCGAGTGCCTGCTGCTGAGCTGACCCTGTAAAATATTGTACGTGAGAGGCCTGCTGCTGAGCTGCCCTGTAAAAAATTGTAGTTGAGGGCCTGCAGGTGAGCTGACCCTGTAAAATATTGTAGGTGAGCTGACCCTCCCTGAAGAGGGACATGAGGAGATTTTGTGGGTCTTGTTAGGTCAACAACACAAGTCAGGAGGATGACCCGAGTGAGGAAGTAGAAAAGGAGATGGGGGACAATGACATCACTGACCCAACCTGGGAAGGTGGAAAGCCGAGCGAGTACAGCAGGACAGAGGGGGAGGGATCCACAGCACCACAACAGGCTGGAAGAGGCTGTGTGGTGGCAAAAGGGAGAAGGTCGGGGGACACCTGGGAAATAGTGACAATAAAGTAATAACCTTCCAATTATCATTCAAAAGAGCATTTCTACAGGGAGGAACAAAAATAGCAAACTTCCAAAAAGCTAAATCTAGCCAACTAAGAGAGGCCATAGGCCTAACTAACTGGGACAAAGTCCTCAAAAACATAAATATAGCCACAAAATTGAATATCTTTAAAAGCATCCTAAAATCTCATTGTGAGAGGTACATACCGTATGGGAATAAAAGGTTAAGGAACAAAAAGAAACCAATGTGGATAAATAGAAATGTAAAGAAAGAAAAAAATTACAAAAAGAAAGCATATAAATAACTAAAACAGGAGGGTAGCGAGGAAGCACTGAAAAACTATAAGGAAAAAAATAGAACATGTAAAAAACAAATAAAAGCAGCCAATCTAGAGACCAAGAGATTAATTGCCAAAGAGAGTAAAACTAACCCTAAAATGTTTTTCAATTATATAAATGTTAAAAAGTATAAATCTAAAGGTGTCGGCCCTTTACAGAGTGATGAGGGGGAAGGTGCCAGATGGCATAAACCCCCGTATCCTAAGGGAATTAAGTAATGTCATAGCCAGACCATTATTTCTGATATTTTACGGACTCTATACTGACAGGGAATGTCCCACAGGATTGGCGCAGAGCAAATGTGGTGCCAATATTCAAAAAGGGTCCAAAAACAGAGTGCGGAAACTATAGGCCGGTAAGTGTAACATCTGTTGTGGGTAAACTGTTTGAAGGTTTTCTGAGAGATGCTATCTTAGAGGATCTCAATGGATATAAGCAAATAACACCATATCAGCATGGCTTCATGACAAACTAATGTAATCAGTTTCCATGAGGAGAGAAGTTCTAGACTTGACAGCGGCAAATCAATGGATGTCGTATATCTGGACTTCTCCAAAGCATTTGACACTGTACCTCATAAAAGGTTAGTATATAAAATGAGGATGCTCGGACCGGGAGAAAATATCTGTATGTGGGTAAGTAACTGGCTGAGTGACAGAAAACAGAGGGGGGTTATTAACGGTACACACTCAGATTGGGTCACTGTCACTAGTGGGGTACCACAGGGGTCAGTACTGGAGGGGTCACTGCCACTAGTGGGATACCTCAGGGGTTAGTACTGGAGGGGTCACTGTCACTAGTGGAATACCTCAGGGGTCAATACTGGAGGGGTCACTGCCACTAGTGGGGTACCTCAGGGGTTAGTACTGGAGGGGTCACTGTCACTAGTGGAATACCTCAGGGGTCAGTACTGAAAGGGGTCACTGTCACTAGTGGGGTACCACAGGGGTCAGCACTGGAGGGGTCACTGTCACTAGTGGGGTACCTCAGGGGTCAGTACTGATTAATGATCTTGTAGAAGGCTTTCACAGTAAAATATTAATTTTTGCAGATGACTCTAAACTGTGTAAAGTAATTTACACTGAAGAGGACAGTATACTGTATATATATACTACAGAGGACAGTATACTGTATATATACTACAGAGGACAGTATACTGCTACAGAGGGATCTGGATAGATTGGAGGCTTGGGCAGATAAGTGGCAGATGAGGTTTAACACTGACAAATGGGAAGTTATGCACATGGGAAGGAATAATGCAAGTCACCCGTACATACTAAATGGTAAAACACTGGGTAACACTGACATGGAAAAGGATCTAGGAATTTTAATAAACAGCAAACTAAGCTGTAAAAACCAGTGTCAGGCAGCTGCTGCCAAGGCCAATAAGATAATGGGTTGCATCAAAAGGGGCATAGATGGCGGTGATGAGAACATAGTCCTACAACTTTACACATCACTGGTCAGACCACACATGGAGGACTGTGTACAGTTCTGGGCTCCTGTGAACAAGACAGACATAGCAGAGCTGGAGAGGGTTCAGAGGAGGGCAACTAAAGTAATAACTGGAATGGGGCAACTACAGGACCCTGAAAGGTTATCAAAATTAGGGTTATTCACTTTAGAAAAAAGACGACTGAGGGGAGATCTAATAACTATGTATAAATATATCAGGGGTCAGTACAGAGATCACTCCCATCATCTATTTATCCCCAGGACTGTGACTGTGACGAGGGGACATCCTCTGCGTCTGGAGGAAAGAAGGTTTGTACACAAACATAGAAGAGGATTCTTTACGGTAAGAGCAGCAAGACTATGGACTCTATACTGTAAGAGCAGTGATACTATGGACTCTTTACTGTAAGAGCAGTGAGACTATGGACTCTATACTGTAAGAGCAGTGAGACTATGGACTCTATACTGTAAGAGCAGTGAGACTATGGACTATGTACTGTAAGAGCAGTGAGACTATGGACTCTTTACTGTAAGAGCAGTGAGACTATGGACTCTTTACTGTATAAGCAGTGAGACTATGGACTCTACTGTAAGAGCAGTGAGACTATGGACTCTTTACTGTAACAGCAGTGAGACTATAGACTCTTTACTGTAAGAGCAGTGAGACTATGGACTCTTTACTGTAAGAGCAGTGAGACTATGGGCTCTCTACTGTAAGAGCAGTGAGACTATGGACTCTTTACTGTAAGGGCAGTGAGACTATGGACTCTACTGTAAGAGCAGTGAGACTATGGACTCTTTACTGTAAGAACAGTGAGACTATGGACTCTATACTGTAAGAGCAGTGAGATTATGGACTCTTTACTGTAAGAGCAGTGAGACTATGGAACTCTTTACTGTAAGAGCAGTGAGACTATGGACTCTTTACTATAAGAGCAGTGAGACTATGGACTCTATACTGTAAGAGCAGTGAGACTATGGACTCTTTATGGTAAGAGCAGTGAGACTATGGACTCTACTGTAAGAGCAGTGAGACTATGGACTCTATACAGTAAGAGCAGTGAGACTATGGACTCTATACTGTAAGAGCAGTGAGACTATAGACTCTATACTGTAAGAGCAGTGAGACTATGGACTCTTTACTGTAAGAGCAGTGAGACTATAGACTCTATACTGTAAGAGCAGTGAGACTATGGGCTCTTTACTGTAAGAGCAGTGAGACTATGGACTCTTTACTGTAAGAGCAGTGAGACTATGGACTCTTTACTGTAAGAGCAGTGAGACTATGGACTCTTTACTGTAAGAGCAGTGAGACTATGAACTCTTTACGGTAAGAGCAGTGAGACTATGGACTCTTTACTGTAAGAGCAGTGAGACTATGGACTCTATACTGTAAGAGCAGTGAGACTATGGACTCTTTACTGTAAGAGCAGTGAGACTATGGACTCTATACTGTAAGAGCAGTGAGACTATGGACTCTTTACTGTAAGAGCAGTGAGACTATGGACTCTTTACTGTAAGAGCAGTGAGACTATGGAACTCTCTGTCTGAGGAGGTGGTGATGGTGACTTCTCTATAAGAGATCAGGAGGGGCCTGGATGTATTTCTGGAGTGTAATACTATTACAGGTTATAGCTACTAGAGAGGGGTCGTTGATCCAGGGAGTACTTCTTTCCTCTGGATTAACTAGCAGGATGACAGGCCGAACTGGATGGACAGATGTCTTTTTTCGGCCTCATGTACTATGTTACTATGTTACAGTAATTGCCACTAACACAGTAATTTACCCCACACTGCTGTTTCCCCCACACAGCAGATTCCCCCACACTGCCCCAACACAGTAGTTTCCTCCACAATGCCCCACATAGTAATTTGCCCTCATACAGAAGCCCCAATATACATATACCAAATGTGCTTCATGCCTCACAGAAGTAACACGTTGCTTCTTAAGTGTTTTTAACATCAGCTGCGGGGGAAAAAATCACAGTCGAGTACAAGGTGTGCACATGGTCAGGCTTTTACATTCAAGTCAAAGGGAAGCTGGTAATGCAGCTTTGAATGTAGATTATGCATCTGAAAACACTCATTAATGCTGCTAAATCAGTGGTGAATTATGTCCATGTGAACACCATCAACAAAATAAAAATTACAATCTGGTGCTCCAGATTTTGTAGAAATGATCAGATATGTTGCAGAAATTCAAATTTGAAAAACAGTTTCATACTCCTGGATTGCAAGATACTGATCTTTTACTGCTATCGAGGGTGTAATAGGAGTACAAGATGGCTGACCTGGAGACCTTCACTAGACGCATTGTGGACAGATGTGTGGTATTGGTATTTTACAGGAAATAATTGCCATGTGACATACATAATTGAGTACCACCAGTTGGTTCTTCTACTTAAATTATTATATTACCTTCTATATTCCTTATAATGTCAGTGAGTCAGGGAGAGTTGTGTGTCCGATGACCACCAGACCGCATTCCACATCACAAGCACAAGACGTGTACTTCACACTGGACATCCTTAGGAGGAGGGTCTGAGAGGTATAAAACTTTGTGCACAAAGACAAAAAATTTAGCTCCACTGAGAACATCATCCAAGTAGGATGTTGTAGGTCACTATCTTCCTCTTGTATTACTATGGGTCGGCAGCCATGTGCTACGTGGATAGCACAGCGATGGAAGCTCCCCCATTGTGTAGACCATGTGATTGATTATTTACCTTTACTATTCTGTATGTGATTTGTCTGTTTTGTCGTGGGCTTAAAAAGCGCAAAATGCTTTATATAAAATAAAGGATCAAAGGAAAAATAGCAATAAAATTTTTGTGTAAATTGATCGGAACTCACAAATACATAGGTCACGCAGATAAAATTAAAATGTAAAATTTATTCGCACTGCTAAAGTCACATAAACACAAAATGTTACACAATACGTATTGGCCAATACTAGATAAACTAAAAACAATTGTCTCAAGGAAAATATACAAAAAGGATTCCGGATAAGCAGTTCCTCAGACAGCTTCCAAAATCAATAGAAACACATGCAAAAACACAGGCTTGATCCAAAGTGTGCACACTATATTAATTGTGGAAACTTTTTCCTTTGGTGCTTCAACATTGGAAGATATACCATGTAGAGAATCAATGACTGATTTATTCAGAGAAACAGAATCGTTACTCATTAAACAATTGAAACAAAGATGGGAAATAAAATCCCTCCAACAATATATAATTCAAAAGAGAATTCCAAAGGGCCTCCACCTTGTAAAATTACCGGCTCAGGACCTTATTACTCCAGAATTTGAAAATGAGTGGAATCATTTTCTGAATGAGCAGCATTGGTTCTAATTAACACGATAGTAAAACGTAGATCACAAATGGTAGAACAAATTGCAAGTAAATTGGACGCCTTGAAGGAGAAGATTGATATACTTCCAAAGAATGAAGAATTTAATAATTGGCAAAAATTTTATGTAAGAGTCTTGATAGAATGGAACAAGAGATTATAAATAACAAAAATAAAAAACTTAATACCAAACCCATTGATAGAATTAGGGATGAACAGTTAAGTAGTATGGAAATTGCAATAGATAATCAACAAGACTCAGGACAGACAAAGAAGTACGAAATACCAACAAAAAATAGATATAAAGCTTTAATAGGGGAGCCTTTTTTAGACAAAACTCCACCGCATCACAAAACCAGAAACAAAATAGGGACACACAGATCACCGAGTCACACACGCTCCTTGAGATCAAACAATCACTATGTTCAACATCACATAGAGGATACTCACAGATACAACCTCAGGGACAGACCGTCTCAGAGACAACAGGAACACAAATACACCAACAATAGATTTATGTCACAAACACAACAGAGTCAAACGTACACACAACAGAGACGTTATCACAGAACACAGAGACACGAGGAAAGAGGATACGAAGGGGAGGGATATATAAGAAGAGACAGATATTGACACCCGAAAACGATTTGATTGTAAATCTAAGCACGGTAGCACTTACACCAGCACAAAAGTCACTTTTAAACAAACGGTTAAAATTTGCCCCAACAAAAAAACTTAACAAGTTCGACACATATATAGGAGTGGAAAAATATATTCGCCAACTATGTCTAAAAAAACATTATATCAAGAATCCAATCACTAGTTATGAGGATGAATCAAGAGGTACGTCTTAGTTACATACAGATTTAAAACTAAGGTCTACTAAATATCCAAAGTAAGAATTGAGTGAGGAGATGACAACTTTTAGGAAAAATGTAGAACATGACATCCATAGGTTGAAAATTAAGGATAAACCCAAATACAATTTGACATATAAAGAGAAAGAAGCTATTAAGCAACTGGAATCTCAAGAGAATATAACAATACGCCCAGCCGATAAGGGGGGGGGGGCTATTGTTGTTCTTGACAAAAATAGGTATGTAGAGGAATGTCGGAGACAATTGGGGGACCCTAACACCTATAGGAAACTATTTAAGGATCCAACCCAACAATTCCAACAAGAACTAATTAGTTTATGCAATAAAGGTTTAGACAGTGGAATCTTGAATGAACAAGAATATAGATATATAGCTACAACTCAGAGATTACCTGTCTTTTATTGCATTCCTAAATTGCATAAAAACCTGGTGGACCCCCCGGGCCGCCCAATAGTCTCCGGCATAGGGTCATTGTCTTCTAATCTGTCCTGTTATATAGATAAATTGCTCCAACCAACAGTTCAGAAAAAGAAATCTTATCTGAAGGACACCACACAGGTTATAGAAATTTTGGAGGGTTTAAGTTTTGATCCAACATGGACAATTTGCACCTTAGATGTACAATTATTGTACACTGTAATCAACCACACACAAGGTATAACAGCTATGAAATTTATGCTGGCAGAAGAGAGTAGATTACCAACGGAGCAAATTGACTTTCTGGCAGAAAGTGTGGGTTTCATTTTGGATTATAACTATATGTTCTTTGAGTCTAATTTTTTTTTACAGATTCATGGTACAGCCATGGGCACCAGGTTCGCCCCAAGTTATGCTAATTTATTTATGGCACATTGGAAATATTTAAACATCAGCCCTTTGCTTGGGGCGGACCTGGTGCTCTGGCTCCGCTACATCGATAATGTGGTCTTTATATGGAAAAAGGACAGACAAGCTTTAGTCAAATTTTTGGAAGTGATCAATATCAATGATTTGAATCTACAATTTACTGCACATATATGTGAGTCATCAATAGAATTCTTGGATCTACAGTTAACACCAATAGATCAAAAAATAGTCTGCAGCACCTATTTCAAACCAGTTTCAGAAAATGGATTTGTCGTATTTAACAGTTGCCACCTTCCAAGGTGGTTACTAAATGTACCGGAAGGTCAATTCAGGAGACTCAAACGCAACTGTACAATAGAAACTGCTTTTGAACAAGAGGCGGTACAGAGGAAACAGAGATTTTTAGAGAAAGAATATCCAATAGATTTGGTAAACACCCCATTAGAAAAAATAAGATGAGTTAATAGAGAGACTTTCTTTAATAGCAAAATACCATTCAACAACCAATATTAGGATGTCTTAAACATAGTGAATAAGCATTGGCACTATCTACAGAAAGATAAGATCATAGGAGGGGAAATTCTATCAAAACCCTGTGTAACATTCTCTAAAGCAGTGTTTCCCAACCAGTGTGCCTCCAGCTGTTGCAAAACTACAACTCCCAGCATGCCCGGACAGCCTTTTGCTGTTCAGGCATGCTGGGAGTTGTAGTTTTGCAACAGCTGGAGGCACACTGGTTGGGAAACACTGCTCTAAAGCCCCAAATTTAGGAATACAAGTAGCACCCACAATTAAAAAACCGAAATCACTACAGATGTCTGTGCAAAAATGGATAGGCCTGAAAGGATTTTTTAGGTGTGGTGCATGCAATGCATGTTCCGCAACTTCCTTTCCTAAAAAAAACATAGAAGTGACATCAAGTGTTAATGGACATGTAAAGAGTTCCTAAGCTGTAACTCAAGCAGTGTGATTTATGTTATCACTTGCCCATGCAAGAAACAGTATATAGGACGTACTAAAAGGACTCTGAAGAAACGCATATCGGAACATATGGCCAACATACTTTATCCCATCACTTTAAAGGTGTACATAATCAAGATCCGTCTGGCCTAACATATGCTGCAATAGAGCATGTCAACAGACAATGGCGTGGCGGGGACCATATAAAATGTATGTCCAGATTGGAATGCCGATGAATTTTCGAATTTGATTCATTAGTTCCACAAGGTCTAAATGCAGATATGGAAGTATTTGGATTCTTATAGAGGGTGGGGCTCCGGAATTGATGGAGGACCTCGGAGGTGTTTTTCCGACCTCGGGGTCCTTCCTTGATTCAGGGGCCCCACCCTTAATCAACATAGCAAAGTTTTAGACACAGCTACATCATTGGAGCAGGTTTCCATTCGTTTTTCTTAGTTTTTTTGACTAGGCAAACATTACCATTGAAATGCTTTATAGGAGTAGTTTGCTGAAGGTTTCTGCACCATTGGGCAAAAAAACGCACGTATATATTAAAAAACGCATGAAAATCGCATATGCGTTTTTTTTTTTGTTTGTTTTTTGGAAGCGACCAAGGAGCAGAGCCTCTCGAGTATATGATAAATATGATATGACAAACATACTTTTATTTTTTTTCAATGTTTCTTATAATTTTCTGTTTGAAGAAAATTCCATCCCAGGTTTTATGTCTTCCCGAATTTCCTGGGTGGATTCTGTAGGGTATAATGGAGGTTCACAAAATTACCACTGAGGAAGGAGTAAGACCCAAAATATACTCCGAAACACGTTTGGTCCATTTTAATAATCGGTTTCCAGTGCCTTCTGAGGAAAAAGTTCCAAGAATACTGCCGGCAGTAAACATTTTCGAAACACATGGAAGAAATCGCATAAGAAGAAATTGCACAACCATTAAAGATATTCTACAACAAGGAAGTAAAACACAGAGGTAATCTCGCGTTAACATGCCACGGGACTTTGGGAAATGAGCGCAACACATGCCAGTACCATGTGGCAACTCGGATGCCTTTGAATAACAACCTGAGTTTTAAGGCTAAAAAAATCGTGAGTACCCCATGAATGTCGCTTTATTAACCACCTCAGCCCCGTCGTAGCTACAACCCCCTTAATGACCAGACCACTTTTTACAATTCTGCACTACACTACTTTCACCGTTTATTGCTCCGTCATACAACTTACCACCCAAATTAATTTTACCTCCTTTTCTTCTCACGAATAGAGCTTTCATTTGGTGCTATTTCATTGCTGTTGACATTGTTACTTTTTTTGCTATTAATAAAAAATTACCGAAATTTTTGCAAAAAAAATAAATTTTTCTACATTTCTATATACATTTTTCTTTAGATTTATTGTTCTACATGTCTTTGATAAAAAAAATGCAATAAGTGTATATTTATTGGTTTGGGTAAAAGTTATAGCGTTTACAAACTATGGTGCAAAAAAGTGAATTTGGGCATTTTGAAGCAGCTCTGACTTTCTGAGCGCCTGTCATGTTTCTTCAGGTGCTAGAATGTCAGGAAAGTATAAATACTCCCCAAATGACACCATTTTAGAAAGAAGACACCCCAAAGTATTCGCGGAGGGGCATGGTGAGTTCATGTATGATTTCATTTTTTTTCACAAGTTAGCGGAAAATGACACTTTCTGAGGGAAAAAAAATAAAAATAAAGTTTCCATTTCTGCTAACTTCTGGCAAAAAAAATAAAAAATCTCCCACGGACTCACTATGCCTCTCAGTGAATACCTTGGGGTATCTACTTTCCGAAATGGGGTCATTTGTGGGGTGTGTTTACTGTTCTGGCATTTTGGGCGGGGCTAAATTGTGAGCAGCCATGTAAAACCTAAAGGTACTCGTTGGACTTTCTGCCCCTTTACGCACCTAGGCTGCAAAAAAGTGGCACACATGTGGTATCGCCGTACTCATAATGTCGCAGATATAAAGCGCAAAATGCTTTATATACAAAAAAAAATAAACAAAAGAATCAAAGGAAAAAATATCAAAGTTATTGATCCTACTTAGGAGAAGGCGACATAATAACCTCTCAGCTCGTTTGCGAGAACCTTAATTATTTTGTGCAACTAGAAAGAAAACGAGGCTCCATCATCTGTGCAAAAATATATGTGAGTTTATTATAGATAAGCGCTAAATACAAAATCGATGATACAACCTGTCCAATGATAGACAATGAAATATAATACCGCTACCTTCAAACAATACTGAATATCGCCAATCAATGCAATGATATGCAACAATCCAAATTAAAGAAAAGTACCCCTTTCTATCACCTTTTAACCAATTGAGGTATATGGCGGCACTATAAATTTACCAGCTCGGTATCAGGCTAGGGAATATCAAAGTTCCCAAGGACTAGGTACCAATGTCTGATCCTCAGTCAGCAATATGCATCTTTGCTAAGGGAATGATCAGACTTGATCAGGAGCCTTATCAATTACGGATCCACAATTGGGGACCTTTGACTATATACCGGGCTAAGTAACTTATCAATACCACAAGCAATAAGCAAGATATACGTTACCAAGGGTCAGAAGGTGAGTAGGGCTCCGGAGGGACGGTCAGCTCTCCAGAGGGTTCCCCATGATCCAGGATAAAATCCACGTGTCTGTTTAATCTTTTGTTTGTAGTTTTTTTTTTTCTTTCTCCTGGAATCGTTTTCTCATCCCGTCTATAATTAATATTCACAGACTTATCACAAGCATCCACCCCTTTAGATAACGGTCTTCCAACCAAACCAGGGGGTGTGCACATATGGTAATGGTGCTGTGAGATCATACATTACCCACAATGCTTTGAGGTGAACGTGTTATGTTACCTGCCGATACCGAGGCGGCAATGTTGTATAAGCTATAAGTGTGAAGCTTTTAGGAGTTAAATTTATATAATGTGACTTTATGTTCAGTGGTAACATCCACCACCTGGGACATACATCAAAAGGGAGGCAGACCCCCGACACTGGAAGCAACTGGAAACCCAGATTCCCAGAAACCAGTATAACTGTTCTCACGTCATAAAGCTAAAATGTAGACAACAAATGTGTGGGTTTTGGATTTCACAGGCGCCTTATCTTATGAGAATAACACAACTTTTCTGTGCAGAAATCCAACTGAGCATGCTTTCCCACAAACCTCAGGAATACACGCCTCTGGTGATACACACACAGGATATATATACGTTAGTATACGATTATAACATGTAACTAAATAAAACCAATATATGAAATATAAAACAACACATATGTGATATATTGATTAACTTGTATCAAGACTAAATACAATCCGCTATATGAACAAACAGACATTATATGTTTATATCATTAATAAATCTCATTATAAAGAGATAGAGACGATATAAAGAAAAAACAGAGAGTTATTCTCTGAGACTCCTATAGGAAGAGACCCAGAAAACACTTTGGCAGGGCGCCGAAGGAGGCCAATGGGGGAGCAGGAAGTAGGTTGGGGTGTTTTCGATGGGGTCGGGGTCGGCTGCCAGTGGTTACACCCTTTTGCACTTGCAGTGTTTGGGTGTAGGAAACGAGGTAAACGTTCGGTGAAAAAAAGACTGATAAAAGCACCTTGAAGTAAGGTGAAAAAAAACCACTATAAGAAGGCGCCAGCCCTTAGGCTATAATCTAGCAAAATGGGGATCTATTATGCCAATAAAGGGAAAGCAAATTAAAACATTACTGTTATAAAATATGAAAACTCACTTCACCCAGGAGGGTCTCATGGGTCACTTCTCAAAATAACCCATAACATACCCTCCTGCGCCTGGATAGCCTGAGTCACAGTATTGACAAATGGTGGTATTCACAAAATAGTAGAAGGTAGAGTGCGGTGAGACTTACTTCACCCAGGAGGGTAATGTGGGGTGACTATAAAGTGTCCACATTAGAGCCTCCTGCGCCAGGATCGCCTGTGATGGTGCTTGAAATAAAGCGGACGTCACTCCAGGATGCATCTTTGACTTCTCTTTATTGTTGAGGTATGGTACAGGAGTTAGAAGAGGCTCGACGCGTTTCGGGGTATGTAGACCCCTTTTTCAAGAGCATAAAAGGGGAGCTGTTTAAATCTGGGTTTAAATAGGGCCAGAGAAAGGCGCCAAAACTGACTAAAAACGTCACTTCCGGTATGCGTTCCAGCGTGGAACGCACCGGGAGTCAGGTGGATGATTCTTAATATTTTTATTATATTTAAAAAGTATAGATATATAAAAACTATTTACCATTAAAAACGTGCGGCAGGATCGGGTGAATAAGTATGGGAAGTCTAACATGCGTTCCAGGGTGGAGCGCATCACGAAGGTGGATGTACTGGAAGAGCGAGACCGGAAATGACGTCTCTTCTCTATGCGGTCCATCATGGAACGCACAGGATCACTCAGCGCACAAGGGGGGTAATATAGTAATTTAATAAATGAATGGTGGTAAAAATAAAAAAAACGATACCACATGAGTGACACTTTTTTGCAGCCTAGGTGCGCAATTCTGCGGAATAGATGCGGACCCATTCAGTGTGAAAGGGGCCGGCGGTGATGCGGAGAGCACACTATGTGCTCTCCACATCAGCATTTGTGGAGCTGCGGCTGTGAACTTCCGGGTTTCGGCCCCGAAACATCCGGCCGCAGCTCCGCAAAAGATAGAGCATGTCCTATATAGTTCTGGCAATGTGCGGATCTGCAAAATGCAGAAAGCACATTGCCGGTGTCCGTGCTTTGCGGATTCGTGGATCCGCAAAACACATACGGATGTCTGAATGAGCCTTACAGGGGGGTGACATGGGGTGATCAGGAGTTAATCAGTGACGGGGGGGGGGGTGTTGATGTGTGGTGATTGGTGCACTAAGTGTACTCTGGTGGTCCCAAGCAAAAGGGACCACCAGAGGAGCAGGCAGCAGGCATATTGACGCTGTTTACAAAACAGCGTCTGATTTGCGATTCAGATGCCATTTTTAACATCTACAGCCTGCCAGCGCATGATCAGTTAAACTTCCTCCCGACGCGTGCTCACAGGAAATCTCGCCTCTCGCGAGATGACGCGCCGACGCATCAAAGAGGAACATCCCGGCCGCCCGCAGGATGCATCCCTGCTTTAGGCGGTCTGGATGTGGTTAAGCACTTATACTGAACCTCTACCGCAAAAAGGTCGCATGAATATATCGCTCGAATTTAGAGTATAAAACAAGTGCGAAAGTTCTATAAGAACTGCGAACAATTTCCATAGGTGCAGCTTAGTAATTACGTATATTGAACTTCCACTTTATCTAAGCTCTCATTGAACTTTCGCTTTACCAAGTCCTTACAGCGAATGTATTGCGATTTTCTGGAAACCACCCAGTTACTTTGTTTGCTCAAAGGGATATAAGAATTGATATCAACTGATATATATAATCCAACATTAGACCTAATCCTCAGATTTACAATATAGTGTGCACACTGTGGATCAAGCCTGTGTTTTTGCATGTGTTTCTATTGATTTTGGAAGCTGTCTGAGGAACTGCTGATCCGGAATCCTTTTTGTATATTTTCCTTGAAACAATTGTTTTTAGTTTATCTAGTATTGGCCAATACGTATTGTGTAACATTTTGTGTTTATGTGATTTTAGCAGTGCGAATAAATTTAAATTTTTAATTTTATCTACGTGACCCATGTATTTGTGAGTGCCGATCCATTTACACAAATATTCTATAACTGGTAAACGGGGGCTTACTTTTGATCGTGCACCTGGCCAGATTTCCCTCTATAAAGTAGAGCCACCCTTATTTAGATATACTCAGCAATAAAATTTTGATCCCAAGGTGGACATAATAAAACTTGATCGAGAACCTTAATTATTTTGTGCAAGCAGCAAAAACAAGGTACAATTGTCCATGCAAAAATAGAATTGATTTATTATGCAAAAATTTAGAATACAATCCAATCATATAAAACCAATATAAGTGCAAAGACAGACAATAACGCTTAGAAAAATGTAATGCCACTAGATGGTGCTAAGACATCACTAGTTTACCAGCACTCTCAATTTTCAAACCACCATGAGAAAATTCCAAGTCTGTTACAATTTTTACAGACGCTATCAATTAACCCCTTAAGGACCCGGCCCTATTTCACCTTAAGGACCAGGCCATTTTTTCAAAATCTGACCAGTGTCACTTTATGTGGTGATAACTTTAAAACGCTTTTACTTATCCAAGCCATTCTGAGATTGTTTTTTCGTCACATATTGTACTTCATGACAGTGGCAAAATAAAGTCGAAAAATTTCATTTTTATTTATAAAAAAATACCAAATTTACCAAAAATTTTGAAAAATTTGCAATTTTCCAAGTTTCAATTTCTCTACTTCTAGAATACATAGTAATACTGCCCAAAAAAGTTATTGATTTACATTCCCCATATATCTACTTCATGTATCGATCATTTTGGGAATGCCATTTCATTTTTTGGGGACGTTACAAGGCTTAGAAGTTTAGAAGCAAATCTTGACATTTTTCAGAAATTTTCAAAAACCCACTTTTTAGGGACCAGTTCAGGTCTGAAGTCACTTTGTGAGGCTTACATAAAAGAAACCACCCAAAAATGACCCCATTCTAGAAACTACACCCCTGAAGGTACTCAAAACTGATTTTACAAACGTAATTAACCCTTTAGGTTTTCCACAAGAGTTAATGGCAAATAAAGATAAAATTTCTGAATTTCGATTTTTTGGAAAATTTTCCATTTTTTCCAGTAACAAAGCAAGGGTTAACAGCCAAACAAAATTCAATATTTATTGCCCCGATTTTGTAGTTTGCAGAAACACCCCATATGTGGTCGTAAACTGCTCTATGGCCAAACTGCAGGGCGCAGAAGGAAGGGAACGCCATGTGGTTTTTGGAAGGTGGATTTTGCTGGACTGGTTTTTTGACGCCATGTCCCATTTGAAGCCCCCCTGATGCACCCCTAGAGTAGAAACTCCAAAAAAGTGACTAGAAGTCTTACCTGACCAGGGTGGAACCTCCCCCCTTGGTGTTTGCGGATATAATTGTGTTTAAGCAGTATCACATGGGCACCGAATATTAGCAGACGATCTAGTTGTGGTGAATAGGAGATACATAGAACCTTCCTGCTAACCCAACCTTCCTGGCACAGGTTCTGAATAAATGACAGTACACCGAGAGGGTGAAGAACACAGCGCTACAAGTGAGATGTCACAAAGAAACATGGATGCCAAAAGAACTTCATCTTACACCTAGTGATTGGAAAAATGTTAACCCTGTTCAATAGCCATTTTTGTTTTGGTTAAGTATGGCGGCTTAGATTTTCGTATATTGTGCAAGCACGACGACCATTGATGGATGGCAAGGTGGTCATAACCATGGAATTGAGCCCTGGAAGAGTGGCAAGAAGAAAGCCATTTTCAAAGCAAGCCATAAGAAGTCCCATTTGCAGTTTGCCACAAGCCACGTAGGGGACACAGAAAACGTGTAAGAAGGTGCTGTGGTCAAAGACCAAAGTGGAACTTTTTGGACTAGAATCAAAATGCTATATGTGGCAGAAAATTAACCCTGCACCTCCCCCTGAGCCCACCATCCCCACCGTGGCACATGGCGGTGGCAGCATCATCCTGGGGGGGAGGCTTTTCTTTAGCAGGGACAGGAAAGCTGGGCAGAGGTGATGGGAAGATGGATGGAGCTAAATACAGGGCAATCCTGGAGGAGAACCTGGTAGAGGCTGCAGGAGACCTGAGACAGGGACCGAGGTTCACCTTCCAGAAGGACAACGACCCTCAACATCCAGCCTGAGCTACAATAGAAGGGTTTAGCTCAAAGCATATTCCTGTGTTAGAACGGCGCAGCCACAGTCCGGACCTAAATCCCACGTAAACATTGCTTTTTCACAGACGCTCTGCATCCAATCTGACGGAGCGCGAGCTCTTCTGCAAAGAATGGACAAAAGATTTCTGCCTCTAGATGTGCAAAGCTGGTAAAGACAGACCCCGAAAAACTTTCACATGTAATTGTAGCAAATGGTGGCCCTACAAAGTACTGACTCAAGGGGCTGAATACAAATGCACGCCGCACTTTACAGATTTTGAAAACCGTGTATCACTTTCTTTTCCCTTCACACGTTCTTGCTTCTTGTGTTTATGGGGTATGAATACTTTTTAATTGTTCATTTCTATCTCCATTGGGCAGAGGCTGGAGCTGAGAGGAGTCTCCCTCCTATTCTCGCCCCAGCCTGCAGGGAAGGCCTTCATGACCTGAGCATGCTCCACCTCTCTTACTCAGCTGGAAAACAGGAAATATTAATAAAACATGGCATCCGGGGGTGTACATAGAGAAGTAAGGGCCCCATAGCAAGGATCACACCGGGCCCCCAAACAGGACAGAACGACCCTCTGGCCATTTTTTCCACTGCTTCATTTGCTAAAAGTTGTTCCTATAGAGCGTAGAGTCCTGACCAAGTTTCCCCTTTAGTAGAAGAGGAGATAATCCCAACTAAGACTGGACCCCCTCTTGCCCTGGGCCCCATAGTGGTCTCATGGTCTGCCGCTATGTTAGTTACGCCCCTGATGGCATCCCATCCTTACTAATGGATATTCGGGCCCCGACATTTTAATAAAGCATATTTTATCAGGCTGATCGTTCTGATACCACATATGACCGGTGTAGGGTCCCGGAGGGTGAGATACTCGTTATGTGGGAATGCTGGCTGTCAGGGGCGGCGTGTTTGGATTCCCTATGACGCCCACATTATACAGAATGCAATGATTACAATAATGAATGTGTGAGTTGTACCAGAGATGAGTTATCGCTTACAAGATATTTTCTTCATCTTCTGGTATTCTATTTGAAAAGATGAGTCTGGCATTACCATGAGGCTCTAGTGTCCTGTGCAGGAAACCTCATTACCACTACTTTTCTTAGCAGGAGGATGATAATTCGAATCCTGTCAAAGGTGAATGTGTATTAGCTCCTACTAATCTATAGGTAGGTCATGTGCCGCTAACAGGACTGCGTCACTATCAAGTCACAGGACTTTTAAATGAGCATAATATTGGATTGGCTCAGATATTCTTTAATTAAACCATTGCCCTACACCGAACCACTCCTCCTGAGGAAGCGAGACGGCGAAACGCACTTCGAGGAGCCTTTCACCACCGCGCACTTAGGTATGCTACGCGTCTAATCTTATATTGATTATATCTATCTTACTGTTAGTATAGACTAGGACTAGCGTGACAGCGGATTATGCACTTTATCTTACTGCTATTGATGTGAAAGCTTAGTCCAACGAAAATATCCGCTTCTGATTGCATGTCCTCCTTATGGGGTCAGTCACGTCAGAGCAAGTACTGAACGGTTAGGGATACGGGGGTGAAGCTTTTGTGGTTCAGTGATCCATGGCCTTTTCTGTTCCTTAATTAAGGACATTTTTTTGCCCTTTTTTTTTACTTTAAAAAAAAATAAAAAATTACCGTATTTTCCGGCGTATAAGACAACCCCCAACTTTTCCTGTTTAAAATATAGGATTTGGGCTATACTCGTCATATAAGACTACCCCAGCCTCTCATCAGCTCCCCAGCCTCTCATCAGCCCCCCAGCCTCTCCTCAGCTCCCCAGCCTCTCATCTGCCCCCCAGCCTCTCCTCAGCCCCCCAGCCTCTCCTCAGCCCCCAGCCTCTCACCAGCTCCCCAGCCTCTCATCAGCCCCCCAGCCTCTCATCAGCCCCCCAGCCTCTCATCAGCCCCCCAGCCTCTCATTTGCCCCCAGCCTCTCATCAGGCCCCCCAGCCTCTCATCAGCTCCCCAGCCTCTTATCTGCCCCCAGACTTTTATCAGCCCCCCCTCTCATCAGTCCCCGCCCAGCCTCTCATCAGTCCCCCCAGCCTCTCATCAGCCCCCCCACCTCTCATCAGCCCCCCACTTCTCATCAGCCCCCCCCCCAGCCTCTCATCATTCCCCCAGCCTCTCATCTGCCCCCCAGACTCTCATCAGCCCTCCGTACACATAAGCAGGCAGTATGAAAACTTAGAGGCGGCGCAGGCATGTTTGGCAGGAAAGCCTGCTCCGCCCCTCATCTGCTTGCTCCTGCGCTCCCACCAACGTCTACCTGCAAATCTGCCGGCCGGTCCCTGTCAAAAAGCACCAGACAGGGTCGCCCGCTCTCTTACTTTATGCGCTGCAGCCACCGGGCTCTCCCTCTTCCGGTAACTCATGTCTGTGCGGCGCATTGCTTATGCTACATAAGCAATGCGCTGCACAGACATGTGAGTTACCAGAAGAGGGAGATATATACTGGAGAGTGAATCTGGATCGCACATCCTCAGCACTATGCTTTTGATATAACGACTGTCTCAGCATATAATTACGTGGCGTATCCACCCAATTTGTAATACATTGTATGCTGTGCAAAAGAGGCATTAGTATACAATTTGATGAAAAAGCATAGGCCCACTTACCGCGACAAGGAAGCCTCTACAAGTGGGAAACTACTGTAACCTATAAATGTTGCAGCCGTGCGCGGCGACCACCAGCGCCCCAGCACCGCACCGGCAGCAGACGGCGGGACCCAGGAGCCACACAGCAACCCCACTGTGCAGCAAAGCCTCCTTGGCTCTGGGTCCCACCGCCCCACCAGCACAGCACTGAGGCAGCAATGGCAGACACGCAGTACTGCACCATGTGAACGAGTGCAAAGAGCTCACCCAGTCACAACCCTCAGGAAGTGCATCTAAGAGATAGTAGGAGTTTATAAACCCCTTGCAAACTAAGGCTAATTAAAAACCACACGTTATTATACTGCCCCATGTGTATGTGCTCAATTCCCCTGATGAGTTTGGACACGAAACATGCGTGTAGGGACTAGCTGCACTGGGGCACAATAGGGCCAAGTAGCGAAAGGGCAAGGTTCCGGACGGGGTCGTTCTTATTAGAAAAGGATGCTAGGGTCACGCTAGCACCCATATCCTAGGGTTGTCTAGGGAATCAAGACCCGCTAATACCCCCGTCCAGCGCTTAATGCTCTTTTTTCAGTAACCTCACATCTACAGAAATTGGAAGACTCCAGGAGGACGGTAGGACTACCGGTTATCTTAAGTTGCCACCGTGCACCGTGATATTCTTTATCTTTTGATAATTATCCAGCCTATTTTTTATATTATTCTCTCATCCCATCATGCATCGGTATCGATTCAGCCCTATATAAGGTGAATAGCGTTACCTGCTGTCATAACCACTGAGGAAGGGGAGGTGCCCCCGAAACGCGTTTGGTATTGACAGCAAGGACTTGGACTATATTGGGGTTTTATATTCCACATATGCCCCTTCCAATATATGGATATTTTGAGAGGAGATTACCAATTACCACAAAGTTCCAGTATATGAATACCTGGGAAACTTTAGGACCCAACGGAATACTCCTCACGATACAGCGAGGCTCTGGAAAGCCGCTAGATCACGTGGGATGCCACTCAAGACCCAGACCATATGGGACGCCGAAGGTCTGAGCGGCAAGGAGGACAACCTGTATCAACAGCCTGGTATCGTGGCGGTAATGTATCTCTCTAAAAACATAAAATTATTTTGTAGTTGACATATACAGGTCTGACTTATGAAACATAAAACTGCTTGGAAGTCGGCCGTTACAGGTGTGACTTACGGAACATAAAACTGCTTGGAAGTCGGCAGTTACAGTTGTGACTTACGGAACATAAAACTGCTTGGAAGTCGGCAGTTACAGGTCTGACTTACGGAACATAAAACTGCTTGGAAGTCGGCAGTTACAGGTCTGACTTACGGAACATAAAACTGCTTGGAAGTCGGCAGTTACAGGTCTGACTTACGGAACATAAAACTGCTTGGAAGTCGGCAGTTACAGGTCTGACTTACGGAACATAAAACTGCTTGGAAGTCGGCAGTTACAGGTCTGACTTACGGAACATAAAACTGCTTGGAAGTCGGCAGTTACAGGTCTGACTTACGGAACATAAAACTGCTTGGAAGTCGGCAGTTACAGGTCTGACTTACGGAACATAAAACTGCTTGGAAGTCGGCAGTTACAGGTCTGACCTACGGAACATAAAACTGCTTGGAAGTCAACAGTTACAGGTCTGACTTACGGAACATAAAACTGCTTGGAAGTCGGCAGTTACAGGTCTGACTTATGAAACATAAAACTGCTTGGAAGTCGGCCGTTACAGGTCTGACTTACGGAACATAAAACTGCTTGGAAGTCGGCAGTTAAAGGTCTGACTTACGGAACATAAAACTGCTTGGAAGTCGGCAGTTACAGGTCTGACTTACGGAACATAAAACTGCTTGGAAGTCGGCAGTTACAGGTCTGACTTACGGAACATAAAACTGCTTGGAAGTCGGCAGTTGCAGGTCTGACTTACGGAACATAAAACTGCTTGGAAGTCGGCAGTTACAGGTCTGACTTACGGAACATAAAACTGCTTGGAAGTCGGCAGTTACAGGTCTGACTTACGGAACATAAAACTGCTTGGAAGTCGGCCGTTACAGGTCTGACTTACGGAACATAAAACTGCTTGGAAGTCGGCAGTTACAGGTCTGACTTACGGAACATAAAACTGCTTGGAAGTCGGCAGTTACAGGTCTGACCTACGGAACATAAAACTGCTTGGAAGTCGGCCGTTACAGGTCTGACTTCCGGAACATAAAACTGCTTGGAAGTCGGCAGTTACAGGTCTGACTTACGGATCATAAAACTGCTTGGAAGTCGGCAGTTGCAGGTCTGACTTACGGAACATAAAACTGCTTGGAAGTCGGCAGTTACAGGTCTGACTTACGGAACATAAAACTGCTTGGAAGTCGGCAGTTACAGGTCTGACTTACGGAACATAAAACTGCTTGGAAGTCGGCAGTTAGAGGTCTGACTTACAGAACATAAAACTGCTTGGAAGTCGGCAGTTACAGGTCTGACTTACAGAACATAAAACTGCTTGGAAGTCGGCCGTTACAGGTCTGACTTACGGAACATAAAACTGCTTGGAAGTCGGCAGTTACAGGTCTGACTTACGGAACATAAAACTGCTTGGAAGTCGGCAGTTACAGGTCTGACTTACTGAGCCAAAGCTCCGTTCCAGAGGCGAACTTGTGGTGGAACATTTGCTATGACCATACTAGAAATTTAACAAGCTACAGACTTGTATGTCCATACGTTGATAGTTGATTTGATGCAAAGTTATTTTTTAGTATACCGATCATTATCTATGAGCTTATCACTTTTATGATTATATGTTTTAGCTTTATCTAATAGTGCACAACCTTGTCATTCTTTTTTTGCACATTTTTGCACATCTAATTGATAAATTCTTATTCTCCTTGGACCATTCTTTTATCACTCGCTTCATGAGCGCTCTGTATATTTGATAATCTCTTGTCCTAGGTGCTATCACACTTTTTAGGCATTAGTGGTGCTGTTTTATCCAAATGATATTTGCATCTATCTGCTTGGATAATGTTTCCTTTTTATATACACACATGATATTATTTGGACGCTAGTTTCAGTATTTAGTTCACTTCTGGCATCGTGAGTGTATTATCATCTTTAATATTTAGTATATATATATCATCACATTTTGGACTTCATGACACTGGTAAAATGGAGTAAAAAAAATCATTTTTATTTATAAAAAAAAATACAAAATTTACTAAAAATCAGGAAAAAATTGCACATTTCCAAGTTTCAATTTCTCTACTTCTATAATACGTAGTAATACCGCCAAAAATAGTTATTCATTTACATTCCCCATATGTCTACTTCATGTTTGGATCATTTTGGGAATGCCATTTTATTTTTTGGGGACGTTACAAGGCTTAGAAGTTTAGAAGCAAATCTTGAAAATTTTTAAAAACCCACTTTTTAGGGACCAGTTCAGGTCTGAAGTCACTTTGTGAGAATTACACAATAGAAACCACCCAAAAATGACCCATTCTAGAAACTACACCCCTCAAGGTATTCAAAACTGATTTTACAAACATTGTTAACCCTTTAGGTGTTTCAAAAGAGTTTCTATAGAGCAGGTTGTTACAAAGCGACAATACCAAATATGGGGTTTTTTGTTTCAGTTTTACATAATGAAGCATTTTTGAAAAAAATGATTTTCTTAGTGTCTCCACATTCTGAAAGCCATATTTTTTTTTGGGGGGGCCACTGTCTTATGTAGGGGCTCATTTTTTTGCGGGATGAGATGACAGTTTGATTGGCACTATTTTGGGAGGCATATGACATTTTGGTCGCTTGCTATTACACTTTTTGTGATGTAAGGTGACAAAAATGGCTTTTGACACCGTATTTATAATATTATTTTTGCTGTGTTCCCCTGAGGGGATAGGTCATGTGTTATTTTTATAGAGCAGGTTTTTACGGACACAGCAGTCTACTTTTTTTTAATTTAAGTTTTCCACAATAATATCATTTTTGAAGCAAAAGAAAATCATGTTTTAATGTCTCCATAGTCTGAGAGTGATATATTTTTTTTATTTTTTAGGCGATTGTCTTAGGTAGGGTATCATTTTTTGCAGGATGAGATGACGGTTTGATTGGCACTATTTTGGGGTGCATATAACTTTCTGATCGCTTGCTATTACACTTTTTGTGATGTGACAAAGTTTTTTTTTTTACACTGTTTCTATTTAATTTTTTTTACGGTATTTACCTGAGGGGTTAGGTCATGTGATATTTTTAAAGAGCAGGTTCTTACGGACGCGGCGATACCTAATATGTATACTTTTTTAAATTATTTTACTTTAACCCAATAACAACATTTAGAAAAAAATATCATGTTTTCGTGTCTCCATAGTCTGAGAGCCATATTTTTATTTTATTTTTTTGGGCGATTGTCTTATGTAGGGGCTTATTTTTGCAGGATGAGATGGCGGTTTGATTGGTACTATTTTGGGAGGCATACGCCTTTTTAATCGCTTGGTATTACACTTTTTGTGATGTAAGATGACAAAAAATGGCATTTTTACACAATTTTTTTAATGGCGTTCCCCTGAGGGGTTAGGTCATGTGATATTTTTATAGAGGAGGTTCTGACGGACGCGGCGATACTTAATATGTGTACTTTTATTTATTTATTTTACTTTAACACAATAACAGCATTTTAGAAAAAAAGAAAATCATGTTTTAGTGTCTCCATATTTTTTTTACTTTTTGGGCTATTGTCTCACATAGGGGCTCATTTTTTGCGGGATGAGATGACTGTTTGATTGGTACTATTTTGGTGTACATACGATTTTTTTAATCACTTTTATTACCTTTTTTTGGGAGGTAAGGTGGGCAAAATTTTTATTGCGTTCACCGTGCAGGGAAAGTAACATGACCATTTCATAGATCAGGTCATTACAGACGCGGTGATATAAAACATGTATAGTGTATTTTTTTTTTTTTTTTATTCAGTGATAAATATGTTTTTTTTGTTTTGTTTTTACATTTTTTTGACCCAGGCCCACTTGGTTCTTATAGATCCAGTGGGTCTGATGCCTGTATAATACAGTACAGTACACTATATAATGTACTGTACTTTCACTTTACACTTAGTCTGATCAGACTTCTGCTGCCCACATTGCCAGCACCGCCCGATTAGGGCTGCAGGGGGGTTAAAAATAAAAATACGTCATTTTGAAGTTTCTGATCCCCGCGGTCTGATCAGAGACTTCCGAAAGCACTGAAAACCGCAGGTCTGACTTGACCTGCAGTTTGCAGCGATTGCCGATACGGGGGGGTCACAGGACCCCTCTCGGCATTGTGCCAAGTTGCCTGCTGAATGTTTTCAGCAGGTACCTTGTTCCGATCACCGCCCGCCGCACGGAGGTGATCGGAAATACACAGGGTGTACATGTACGCCCTGTGTCCTTAAGTAACGGGACATCAGGGCGTACCTGTACATCCTGTGTCTCCAAGAGGTTAACCCCCTAGTACCCATGCAGCGAAGGCGAGCCCTTAAGTTTACCAAGGACAAGATGCTGAAACGGAAGTTGGGAGGTGTTGGGAGCATGGACATTACAGAGTATGATAGGGCGACCCTGGCAATCTGTCTTTAGGATTGCAGTTTACTTATTTTGAGCAAAAATCATATTTCAAATTGGTCTTTTTTAATATTTTTTTTAAACAGTTTTTATTAGTGTGCCATATATAGTTACATACATCAGGTCGGCAAGAGGAACTGACATGTTATATATAGTGCAAAAAGAACAGTAATAACAAAGTAACAGGAGGGATATGTCCTAACGATCAAGTATCCAGTTCTGTTCTACCACACGGCAGTTATCCAGGTCATAGTCATTTATAGGGTGTTAGCAAACCTACCGTAGTCGTAGTATTGTATGCACATTGTAAGCACATTAAAGGGCCGAGGTGTAGAAGGCGGAGGAAGTCCACACCTCCCATCTTACACGGTGTTTGTTTAAATGACTAAAGGCCGAGGCAGACATTTTCTCATACCCACATTGCTCATTAAGCTTTTTAATAATGGTGGAGATATGTACAGGAATCTTTGATTTCCATGAGGAAGCGTTTTTTGTCGCTATACACATGAGAAATAATGGTAGCGTGTAGGAAAGTAAACTTGTCTATACCGCGTGACAATAGAGCTAAGGCTGGATCAATATCTTGAATCCCCGTATCCAAACTTTCTTTACGGGAATGCAGTCCCACCACATATGGATAAAGGCGCCCTCCTCTTTCCCGCATCTCCAGCACATATTGCATGTATCAGGAAATATTGGAGATAAGCGGGATGCAGGTACTTTTCTGTGTGTTTTGAGAATTTTGTTATGGATGAGAGGGCCGTCCTCCATTGATCATCTTGGAACACTGCCGTGTGCTTATAATGGTTTCTGGACCATTTCCTTCCTCTAGCAGTAGGTTTTAGTAGCAAAAGGAGATGCTATGAGAATTACGCTGGGTTCACACTTGAGCGTATTTGATACGCGCGTTTTAGTTGCGCGCATTACAGCGCGATTTTGGAAATGGGAAACGCGCATTCGTGTGATTGACCACTCTGAAGTCAATCACAATACACGAGACAAAACGCCCCAAAGAAGCTCCTGTACTTCTTTGGGAGTAGGGGTGTTTTACAGCGCGTTCGTACGCGCTGTAAAACGCTCAGGTGAGAACCATGCCCATAGGGAAACATGGGTTTTCGACTGTTGAACGTTTTACAGCGCGTAGGAACGCGCTGTAAAACGCTCAGGTGTGAACCTAGCCTCAGAGCTAGGGTCATTCATCCACATAGCCAATAATGAGTTGTCAGAAGTGTTGGAGGTTTGGATGTAACCAGATTAGGGATGAGCGAACCCGAACATCCAGGTGTTCGCTAACTCTAAACCAGATGTCTTAGCTGCATGTACATATAGGTCTAAATCTGAAAGGTGGTATTTTTGGCCTAGTATGGGGAATTGGTGGGGCTCAAGGCCTCCTACATCTCTCAGACACATGATGCCTCTGTTATTCCAGTTTAGTACAGAGAAATTAGGAATAAACAACTCGAAAACCTTTACGGGTGGGTCTAGTATATTTGTAGAGCGCATAGGTTTTTGTACCTAACCACTCTTATTGAGATGTACATGCAAAAAATGGGAAAGATCACAGTTTTTCAGGAATCCTAATTCACCCTTCTCTTATAGATATCCTTTGTCCAGAGTGATTTCAGATGGGACAATATCACTGAATTATAGTATGAGAGGGAAGGGCAGTGCACGCCTCCTCTGGATGGGTGTGAAAACAGAATATCTGAATTAACCCTAGCTCTCCCCCCATTCCGTATAAACTTTGTAATCATGGCCTGAAGATCCCTAATGAAGGAAGTCGGAACATAGATTGAAACATTCCTAAAGGGGTAAAGAATTCTTGGTAAGATCATCATCTTGGAAACCGCTATTCTGCCCAGCCATGAAATACCAAATGTCCTAACAGAAGATAACTTCTTTTTAACTTCATCTAATAAGGGAAGATAGTTGGGTTGGAGCAGTGCTGAGGGAGGGTATGATAAGGTTATACCCAAATACGACCCATTGAAATTGAAACTTGGATTTTAGGGATCGAATTGCCGTACATCGGAGGTTTATGGGGAGTATCAGGGATTTATTAACATTTATCTTATAGTAAGATGCTGCGCTGAAGAGATCAAGTATCTCTGTCGCTGCTGACAGAGAGACCGCGGGTTGTGACATATCGTCGGCAAATAGTCCAATTTTATGCGTTGTTCAATACCCTTTGTCACAAACTATGGATCCGATCGCTCCAGATCCCACAGCTGTGACGTAGTGGTCTGTGACGGAGTCTCCGCACACACAGAGACCTCACGTGACCGGGGTATTACCTTCCGGCTAACACCCCCCACTACACTTTGGTAACTGCCACCACGTGGGTTCTCGGTCCACGAGCCGACTATCCGGGTCATTCACTATCACACAGATCAGTGGATGAACTGGATATCACTTACTGACCAACCGCAGTCAATCACCCCCAGCTACAATTCCTAAATACAATTTAACTAACTATCTGGTAACGTCTCTTCAAAGGCAAGGTACGTTGTTCAGCAGCTTAGAATATGGAAGACTTCGCCATTTAGATTTTATAATCTTTAATAAGAGGTAAAAAACAGTGCGTACAAATCTAATGAAAAATGACTATAAATCTACAGAATAATAATAACAATATAAATAATCACGACAGTTCAAATAAAAGGGAAAAAGATGAAAGAATACTTAATTTCTCTGGAGGGTTTCAGATGGTCGTTCATATGCCCTTTTAAATCCTTGCAAAAACCTGTTCAGTATGTATCAGGGGAGACCCTCAAAGTTCTTCTGATACCGGGATATGCCGTCAATGTCCAATTAGGTGTCTCGCGATGTTCCAGGGGTCTCTCTCGTCTGTCCTCGTACAGAGACTTTTATGAACTCTCACATGGGCAGGAGACTTACTCCTGTCAGCCGATGGCAGCAGAGTGACCGTGAAGCCTAGGGATTGGCCTCCAAGCGTTTTATGACCCCATCAAGGTTCAGTTCATACAATGAGGATTATACTTAAGCCCGTATCCCCCTGATACATCAGCATATTTTTATAAAGAATACATATTTGCGATCCTTATTTATTTACACACAGAATGAGACCACACACAGTAATGCTGGGACCTGTAGTTCTTCTACCACCCATAGGTCAGCTACAGAATCACATCCTCGGGTCATATTTGATACCAAGTTAACCCCAATACTCTGTAGAGCCTGGATCTGGTGTCAGAAAGGGCATAAGTGGATACATACCTGAAATATGAGAGTGGACTGGTTTTATGAGCTAATTAAGGGCTATTAGCTCTCCTCAAACCAGACCTCGAAATTAATGACGTCACGCTCCAGCCAGGCTTGACAGGAGCCCATCTTTATCTTATAGGGCAGGATGAGCTGGGGTCTGGTATAGCCTTTATGACCTTTTATGGCCGGCCTCAAAGAGTAGTGGTAATAAAAGTGACCATCTATATCATACTGGCCGGTGGTGACCCAGGCTTCAGGAAGGTGAGAGTTCACTGTCTTTTACATATGCTAGAAGCATACAAGATGGCTACCCAGAGGAATTATGTATTTATGCCGGCACACCCTTGATATCCTGGGAGGATCTTATACTCTCTGCTAGGCGTTCCATGATTAGGGCAAAGATCAGTGGTGACATGGGGCAATGGAGCATCCTTGTTGGGTACCCTTGGTTATATTAAAGTGGATAAGAAGCCTGAAGTGTCGACTACCGCATTAGATTGAGAGTATAATGCTAGTATTGCTGTCATAACATTTCCTTGGAAGCCAACTTTGACTAATGTAGCTTTCAAAAAATCCCACTTAACTCTGTCAAACTCCTTCTCTGCGTCTAAGGATAAGAGCAGAGAAGGCGTTCCGTGATCGCGGATGACATCCAAAAGGTCTATAAACCTTCTTGTGCCATCTGAAGTCTACCTGATCGTTATGGACCAGCTCAGGCAGAATATCTATTAGTCGGTTGGATAACAATTTGGCAAAAATGTCCGAATTGAGGAGGGAAATAGGACGAAAGTTGGCTGGTGTGTCAAGGGGTTTACCCGCTCTGGGTAGTGTCACTATCATAGCAGATAACATTTCTTTTGGAATGGTGTGGCCTTTAAAATATGTTCTAGTAGAGTTGGGGAGAATACTTTATAATATTCGTTAGTAAGTCCGTCTGGGCCTGTGGATTTGTTGAGTTTTAGAGAAGATATGACCTTTGTTATCTCCTCAGTTTGTATATCTTGGTTTAATTGTGCTAGTTGAGATTGTGTTAGTTTGGGAGGAGAAATCTTATTTAGAAATGCGTTGATTGAGTTAATATTGGGTTGTAAGGTCGGGACATCTTTGCTTAAGTTGTATAGTTTGGTATAGTAATTTGCTAATTCATTTGTGGTATCTTGTGGGTTGATAATTTTCGGGCGATTATATAAGTGAGGGATTCTGATTTTACTTTGATTTTATTAGCTAAGGATTTGTTGGCTTTATCTCCGCTATCGTAGTACATTGATTTAGATTTGCAAAGAAATAATGTTACTCTGGATTGTATGAGAACATATAACTCATGCCTTAGTTCTTTTAGTTGGAGGGCGTATATTATTTTAGGGGATTTTTTGTTTTCTTTTTCTAACTGTTGTGGTAATGTGAACAGTGCTGAAAGGTGTGTTGGTCCCACTCAGGTACCTCAGCTGAGTGAGACAACTAAAGTCCAGAGAGCAGCAGTGGTCTCGGCAAAGGATAGTTTGCCGAGACAGTTTTGGTTACTTTGTATTCTGCGCTGGATTTTACTGGGACTGGCGGTTAGGCTGGGAAGGAGGAGCTGCCAGCCCACACCCTTCCAGTACAGGTATTCCCTTCTGCCTGAGGTGACAGCAGGTGAGGTCTCCTTTAACCAGGCTGGCATAAATCAGCTCCCAGTATGTCAGTCTGAGAGAGAGACTTTGTGCAGCAGAGACCTGGGAAGGCTCTGTTTATCTCCAGCCAGGAAAGCTGGAAGCCACTAGGCTGAGGAAGCCGGAGTTTGGGGGGACGCCCATGACGCCTAAGGAAGAGAAGTGTCACAAGATCAGAGTCAGGAGGACTGCTGGACCCAAGCCCCCCAAGCTATTTCACTGCTTCCACCACGAGGACTGATGGTTTGCATTGGTTGACAGCAGGGAGGCTGTCGGACCGAAGTGAGTACTGTACAATGTGAACTGTGTCTTATAGCAGCGCACATTATATGTATTAGGTAGAGCCCAGACGGGCAGGCTTTTGTTTTGTGTCGTGCTGTGTGAAGTCTGTCAAATAAATCTCACATTTGGACCTGAAATCCAGTTGTTTATGAAGATAATTCGATCCCTTACACTGTACAATTTTAGCGTTGAGTGTTTCCATTTTTTGAGTACATGTTTACTTTTCAAGGGCAGAATATTTTAAGAAGATAACCCTCATCACTGCTTTATGTGCGCACTATATTGATGATGTGGAGACATCCGGTGTTGAGTTGATTTCAAAGTACTCTTCCAAGGCTTCGTGAAATACCTTTAGATTTTCTGGATTAGTTGTTTAGTCTCCAGGGTGCAAAGTGTGAGTCGGAGAATTGCTGTTTAATAGTTACTGAAGTTGGGTCGTGGTCTGACCATGATATATTCCTATGTCTGCAGAAGTGATATGCAATAGTATTTTATCTACCAGGATCATATCAATACGAGAGTATGAGGTATGGGGAATTGAAAGAAAGTGAAGTCTTTTTTGGACGCGTGTAAAACTCGCCATGTGTCAAAAAAAAGTGTCAAAAAGGAGGTTTTTAAAAGAGAAATCCTTGTCCTGTGTATCTGAGGAAGATTTCTCCATGGTGGGATCTGGCACCTTATTGTAGTCTCCGCATAGGACTAAGGAAACACGTTTAGAGGTGATAATACAGAAAGGAATCTATTGAAGAATTTGGGATTTATTGGAGGTATATATGGAAGCTATAGTATAAATCTGGTTGTCTATTGAATAAAGTATCAGTGTGTGTAGATATGAGGTTAAAAGAAACCGTGTCTTTAACCCCTTAAGGACCTGGCCATTTTTCACCCTAAGGACCCAGCCATTTTTCACCTTCAGGACCCGGCCATTTTTCACCTTAAGGACCCGGCCATTTTTTCCAAATCTGACCAGTGTCACTTTATGTGGTGATAACTTTTAAACGCTTTTACTTTTCCAGGCCATTCTGAGATTGTTTTTTCGTCACATATTGTACTTCCTGACAGTGGTAAAATGGAGTCAAAAAATTTCATTTTTATTTATAAAACAATACCAAATTTTACCAAAAATTTTGAAAAATTTGCAATTTTCCAAGTTTCAATTTCTCTACTTCCATAATACATATTAATACCGCCGAAAAAAGTTATTGATTTACATTCCCCATATGTCTACTTCACAGATCGATCATTTTGGGAATGCCATTTTATTTTTTGGGGACGTTACAAGGCTTAGAAGTTTAGAAGCAAATCTTGAAATTTTTCAGAAATTTTCCAAAACTCACTTTTTAGGGACCAGTTCAGGTCTGAAGTCACTTTGTGAGGATTACATAATAGAAACCACCCAAAAATGACCCATTCTAGAAACTACACCCATCAAGGTGTTCAAAACTGATTTTACAAACATTGTTAACCCTTTAGGTGTTCCACAAGAGTTAATGGCAAATGGAGATAAAATTTCAGAATTTCGATTTTTATTTGAAAATTTTCATTTTAATCCATTTTTTCCAGTAACAAATCAAGGGTTAACAGCCAAACAAAACTCAATATTTATTGCCCTGATTCTGTAGTTTGCAGAAACACCCCATATGTGGCCGTAAAATGCTGTATGGCCAAACGGCAGGGCGCAGAAGGAAGGGAGCGCCATATGGTTTTTGGAAGGCAAAATTCTTTTTGGTGTCTCCACATTCTGAAAGCCATATTTTTAATTTTGTTTTTTTTGGGCGACTGTCTTATATAGGGGCTCATTTTTTGCGGGATGAGATGGCGGTTTGATTGGCACTATATTGGGGTGCATATGACATTTTGGTCGCTTGCTATTACATTTTTTGTGATGTAAGGTGACAAAAATGACTTTTGACACGGTATTTATATAAAAAAAAAATTCCGTGTTCACCTGAGAGGTTAGTTCATGCGTTATTTTTATAGAGCAGGTTGTTACGGACACGGTGATACCTAATATGTATACTTTTTATATTTATTTAAGTTTTACACAATAATATTATTTCTGAAACAAAAAAAATGTTTTAACGATCCATAGTCTGGGAGCCATATTTTTTTGGGCGATTGTCTTATGTAGGGTATCATTTTTTGCGAGATGAGATGACGGTTTGATTGGCACTATTTTTGGGTGCATATAACTTTTTGATCGCTTGCTATTACAGTTTTTGAGATGTGAGGTGACAAAAATGTTTGTTTTACAGTATTTACCTGAGGGGGTTAGATCATGTGATATTACTATAGAGCAGGCTTTTACGGACAAGGCGATACCTAATATGTATACTTTTTTAAAATTTATTTTACTTTAAAAATATAACCATAGCAAAGGCAGGTGCACTCTGCGGCAATACTAAACCCTCACACTGATAAAATTGAGGGGTTAGTTCGACACATCCTACTAGGAGGACATGTCTTAGGCTCGGACACCACGGCAAGGTCCCTCAAGTAGCCCGAGGCCCTACCACTCACCCTACCTGAGCCGTATGGGCGATACCAGGAGCCGTTGGGCATTACGGGAGCGTAAGGCCTGACTCACAGACAGCTCACCAGTGACCTCCAGCATGTAGCCATGTTTGCAATGGGAGGTGGGAGGTGCCTGTGAGCCCCACCCGAGACCAGCTGATATGGCCCAGAGCCTCCCAGGTGCATAGTGTTACTTTAACACTAAGCATTTTAGAAAAAAAAAAAATGTTTTAGTGTCTGAGAGACATATTTTTTTTTAATTTTTTGGGTGATTGTCCTATGGAGGGGCTCATTTTTGCAGGATGAGATGGCGGTTTGATTGCTACTATTTTGGGAGGCATACGCCTTTTTGATCGCTTGTTATTACACTTTTTGTGATGTAAGGTGACAAAAAATGGCTTATTGTACACCATTTTTTTTCTTTTACGGTATTTGCGTGAGGGGTTAGGTCATGTGATATTTTTATAGAGCAGGTTTTTACAGACGCGGCGATACCTAATATGCGTAGTGTATTTAATTTTTATTCAGTGATATGTGTTTTTTTGTTTTCTTGTAGATCCAGTGGATCTGGTGTCTATATAATACAGTACAGTACACTATACAGTGTACTGTATTTTTTTACTTTACATAGTCCAAGCAGACTTGTGCCTTTAGCTTCTGAAAGCGTCTTGCTGCCATGGTATCCATCACCCGCTGCCAGAACTGAGCAGCGGGTGATGGGGAGGGAGGGCTGCTCCCTCCCTCTGTGATACCATCCTGTCGGGGGGCTCCAAAGGCTCAGCAGCCTTCCGATGGGAGAGGGAGGGAGCTCCCTCCCTGTTAACCCCTTTCATACAGCGGTCCGTACAGACTGCGGCATGGAAGGGGTTAAAACTGCTGACCTCTGCAGCACAGATGTCAGCAGTTTTTTAGCAAAGTGTTTAAACTACTAGACACCAGAGAAGAATACAGAGGAGGCGGGCGGGGGATCGCTATTGCCGCACCGCCCGCCTCCCGCAACCACCCCCCTGCAGCCACAATATGATTGGGGGCTGCAGGGGGGTTAAAATTTACCATTTTGGGGGCATTTAGTCCCTGATCCCCACGGTCTGATCAGAGATCGCACAAAGCGCTGCAAACCGCAGGTCTGAATTGACCGATAGTGATCGCCGATAGGGCGGGGGGGGGGGCGGTGATCCAATCCCCCCATTTCTATCACTGCCGGCTGTGATCGGAAATACTCATGACGTACCGGTACATCATGCGTCCTTAAGGGGTTAAACGCTATCATCACACCTGCTTTCTTTTTGTCAGTGTGAGAGTGAAAGATATGGGGACATTTTTTGTGGTGAATCCTGAAGGCGTCTTTAGCCAATAGATGGGTCTCTTGAGTGCAAACAACATCGCATTTTAATTTAAGTTCTTCTCTCCAGAAACTGGATCTTTTGAAGGGAGAGTTGGAAATTCTTACTGCCATCTCAGTGTATTAGGTAAATGCTGTGGTGTAGGCCCTAAGCGTATGACGTATCACTACCTTTTATAAAGGACGTATTACCCTCGTAACAAATAAAACTATTAACTTAAAAACCCACAATTATTCTGGATCTAAAAGCTCCCAAAGATTCGCCAGTCCCCATCACAACCGCCTTGTGTAGGGCTGAGGTAATTGTGTTGGGGGGGGGGGCGAAAGTAGATCACATACAAAGAGCCGATACCTAGATTACTATTAGTATTGCACTTAACAGTTAGTTAACTAGAACTTAATCTTGTACAGTTGGCTCCGGCTAACCAACAGCCGTAGCTTCAAAGGGGTGGATATAGAGTCCTCAAGAAGGTTGGAGACCCTGTGTGAGAAGAGAGAGCAAAACTCACAGTTCCGCAAAGAGTTCCATTTTCATCTCTTGACTACAGTCCCTTCTTGCATCAGATTAGGGGGGCTTCCGATTTTCTGGGGATCTTCCTCCCTCTTGTGGCGGGTGAAGGGACCACTTCTTCAGTAGTTCTGCAGCGAAGGAGATGTTAAAACAAAGTCTCATTCCTGTTGACTATTAATTTAACTGGGAAGCCCCACCGGTAAGGGACATTGTTCTCCCTCAGTATAGCGGTGTGTACGGCAAATTCTCTCCTTCTCGCCAGTGTCGCGGGGGAGAGATCAGCATAGATTGAGATTTGTTTAAATCTTTCAGGAAAGTCTTTTTTGCGTCCAGCTTCTCCCAGTAGGTTGTTTTTAAAGTGAAAGAAACGTAGTCTCACCAGAACATCTCTTGGCACACTTGCAGGCATTGATCTGGGTTTGGAGACACGATGTGCTCTATCTATGAGCAAATCCCTTTCAGGGGTATCTGGGAGAATTGATGTGAATAGATCAATCAGGAATTCGGGAAGGGAGTCATTGGTGACAGTTTCAGGAATGTTCCTGAGTCTAATATTGTTCCTTCTGGAATGGTCTTCTAAGTCCGCTAGTTTTAACTTTATGGCGGCTACATCATCCTGTGTCTCATTGTATCAACCATTGAATTGTGGGCCTCTTTGAATTCCTCCATCTTCTCCTCTAGGTGGGCAGTGCGGTCTCCAATAGCTGTAATGTCCACTCTGATAGTGCTAAGGGCCGACTGTATTTCAACCTGTATGGTGCTTTTTAAGTCAGCCATTAGATCCTGCATAGCAGACAATGTAATCATGTCTCCTTGTACTGGCACCCATTGGGGAACTTTGAGGTGTCCCCCATTTGATGTGTTACTTTTACTTGCCAGGGAAGACTGGTCTGAGGCTCCTGCTGAAGTGTGCTGCCACGTGGTGTGCTTAGGTTGGGAGCTCTGCGTGTCGGGCTGGCCACACACCCCCTTAAAATATGGCACCGTTCTGTTACAAAGGGTTAACTCTTTGTCTAGCTGTGTGACCGGTACTTTCACTTTGTGCCACCATCTAATAGACCTTATCTCTAAATTACTAAGAGGTCATAAACACTTATTTAAGCCCCAGTCTTATCAGAAGAACTGAGCTATAATGCGTATTTATAATGTCAGAGAGCAGAGATGAGGAGCCGTCAGCTCCCTGCCTGATGGAGCAGAGAGAAAACCCAGATCCTGCGGCTAGAGCATCTCAGCTCTGTACAGAGAAAAGGAATCTGTATTTTTAATTAAGAAAAATAGAGAAAAATTATTTCTACCTCATAATGGGTACAATGCAATAATAATAAAAAAATTACTTCCAAAAGGTGGTAAATACATCAATTTTAAAGGCTATGTACACCTTTTTTATTATTTGCATTATACTCATTTTGAGCTAAAAATTTTTTTTTTAATTGGTCTTTATTAAAAGTATGGCTTCCTTTTTTCTGTGCAGAGCTGAAATGCTCTAGAAGCATCCCTTGGATTTTCTGTCTTTTCCATCAGACCAGGAGCAGAAGGGCTCCTTGTCTCTACTCTCTGACATCCTAAACACTCATTATAGCTCAGTCCTTATCTTACTGATAAGAATGGGGCTTAAATACGTGTTTATTACCTCTTAGTGGCCATTTATCCCTGCCCCTTGTGGCAGAACAGCTCAATATTTTCTATTAACTCGTTTTAATTGAAGTATAACAAGTCAGGTATGGTACAAAACAGCTCAATATTTTTAATAAAGGCCAATTAAAAAAATGAGTAACATGTAATTATACAATTGCCTCTGAAGTGTACACAGCCTTTAAGTCAGGCACATTCCCAGGAAGAGTATAAATGCTGAAATGCTGACCATAAGAACTTCTATAAGTTATCCATTGCTGTAATCATTGCTTCTATTCTTCGCTATTTTTGTAACCATTTCTTTTACTGTTCATTTTGGCAACATTCTAATTGGCTTAATTCAATTATTCTGTTACAAAATATACACATCTAATGTTTTTATTTTGTTTTATTTATATAATATTTTTATAATAATCTGTGGTTGTCACATCACTAGCACTTTAAAATAACTTCCAGAATTGGCACTTCCTGATGCAGTGGTGCTACTGCCCTAACATGGCCACTGAGGGAGCAAGTGCCCAAACCTGTCAATCAGCAGCAATCACTGCACATGCGCTAGTTTCCCAGTCCATACACAGTGATATTCAATGGGGGCTGCTGATAGACTGGTCTAGTCACAAATCCCTCCATTAGTAACCATGTTCAGAGCAGAAGAGCCATAAAAGCAGTGAGGCCAGTTGGAGTACACAAGTGTCAGCGGTATAATAATAAGGACTTCAGAGCAGATCTTCTTAAAACCTAAAGAAATGATATTAGTAAGTGACTGTATTTTCAGCACAGGAAAATAAAGAGAAGCCAAACCTGTAACATCTTAGCACAGGGATGCCCAACCTGCAGTCCTCCAGCTGTTGGACAACTACAACTCCCAGGATGCCCTGATAGCTATACACTCTGGGCATGCAGGGAGTTGTAGTTTTGCAACAGCTGGAGAGCTAAAGAATCGCCACCCCTGTCTTAGTATATTTCTGGAGTGTGAGATGAAATTGGAGAAGACACAAAGAACATACAAACTCCATGTAGATGTTGTCCTTAGATTCAAACCTAGAGTCCCAGCGCTGCTAACAATTCTTCTATTCTATCACCTTCATATAATGCATGAATAAAAATCAATTATCGATATGTCCATATATGTATGTTACATAAAGGTCTCCATAGGGTATTCTGGAGTCTCCCGGTTGGAGGTATGAATACAGTAAGAAGAAGCAAGGTTCATGTGGACAATTCATTGTCACTGCTCTGACAGTAAATAAAGCTCTTTCATGAATAAAGTCCTATTTTTCGCATAACATTTCCCTCATTCCTAACAGGAATATGGTTTCTTCTGTGTGTGAATTTGATAAGGAGTTTCAAAATTGAATTATCTTCTAAAAAATTCTTATACAAAACATCAACATTGATTCTCTCCTGTGTGAATTCTCTCATGTAGAACAAGATTTGATTTGTTTGGAAAACATTTCCCACATTCTGAACATGAATATGACTTCTCTCCTGTGTGAATTCTCTTATGTCTTGCAAGATCTGATTTCTGAGTAAAACATTTTCCACATTCTGAACATAAATACGGCTTCTCTCCTGTGTGACATCTCTCATGTCTAGCGAGCTGGGACTGGTTTGTAAAGCATTTCCCACATTCTAAACACGAATATGGCTTCTCTCCAGTGTGACATCTCTCATGAGTAACAAGACTTTGTTTTTTTGTAAAACATTTCCCACACTTTAAACAGGAATATGCCTTCTCCCCTTTGTGACTTTTCTCATGTGTAACAAGACTTGATTTCTGGGTAAAGCATTTTCCACAATCTGAACATGAATACGGCTTACGTCCTGTATGACTTCTCTCATGTCTAGCAAGATGTGACTGATTGGTAAAGCATTTTCCACAATCTGAACATGAATATGGCTTCTCTCCTGTGTGAATCCTTTTATGTTTAACAAGAGTTGCATTCTGTGTAAAACATTTCCCACATATAGTACATGAATACGGCTTCTCTCCTGTGTGGCTTCTCTCATGAGTTACAAGAGATGATTTATTTATAAAACATTTCCCACATTCTGAACATGAATATGGCTTCTCTCCTGTGTGAATTCTCTGATGCATATGAAGTTCTGATTTACTTATAAAGCATTTCCCACATTCTGAACATAAATAAGGCTTTTCTCCTGTGTGAATTCTCTGATGCACAATAAGCTCTGATTTACTTATACAACATTTCCCACATTCCGAACATGAATACGGTTTCTCTCCTGTGTGAATTCGCTCATGTTTAACAAGACTTGATTTATCTGTAAACAATTTCCCACATTCTGAACATGAATAAGGCTTCTTTCCAGTGTGAATTCTCTCATGTTTAACAAGACTAGATTTACTTGTAAAGCATTTCCCACATTCTAAGCAGGAGTATGACTTCTCTCCTGTGTGAATTCTCTCATGTGTAATCCAATCTGATCTATATCTAAAACATTTTTCACACAGTGAACATGTGTATGGCTTCTCTCCTGTGTGAATTCTCTCATGTATAACAAGACATGATTTACTTGTAAAGCATTTACCACATTCTGAACATGAATATGAATTATCTCCTGTATGAATTATGCGATGTCTAACAAGCTGTGATTTGTGTGTAAAGCATTTCTCACATTCTGAACATGAATACGGCTTCTCTCCTGTGTGAATTCTCTTATGCTGATCAAGATTTGATTTCTTGGTAAAACATTTTCCACATTCTGAACATGAATATGGCTTCTCTCCTTTGTGACTTCTCTTATGTTCCTCAAGGCTTGATTTAATGGTAAAATATTTCCCACATTGTGTACATGAATATGGCTTTTCTCCTGTGTGACTTCTTCTGTGTACAGAAAGTTCTAAATTAAATCTAAACTGTTTTCCACATTCCACACATTGAAATCTTTTACCGCCTTTTCTCCCAGTAGTTGTGGTAACAAACTGTGTTTGGACAGGAGAAGGTTCCTCACGAGGTCCTGGATGGTTACAGGTAATGAAGTTTTCTCCTGACGAGAACTGCATCATATCCTGATCTTCTTCTTTATAATCTAGAGATAACATGATGTTTCCTTCAGTCTTCTCACAGGGATTTTCTGTAAGGATTAAAAAAGGATTTTATGATTTGATCTTCAAACAACAAACTGAATACATTTATAACATTCCAATTATGCACATACTATCCATCCATAATACAAGCGTATGGCCTGGCCTCGGGTGTAACTGACCCAAACTCACAGCATCATAGTGATTTATGATGCTGCTAGTTCATGTCAGCCAGGGACATGTTCCCATAATATGGATGAATAATATGTCCATAATATGCTCACGTGAATCCAGCCGAAGGCTAGAAACACACGTGTAGATTTAGATATAGTTGTCCTTCCTTTTCTTTGTATTTGCTTTGGAATCCACATCAGAAATTCAAAAATGGTGCAAAAACACAAAGATATAATAATCTGAAATCAAAGTAGAGTAGAAAAAAAACACAACAGAAATAACAGTAGGAATGACAGAGAAATTGGTGGGACTTTGCAGCCAAAGGTTCTGGAGAGTAAGAAGATCCAATGAGATGAGAGCATGAGATTTGCCCAGGTCTCAGATCTACTTGACGGTAGCAAGGAGGTGGTAACAGCTCAAGCAGATTGTGCTTTCAGGCCCTTAGGATGTTACATGTTCTCGTAAGTTACAAGATCACTAGTTTCCTACTGACTGGTCCAACGTCACCATCCTGGTGCCCTTTCTGTCCGAAGAAGCTGTAGCATAGGCCGCTTGTCTTTCGGAACAGGATGACCCACTGACATAATCTTTGGGACTTTCTTTCAATGTTCTGCAAGATCTTTGAAGAATCCAGCCGGATAGCTTCCGCTGCCTCTTCTTTGCTGGGACTCCGCCGGTGTGGGACAATAATCGATACAGATCTGTACCCTCACCTGAGAACTGGCCCCGAATTACGAGGTCCAAGTGGCTGGCTTTCGGGAGGATCCCTCTGCCTCTTAAATGTGCACCCCATTCTTCTCTAGCCAATGGCTGAGTATCCTAGGGTACTGCAGGTACTTTCTCCTAGCTTCTAGTCCTGTAAGGTCCTGCAGAGGTGTGCTGCTATACATGTGTCTGCCCATGTACCACCTTCTGCTCTTTTTTCACAGATTTGACACTTTTCCGTTTGAGCTGACCTCTGTCTCATCTCGGTTCTGTGCCTGAGTTGCCCGCCCTGATGCCAGCCTATTTATTGGATTGCACAAAGGCCGGGTTCACAGCTGCGCTTTCAATTCCGGCGGAGGAACAGGCTGCCGTAATTCACTGTAGCGGCGTATATGCCAGCTTTAGGCAGGACAAAAAATACTGAAAGCCAGCATATATGCCGGAAGGATCCCATTACAGTTCATGGGGATCCAGCGGTGAGTGGCGGTGTCCGACTGTGCTGGATACGGTGAACTCCGGGAGTCTGCTCCTCCACCGGAACAGACTGCAGGAGTTAAAACGGTAGATGTGAACCCAGCCAAACTCTGCCTGCCCTGACTACAGTTTTACCTGATCCCTTGGTGCTTCACTCTGGTGTCTCTTGACTCCCGTGGAACAACCGTTAAATGAACAGAGGCAACTCCAAGGGGTTAATGGCCGGGTGGTTCCCCTTAAGTGAAGTCCAGATCCCTGTGCAGGGGTTAAAGGGTGAATACCAGGCAGGTCACAAAAAGTAACCCTAAGTCAAATCCGTTCAACTGGCACAGCGGATCCACAGCAGCCTGACGTTTACAGAGTCAAGACAGAAGCGGCCCCTTATCAGATTGTGGAGCTTTAATGGTTAAACCGACTTTTCTCAGGCCCCGGCCATTAGTGCAGCCGTTAATCACAGCCGGTCTCCCCACAACCTGATGCTAAGCCGAGTGTCCAGCCTGGAGCATGAGAGGACGGAGAGAAGATCCCAGAGAGGATGTCTATGTGCAGTCACAGCTCCCTCCGCTCCTGTACATAACACAGGGGTCACTGCCCGGAGTGCTACTTTACTGCAGCTCTAAGGTGGAGCCTCACCTGAAGAAACCTCCCAATCCCCTTCCTCCATTCATGATCCCATACCTGTGGTGACATGGGCTGGAATGTCCTCCTCCACCTCACTCTTACACGGGGGATCGCCCATCATCTGCTCTTCTTCATCCTCCACTTTAATATCAGTCACATCTTCCCCCTGATTTGTCATCTGTAACAATTCAGGACAATACAGCAGACAGGTGGGAAATCTAACAGATCCACAGAAGAGACCCCCACCATCTATGACCCCTCTATGACTGCAGGACCCCCCTATATAGATGTGTATAGGGCTCAGCTCCATCTACCTGATGGTTCTCTGGGGGCTTCTCCTCTGGACAGTCCTGGGAATACAGAGGACGGGGACATCTCTCGGGGGGATTTCTCCTCCTGGATCCATCTGTAGGAAACACACAGGGACAGGAGAGATTATTACATGTGATGATGAGATGATGGGGGTAGTAGTCAGGTGACCCATGACAGCCCCCTCCTTACACTGCTGATCGCCCCATAAATCCGTCTCCTCTTCTTCTTCATCTTTAACCTCAGCCTTAATATCCATCAGATTTTCATCCTAAAGAAGAGAAAAAAATATTATTCTTACTGGAAATAGATTTTTCACGAACTCTCTATGACAACCCCTGACGAGGAGATTAAACGTGGCCATGATTAATACTACCCACAACTTTAGATCCTCACAAGTGGTGGCAGCAGTAGGATCACCTATCTCCAGATACTGGGAATGTTACCGAGCTGCGACTTGGCAGAGAAGATTTTATAAGAGTCTGAACAGGAGCAGCCATTTGGTCCAGGTAAGAACTGGAGTGGTTGCGGGAGGAAAACCGTGGGACCGGGAACACCCACAGGAGGAGGTCAGGTCAGAGGAGGTAGGCAGCTCCGAGGAGGAACCACAGCCGAGGACGGCCACCCAGGTGGCAGGGGATCGACTAACTGAGATGGGACGGATGCTGGCTGTGCTAGGAGGGCATGCCACGGAGTTCGAGTGGGTGGTGGTGATAAGAATATACCTTGGTGTGTATATAGCAGTATCCCTGCCCTCCCGAGTACAGATGACAATCTGACGAGGCTGCGGCGAAACGCGTGTCGAGGGTTTTCCAGTCACAGCCGCTGTTTGCATATCCCTCTATCATGGCAAACGGTATGTAGGCGAGGCTGAATAGGTTCTGTACTAGGTGACTGCAGTAGGTGGGTATGAGGATCCTGTGATGGCTGCAGTTCACTCCCGCACTGTATGTGTGACGTTATCTCCTCTCCTCCTTGAACTATTGTGTAGAGTCCGCCTTGCTGGGGCCGTATGTGGCATGTGCAACACCTTATTCAGGGGTAGATGAACACGCGTGTTTGGATTCATGCATCTTTCCCTGTGTTTGACACTAGGAAGAGTACACCGTGGGCTCAGCATGCATGTTGGTACCTGCATCCCTGGATTCAATGGAGGCTGTTATGGCACCAGAACTGGTAAAAAGCAGAGTGGACCCAGCATGCATGTGCACTCCCTAGATTTTATGTGGCCGTTATGTCGCATAACAGGTAGGATTTATTGTTAGGAACCCGTCTAATCGAGATCGCCGTGACGTTTGGCAGACGGGCTCAAATAATTTTGTACAAAATAATTTGCCAAGCATCTCATTTTCAAAACTAAGGCAGCATTAGCACCAGAATGTTTTCTACGGCCTTGTTGTACATTATTTGTGTTTGCCGAGTGCTGCAGCAGAACCCCTTTTTTCCTGTGTGGCTATATGCTGTCCATTTACTGACACCTCAGAACCTGATCCCCTCCTGGACTTGTTACAGCCACCAAAGAGAATTGGGGAGTAGGGCAAGTCACCTTGGGAGATCACCTCACCCCAGCTCAGCCAACTACAAGGGGCATGAGACCAGTACCACGAGCGCTCGTCTAACCAGTCAGGCCGAACCACTCTGGCTGAGCATCGGGTGGACACTGGGACAGCAAAACCAATACAACGGCTGCTGTACCAAGTGGCACCGGAGGTTGAGCAGATGATTACTAAAAGAAGTGGAAACCCCATGTAGGTGATGTGTTAGACCAGATTGGGGGAGCAACATTCCTATCTACCCTCCATCTCACTAAGGGCTACTGGCCTTAGTCACCGGTAAGCCTTCATTTACAGTCACGCCATTATAGACGAAGAATGTGCCAGCAACCTTTCAGCAAATGGTGGAAGTCATTGCATATTCAGTAAGACCTGGGAGGAGCCCCCGCAGCATGTAAGGATGATACTCCAGTGCATCTGGCATCGCTGGTTTGAACATCTGTGCGTACAAGTGCCCGGTGGGGATGTCTATGGTGCAGCACCTGGGAAACCAGGTAGGGGGAGGTATGATAAAACCTGACCCAGCCAAAGTGGAAGTGGTAACCCAATGGCTCTGGCCCTTCGACCAAAAGTGTGAGAATTCTTGGGTACCGCGGGGTATTGCCGAAAATTCATCCCAAGGTATAGTACCATAGCAAAGCCTCTGACCAACCCGACAAAGAAATCTCAATAACAAATAGAATGGACTATCCCTGGTGGGGACCCCTGTGCTGGCTGCGCCCGATTATTCAAAGAGATTCCTGGGGCACACTGATGCATCAGACAGTGGGTTGGTAGTGTCCTTAGTTTGGTGAATGGTAAAGGGCAGGAACACCCGGTGGCGTATCTCTCATGGAGACAGAGAGAAAGGGTACGCCATCATAGGGAACAAGTGCCTGCCCATTGTCTGGGCACCTAAAAACAGTTACCCTATGTGTACGGGCGGGAATTCTCCATAGTAATGGACCACAATCCATTTATTGAGCTGGATACACTGGGTGGCGGGGGAGAACGGGCAATTGTAGCGATGGAGCCTGGTATTTCCCTTAAAAAAGGCAAGACTATGGCAATTCTGACGGCCTATTAAGACAACCTAAGGTCGATACTGACCCCAAAAATCACTGCCAGAAGAAGAGGCTGGATGTTATACGCTGTGGTAATGGTAGACTGCATGGCTAGAGGCTGGATGTTATACACTGTGGTAATGGTAGACTGCATGGCTAGAGGCTGGATGTTATACACTGTGGTAATGGTAGACTGCATGGCTAGAGGCTGGATGTTATACACCTGTGGTAATAGTAGACTGCATGGCTAGAGGCTGGATGTTATACACTGTGGTAATGGCAGACTGCATGGCTAGAGGCTGGATGTTATACACTGTGGTAATGGTAGACTGCATGGCTAGAGGATGGATGTTATACACTGTGGTAATGGCAGACTGCATGGCTAGAGGCTGGATGTTATACTCTGTGGTAATGGCAGACTGCATGGCTAGAGGCTGGATGTTATACACTGTGGTAATGGTAGACTGCATGGCTAGAGGCTGGATGTTATACACTGTGGTAATGGTAGACTGCATGGCTAAAGGCTGGATGTTATACACTGTGGTAATGGTAGACTGCATGGCTAGAGGCTGGATGTTATACACCTGTGGTAATAGTAGACTGCATGGCTAGAGGCTGGATGTTATACACTGTGGTAATGGCAGACTGCATGGCTAGAGGCTGGATGTTATACACTGTGGTAATGGCAGACTGCATGGCTAGAGGCTGGATGTTATACACTGTGGTAATGGTAGACTGCATGGCTAGAGGCTGGATGTTATACACTGTGGTAATGGTAGACTGCATGGCTAGAGGCTGGATGTTATACACTGTGGTAATGGTAGACTGCATGGCTAGAGGCTGGATGTTATACACTGTGGTAATGGTAGACTGCATGGCTAGAGGCTGGATGTTATACGCTGTGGTAATGGTAGACTGCATGGCTAGAGGCTGGATGTTATACACTGTGGTAATGGTAGACTGCATGGCTAGAGGCTGGATGTTATACACTGTGGTAATGGTAGACTGCATGGCTAGAGGCTGGATGTTATACACTGTGGTAATGGTAGACTGCATGGCTAGAGGCTGGATGTTATACACTGTGGTAATGGTAGACTGCATGGCTAGAGGCTGGATGTTATATACTGTGGTAATGGTAGACTGCATGGCTAGAGGCTGGATGTTATACACTGTGGTAATGGTAGACTGCATGGCTAGAGGCTGGATGTTATACACTGGTAATGGTAGACTGCATGGCTAGAGGCTGGATGTTATACACTGTGGTAATGGTAGACTGCATGGCTAGAGGCTGGATGTTATACACTGTGGTAATGGTAGACTGCATGGCTAGAGGCTGGATGTTATACTCTGTGGTAATGGTAGACTGCATGGCTAGAGGCTGGATGTTATACACCTGTGGTAATGGTAGCCTGCATGGCAGGAGGCTGGATGTTATACACTGTGGTAATGGCAGACTGCATGGCTAGATGCTGGATGGTATACACTGTGGTAATGGTAGACTGCATGGCTAGAGGCTGGATGTTATACACTGTGGTAATGGTAGACTGCATGGCTAGAGGCTGGATGTTATACACTGTGGTAATGGTAGACTGCATGGCTAGAGGCTGGATGTTATACACTGTGGTAATGGTAGACTGCATGGCTAGAGGCTGGATGTTATACACTGTGGTAATGGTAGACTGCATGGCTAGAGGCTGGATGTTATACACTGTGGTAATGGTAGACTACATGGCTAGAGGCTGAATGTTATACACTGTGGTAATGGTAGACTGCATGGCTAGAGGCTGGATGTTATACACTGTGGTAATGGTAGACTGCATGGCTAGAGGCTGGATGTTATACACTGTGGTAATGGCAGACTGCATGGCTAGAGGCAGGATGTTATACACTGTGGTAATGTTAGACTGCATGGCTAGAGGCTGGATGTTATACACTGTGGTAATGGTAGACTGCATGGCTAGAGGCTGGATGTTATACACTGTGGTAATGGCAGACTACATGGCTAGAGGCTGGATGTTATACACTGTGGTAATGGTAGACTACATGGCTAGAGGATGGATGTTATACACTGTGGTAATGGTAGACTACATGGCTAGAGGCTGAATGTTATACATTGTGGTAATGGTAGACTGCATGGCTAGAGGCTGGATGTTATACACTGTGGTAATGGTAGACTGCATGGCTAGAGGCTGGATGTTATACACTGTGGTAATGGTAGACTGCATGGCTAGAGGCTGGATTTTATACACTGCGGTAATGGTAGACTGCATGGCTAGAGGCTGGATGTTATACACTGTGGTAATGGTAGACTGCATGGCTAGAGGCTGGATGTTATACACTGTGGTAATGGTAGACTGCATGGCTAGAGGCTGGATGTTATACACTGTGGTAATGGCAGACTGCATGGCTAGAGGCTGGATGTTATACACTGTGGTAATGGTAGACTGCATGGCTAGAGGCTGGATGTTATACACTGTGGTAATGGTAGACTGCATGGCTAGAGGCTGGATGTTATACACTGTGGTAATGGTAGACTGCATGGCTAGAGGCTGGATGTTATACACTGTGGTAATGGTAGACTGCATGGCTAGAGGCTGGATGTTATACACTGTGGTAATGGTAGACTGCATGGCTAGAGGCTGGATGTTATACACTGTGGTAATGGTAGACTGCATGGCTAGAGGCTGGATGTTATACACTGTGGTAATGGTAGACTGCATGGCTAGAGGCTGGATGTTATACACTGTGGTAATGGTAGACTGCATGGCTAGAGGCTGGATGTTATACACCTGTGGTAATGGTAGCCTGCATGGCTAGAGGCTGGATGTTATACACTGTGGTAATGGCAGACTGCATGGCTAGAGGCTGGATGTTATACACTGTGGTAATGGTAGACTGCATGGCTAGAGGCTGGATGTTATACACTGTGGTAATGGTAGACTGCATGGCTAGAGGCTGGATGTTATACACTGTGGTAATGGTAGACTGCATGGCTAGAGGCTGGATGTTATACACTGTGGTAATGGTAGACTGCATGGCTAGAGGCTGGATGTTATACACTGTGGTAATGGTAGACTGCATGGCTAGAGGCTGGATGTTATACACTGTGGTAATGGTAGACTGCATGGCTAGAGGCTGGATGTTATACACTGTGGTAATGGTAGACTGCATGGCTAGAGGCTGGATGTTATACACTGTGGTAATGGCAGACTGCATGGCTAGAGGCTGGATGTTATACACTGTGGTAATGGCACACTGCATGGCTAGAGGCTGGATGTTATACACTGTGGTAATGGTAGACTGCATGGCTAGAGGCTGGATGTTATACACTGTGGTAATGGTAGACTGCATGGCTAGAGGCTGGATGTTATACACTGTGGTAATGGTAGACTGCATGGCTAGAGGCTGGATGTTATACACCTGTGGTAATGGTAGCACTGCATGGCTAGAGGCTGGATGTTATACACTGTGGTAATGGCAGACTGCATGGCTAGAGGCTGGATGTTATACACTGTGGTAATGGTAGACTGCATGGCTAGAGGCTGGATGTTATACACTGTGGTAATGGTAGACTGCATGGCTAGAGGCTGGATGTTATACACTGTGGTAATGGTAGACTGCATGGCTAGAGGCTGGATGTTATACACTGTGGTAATGGTAGACTGCATGGCTAGAGGCTGGATGTTATACACTGTGGTAATGGTAGACTGTATGGCTAGAGGCTGGATGTTATACACCTGTGGTAATGGTAGCCTGTATGGCTAGAGGCTGGATGTTATACACTGTGGTAATGGCAGACTGCATGGCTAGAGGCTGGATGTTATACACTATGGTAATGGTAGAATGCATGGCTAGAGGCTGGATGTTATACACTGTGGTAATGGTAGACTGCATGGCTAGAGGCTGGATGTTATACACTGTGGTAATGGCAGACTGCATGTCTAGAGGCTGGATGTTATACGCTGTGGTAATGGTAGACTGCATGGCTAGAAGCTGGATGTTATACACTGTGGTAATGGCAGACTGCATGGCTAGATGCTGGATGGTATACACTGTGGTAATGGTAGACTGCATGGCTAGAGGCTGGATGTTATACACTGTGGTAATGGTAGACTGCATGGCTAGAGGCTGGATGTTATACACTGTGGTAATGGCAGACTGCATGGCTAGAGGCTGGATGTTATACACTGTGGTAATGGTAGACTACATGGCTAGAGGCTGAATGTTATATACTGTGGTAATGGTAGACTGCATGGCTAGAGGCTGGATGTTATACACTGTGGTAATGGTAGACTGCATGGCTAGAGGCTGGATGTTATAGACTGTGCTAATGGTAGACTGCATGGCTAGAGGCTGGATGTTATACACTGTGGTAATGTTAGACTGCATGGCCAGAGGCTGGATGTTATACACTGTGGTAATGGTAGACTGCATGGCTAGAGGCTGGATGTTATAGACTGTGCTAATGGTAGACTGCATGGCTAGAGGCTGGATGTTATACACTGTGGTAATGGTAGACTGCATGGCTAGAGGCTGGATGTTATACACTGTGGTAATGGTAGACTGCATGGCTAGAGGCTGGATGTTATACACTGTGGTAATGGTAGACTGTAAGGCTAGAGGCTGGATGTTATACACTGTGGTAATGGTAGACTGCATAGCTAGAGGCTGGATGTTATACACTGTGGTAATGGTAGACTGCATGGCTAGAGACTGGATGTTATACACTGTGGTAATGGTAGACTGTATGGCTAGAGGCTGGATGTTATACACTGTGGTAATGGTAGACTGCATGGCTAGAGGCTGGATGTTATACACCTGTGGTAATGGCAGATTGCATGGCTAGAGGCTGGAAGTTATACACTGTGGTAATGGTAGACTGCATGGCTAGAGGCTGGATGTTATACACTGTGGTAATGGTAGACTGCATGGCTAGAGGCTGGATGTTATACACTGTGGTAATGGTAGACTGCATGGCTAGAGGCTGGATGTTATACACTGTGGTAATGGTAGACTGTATGGCTAGAGGCTGGATGTTATACACCTGTGGTAATGGTAGCCTGCATGGCTAGAGGCTGGATGTTATACACTGTGGTAATGGCAGACTGCATGGCTAGAGGCTGGATGTTATACACTGTGGTAATGGTAGACTGCATGGCTAGAGGCTGGATGTTATACACTGTGGTAATGGTAGACTGCATGGCTAGAGGCTGGATGTTATACACTGTGGTAATGGTAGACTGCATGGCTAGAGGCTGGATGTTATACACCTGTGGTAATGGTAGACTGCATGGCTAGAGGCTGGATGTTATACACTGTGGTAATGGCAGACTGCATGGCTAGAGGCTGGATGTTATACACTATGGTAATGGTAGACTGCATGGCTAGAGGCTGGATGTTATACACTGTGGTAATGGTAGACTGCATGGCTAGAGGCTGGATGTTATACACTGTGGTAATGGTAGACTGCATGGCTAGAGGCTGGATGTTATACACTGTGGTAATGGTAGATTGTATGGCTAGAGGCTGGATGTTATACACTGTGGTAATGGTAGACTGCATGGCTAGAGGCTGGATGTTATACACTGTGGTAATGGTAGACTGCATGGCTAGAGGCTGGATGTTATACACTGTGGTAATGGTAGACTGCATGGCTAGAGGCTGGATGTTATACACTGTGGTAATGGTAGACTGCATGGCTAGAGGCTGGATGTTATACACTGTGGTAATGGCAGACTGCATGGCTAGAGGCTGGATGTTATACACTGTGGTAATGGTAGACTGCATGGCTAGAGGCTGGATGTTATATACTGTGGTAATGGTAGACTGCATGGCTAGAGGCTGGATGTTATACACTGTGGTAATGGTAGACTGCATGGCTAGAGGCTGGATGTTATAGACTGTGCTAATGGTAGACTGCATGGCTAGAGGCTGGATGTTATACACTGTGGTAATGGTAGACTGCATGGCCAGAGGCTGGATGTTATACACTGTGGTAATGGTAGACTGCATGGCTAGAGGCTGGATGTTATAGACTGTGCTAATGGTAGACTGCATGGCTAGAGGCTGGATGTTATACACTGTGGTAATGGTAGACTGCATGGCTAGAGGCTGGATGTTATACACTGTGGTAATGGTAGACTGCATGGCTAGAGGCTGGATGTTATACACTGTGGTAATGGTAGACTGTATGGCTAGAGGCTGGATGTTATACACTGTGGTAATGGTAGACTGCATAGGCTAGAGGCTGGATGTTATACACTGTGGTAATGGTAGACTGCATGGCTAGAGGCTGGATGTTATACACTGTGGTAATGGTAGACTGCATGGCTAGAGGCTGGATGTTATACACTGTGGTAATGGTAGACTGCATGGCTAGAGGCTGGATGTTATACACTGTGGTAATGGTAGACTGCATGGCTAGAGGCTGGATGTTATACACTGTGGTAATGGTAGACTGCATGGCTAGAGGCTGGATGTTATACACTGTGGTAATGGTAGACTGCATGGCTAGAGGCTGGATGTTATACACTGTGGTAATGGTAGACTGCATGGCTAGAGGCTGGATGTTATACACTGTGGTAATGGTAGACTGCATGGCTAGAGGCTGGATGTTATACACTGTGGTAATGGTAGACTGCATGGCTAGAGGCTGGATGTTATACACTGTGGTAATGGTAGACTGCATGGCTAGAGGCTGGATGTTATACACTGTGGTAATGGTAGACTGCATGGCTAGAGGCTGGATGTTATACACTGTGGTAATGGTAGACTGCATGGCTAGAGGCTGGATGTTATACACTGTGGTAATGGTAGACTGCATGGCTAGAGGCTGGATGTTATACACTGTGGTAATGGTAGACTGCATGGCTAGAGGCTGGATGTTATACACTGTGGTAATGGTAGACTGCATGGCTAGAGGCTGGATGTTATACACTGTGGTAATGGTAGACTGCATGGCTAGAGGCTGGATGTTATACACTGTGGTAATGGTAGACTGCATGGCTAGAGGCTGGATGTTATACACTGTGGTAATGGTAGACTGCATGGCTAGAGGCTGGATGTTATACACTGTGGTAATGGTAGACTGCATGGCTAGAGGCTGGATGTTATACACTGTGGTAATGGTAGACTGCATGGCTAGAGGCTGGATGTTATACACTGTGGTAATGGTAGACTGCATGGCTAGAGGCTGGATGTTATACACTGTGGTAATGGTAGACTGCATGGCTAGAGGCTGGATGTTATACACTGTGGTAATGGTAGACTGCATGGCTAGAGGCTGGATGTTATACACTGTGGTAATGGTAGACTGCATGGCTAGAGGCTGGATGTTATACACTGTGGTAATGGCAGACTGCATGGCTAGAGGCTGGATGTTATACACTGTGGTAATGGTAGACTGCATGGCTAGAGGCTGGATGTTATACACTGTGGTAATGGTAGACTGCATGGCTAGAGGCTGGATGTTATACACTGTGGTAATGGTAGACTGCATGGCTAGAGGCTGGATGTTATACACTGTGGTAATGGTAGACTGCATGGCTAGAGGCTGGATGTTATACACTGTGGTAATGGTAGACTGCATGGCTAGAGGCTGGATGTTATACACTGTGGTAATGGTAGACTGCATGGCTAGAGGCTGGATGTTATACACTGTGGTAATGGTAGACTGCATGGCTAGAGGCTGGATGTTATACACTGTGGTAATGGTAGACTGCATGGCTAGAGGCTGGATGTTATACACTGTGGTAATGGTAGACTGCATGGCTAGAGGCTGGATGTTATACACTGTGGTAATGGCAGACTGCATGGCTAGAGGCTGGATGTTATACACTGTGGTAATGGTAGACTGCATGGCTAGAGGCTGGATGTTATACACTGTGGTAATGGTAGACTGCATGGCTAGAGGCTGGATGTTATACACTGTGGTAATGGTAGACTGCATGGCTAGAGGCTGGATGTTATACACCTGTGGTAATGGTAGACTGCATGGCTAGAGGCTGGATGTTATACACTGTGGTAATGGTAGACTGCATGGCTAGAGGCTGGATGTTATACACTGTGGTAATGGTAGACTGCATGGCTAGAGGCTGGATGTTATACACTGTGGTAATGGTAAACTGCATGGCTAGAGGCTGGATGTTATACACTGTGGTAATGGCAGACTGCATGGCTAGAGGCTGGATGTTATACACTGTGGTAATGGTAGACTGCATGGCTAGGGGCTGGATGTTATACACTGTGGTAATGGTAGACTGCATGGCTAGAGGCTGGATGTTATACACTGTGGTAATGGTAGACTGCATGGCTAGAGGCTGGATGTTATACACTGTGGTAATGGTAGGCTGCATGGCTAGAGGCTGGATGTTATACACTGTGGTAATGGTAGACTGCATGGCTAGAGGCTGGATGTTATACACTGTGGTAATGGTAGACTGCATGGCTAGAGGCTGGATGTTATACACTGTGGTAATGGTAGACTGCATGGCTAGAGGCTGGATGTTATACACTGTGGTAATGGTAGACTGCATGGCTAGAGGCTGGATGTTATACACTGTGGTAATGGCAGACTGCATGGCTAGAGGCTGGATGTTATACACTGTGGTAATGGTAGATTGCATGGCTAGAGGCTGGATGTTATACACTGTGGTAATGGCAGACTGCATGGCTAGGGGCTGGATGTTATACACTGTGGTAATGGTAGACTGCATGGCTAGAGGCTGGATGTTATACACTGTGGTAATGGTAGACTGCATGGCTAGAGGCTGGATGTTATACACTGTGGTAATGGCAGACTGCATGGCTAGAGGCTGGATGTTATACACTGTGGTAATGGTAGACTGCATGGCTAGAGGCTGGATGTTACTACACTGTGGTAATGGTAGACTGCATGGCTAGAGGCTGGATGTTATACACTGTGGTAATGGTAGACTGCATGGCTAGAGGCTGGATGTTATACACTGTGGTAATGGTAGACTGCATGGCTAGAGGCTGGATGTTATACACTGTGGTAATGGTAGACTGCATGGCTAGAGGCTGGATGTTATACACTGTGGTAATGGTAGACTGCATGGCTAGAGGCTGGATGTTATACACTGTGGTAATGGTAGACTGCATGGCTAGAGGCTGGATGTTATACACTGTGGTAATGGTAGACTGCATACTGAGGCTGGATGTTATACACTGTGGTAATGGTAGACTGCATGGCCAGAGGCTGGATGTTATACACTGTGGTAATGGTAGACTGCATGGCTAGAGGCTGGATGTTATACACTGTGGTAATGGTAGACTGTATGGCTAGAGGCTGGATGTAATACACTGTGGTAATGGTAGACTGCATGGCTAGAGGCTGGATGTTATACACTGTGGTAATGATAGACTGCATGGCTAGAGGCTGGATGTTATACACTGTGGTAATGGTAGACTGCATGGCCAGAGGCTGGATGTTATACACTGTGGTAATGGCAGACTGCATGGCTAGAGGCTGGATGTTATACACTGTGGTAATGGTAGGCTGCATGACTAGAGGCTGGATGTTATACACTGTGGTAATGGTAGACTGCATGGCTAGAGGCTGGATGTTATACACTGTGGTAATGGTAGACTGCATAGCTAGAGGCTGGATGTTATACACTGTGGTAATAGTAGACTGCATGGCTAGAGGCTGGATGTTATACACTGTGGTAATGGTAGACTGCATGGCTAGAGGCTGGATGTTATACACTGTGGTAATGGTAGACTGCATGGCTAGAGGCTGGATGTTATACACTGTGGTAATGACAGACTGCATGGCCAGAGGCTGGATGGTATACATTGTGGTAATGGCAAACTGCATGGCTAGAGGCTGGATGTTATACACTGTGGTAATGGCAGATTGCATGGCTAGAGGCTGGATGTTATACACTGTGGTAATGGCAGACTGCATGGCTAGGGGCTGGATGTTATACACTGTGGTAATGGTAGACTGCATGGCTAGGGGCTGGATGTTATACACTGTGGTAATGGTAGACTGCATGGCTAGGGGCTGGATGTTATACACTGTGGTAATGGTAGACTGCATGGCTAGAGGCTGGATGTTATACACTGTGGTAATGGTAGACTGCATGGCTAGAGGCTGGATGTTATACACTGTGGTAATGGTAGACTGCATAGCTAGAGGCTGGATGTTATACACTGTGGTAATGGTAGACTGCATGGCTAGAGGCTGGATGTTATACACTGTGGTAATGGCAGACTGCATGGCTAGAGGCTGGATGTTATACACTGTGGTAATGGTAGACTGGACGGCTAGAGGCTGGATGTTATACACTGTGGTAATGGTAGACTGCATGGCTAGAGGCTGGATGTTATACACTGTGGTAATGGCAGACTGCATGGCTAGAGGCTGGATGTTATACACTGTGGTAATGGTAGACTGCATGGCTAGAGGCTGGATGTTATACACTGTGGTAATGGTAGACTGCATGGCTAGAGGCTGGATGTTATATACTGTGGTAATGGTAGACTGCATGGCTAGAGGCTGGATGTTATCCACTGTGGTAATAGCAGACTGCATGGCTAGAGGCTGGATGTTATACACTGTGGTAATGGTAGACTGCATGGCTAGAGGCTGGATGTTATATACTGTGGTAATGGTAGACTGCATGGCTAGAGGCTGGATGTTATCCACTGTGGTAATAGCAGACTGCATGGTGTTGTGCATTTCCATAGGTATATACGCTTATATGTGATTATTCTGGTTATAATGGATATTTATGGCCCAGGAGAAGCCATGTTGAACTTATATTCACCCTCTTGTATGAACCTTCATGTAGAGTGGGATAGAGGTTCAAGGGAAGGTTCTTCTTGGCAGATGTCTGCCTATCTGAGAGGAGTAGCTCTTACCTCACTGCAAGGCTATGGCTGAGATCAGATCAGTTTCTGGACACATCTGCATATATCACTTTTATAATTAATGCCTATCAATGAATCAAAAATGCATAATATCTGTGTATTCATATAATGGACCTTATTTCGCTTTAGTATATGATGATCCATAAGTCACATATGTTTTGTTTTATATTACTACATATTATATTAGGGCAGTTGAATTATACTTTATCCAGTTATGTTGTATTTCTCGGTAGGAGAATATTATAAGAAGAATGTTAAATATCAACTTCTGCTAATGAGGCTTCGCTCAGAAGAAACAGTGTTCTTCTAACTAGCGCTTACTCACTGTTAGACAGCTAGAGGACACACAACCCCTGTGGTAGTATCGGCCTCATTTATATTTCTCATCTATATTATAGATTTAAGGGATGAGAACCATCAAATTGGTTCCTTGGTGTCTGGATTATAATTGCTACATATGTCAAATGTAATCCCTTATCTCTGATTTAAAATAAAGAGGTCAAATGTATAGAATGCAAAGTGATGTCAGGCATGTATAGTTAACCCTTAACAGTATGATATTCATAGCTTATGCAACAGTGCCATCTAGGTATAGGCGGGTATCATTACACCAGTCACAGCAAAGTATCCTGGGTAATGTCTGATCTCATGGGTCATTACCATACGTGTACGCCTGTCTAACATGATTGTAAAACTCTAATCTGGAGAGGCGTACTCATCCGATAAGGTTGGGAATAATTACCCACGTACAAGTGTTAGGGGGAATCCCAAACAAAGACACGAGGGAATAGGAAAGAAAGCCTTGGAGAATCTCCTGGTTATCTGAGAACCCTTGAGAGCTGACTTCCCCTTAAAGACTCTGCTCATCCTTTGATTCTCGGTAACGTATATCTTGTTGTATTGATAATATCTTTCGCTTGATATTTATAGCCACATCCCCGCTCATTGCGGACGAATAGTATTTAGATTTGGCATCAGTATGTCCACTATTCAGTGAAAACACGTATCACTGAATAAAGTTTACATATTGAAGCTGGTTGGAATATTTTATTCCATAGTTTATATCGAGCCGAATAGTTTATAAGTTGTAGAGCATGGATCCATACATCACAGCAAACCAGATGTCCACAGCCCAGAGCCCAAGGTAAGTCTGAATGACCGCACCTGCTGCCATGTGAAGATGATGTCCTCTTCCACCTGGAAGGACAGGAAGACACCGAGGAGAAGATGCTTTACCCTCACTGTCCCTGCCTGGTGGGTGGAGGATCATCTCATGGTCAGGAGCCGTCCTGGAGGGGGGGGGGGGATGTAACAGATCCACATAAGAGACCCCCACCATCTATGACCCCTCTATGACTGCAGGACCCCCCTATGTAGATGTGTATAGGGCTCAGCTCCATCTACCTGATGGTTCTCTGGGGGCTTCTCCTCTGGACAGTCCTGGGAATACAGAGGACGGGGACATCTCTCGGGGGGATTTCCTTCTATGAGTCCAACTGTAGGAAACACACAGGGACAGGAGAGATTATTACATGTGATGATGAGATGATGGGAGTAGTAGTCAGGTGACCCATGACAGCCCCCCTCCTTACCCTGCTGATCGCCCCATAAATCCGTCTCCTCTTCTTCATCTTTAACCTCAATCTTAATATCCATCAGATTTTCATCCTAAAGAAGAGAAATGTAAAATGGTCTTTGGGTCAATCCCTTTCTGGTCAGATTCTGGGGAGACTTCAGCTCCATCTACCTGATGGTTCTCGGGGGGCTTCTCCTCTGGACAGTCCTGGGAATACAGAGGACGGGGACATCTCTCGGGGGGACTTCTCCTCCTGGAGTCAGAACCTATAGGAGATAACACACAGACAGAATACAATACTGAGCGCTGAAATGCGGCAGAGGAGAGCAGGAACCTGCGGGTGGATTAGGGTGGAGTTCACCCGCTGCCCTCTGAGTGTCCGGGTGATTGGGGTGCGGCAGTCAGCAGCCGGGAAGTCTATGGGCAGCCGGCAGCAGTTTATGAGCCGCACGTTTAATGGACATTTTATGGTTTCCAGGAGAATTTCTGCTTATAATGCAAAAGAGACCAAAAATCCACAGAACGTGTGACCCCCATAGAGGGACGGGGGAGCTCCCCAGTAAAAGATACATGAAAGATACTTTGAGGGAAAGCAGAAAGGTGTCCATTTTGTAGATGTATTCATTTTAACAAGTATTTAGATAGTAGGAGGATTGTGACAGAAATCCATGTTGTCTCCTGAGGAGGAATGCTTCTAAATTCCACAGTGGTCCCAACTCCTCCCATGCGAAACTATGCATAGTTGTTATCGCTAACCAGACATACTCGAGGCCGAATGTTTTTGTCTCCACTAAACATCACACTTTTTCTGCTCTCTGTGATAAGATGTGTATATATATATATATATATATATAGTTACTGCTCACTACAAGGGGGGGGGGGGGAGTCATTACGAGGAACACATCTTGTATCTGTTTCTGTGTCTTAATTACCGAGCTCGATGAACTTCAGAACTATTAGGAGACGGCAACAGATCAAAAGGTTGATTTCGACCAAAGAAAATAGTTGGCCGAATAGCACAAGACAGGACATCTAGCAAGTCCATTCAGATGGACAAGGGCAAGTCCTCCATCGGGATGGACAGACCATAACGCAAGAAATGTATTCTTACAAAATGACCCTCTGTCCCTCCCTGTGTGACTGCTAAGTTCTGGGTGAGTCTTACAATTCTCCTGTCCAAAGACCTGTGATACTGATGTGATGTTGGCCTAATGTTACGCTGCCGATGTGGAGGTGAGACCGTCTCTACAGACAGGGTTTGTCATGGGCAACTGGTATCGTGTCTCATGACTGTGTTTTGGTGAAAGGTTTGAGGCCTCAAGTGCAGCGAGCAGTGCAGTCAGTTGTGTGCTAACAATGTTAAGACACCTGTCCACACACCCAGTCAATCACATGCCAACCTCTCCACCATGGCCAACACAGAAAGAGCTGTCTAAGGACACCAGGGACAAGGCTGTAGACCTGCACACGGCTGTGATGGGCTACAGGAAAATAGGCAAGCAGTTTGGTGAGAAGGCAACAACTGTTGGCGCAATTATTAAAAATGGAAGAATCACATGATGACTGTCAATCTTCCTCGGTCTGGGGCTCCATGCAAGATCTCGCCTTATGGGGTAAGGATGATTCTGAAAAAGGTCAGGAATCAGGCCAGAACTACACAGGAGGAACTGGTCAATGAACTGAAGAGAGCTGGGACCACAGTCTCAAAGATTACTGTTACTAACACACTATTCCGTCAGGGATTAAAATCCTGCAGAGCATGCAAGGTCCTCTGCTCACGCCAGCACATGTCCAGGCCAGTTTGAAGTTCGCCAATGACCATCTGGATGATCCAGAGGAGGCGTGTGTGAAGGTCATGTGGTCAGATGAGAACAGAATAGAACTATTTGGTATCAACTCCATTCGCCGTGTTTGGAGGAAGAAGAAGGATGAGAACAACCCCAAGAACACTGTCCCAACCGTGAAGCATGGGGGTGGAAACATTATACTTTGGGTGTTTTTCTGCAAAGGGGACAGGACGACTGCACTGTATTGAAGGGAGGATGGATGGGGCCGTGTATCACGAGATTTTGGCCAACAACCTCCTTCCCTCAGTCGGAGCATTTAAGATGGGTCATGGCTGGGTCTTCCAGCGTGACAATAACCAGAAACACACAGCCAGGGCAACTAAGGAGTGGCTCCGTAAGAAGCATTTCAAGATCCTGAAGTGGCCTAGCCAAGAAGGGTGTCAAAAGAGACTTTATCCCGAACACACCATAGACTAATTATGTGGCGCATGAGTAAATGACACCAGGGGATCCATCATAGCGTTCACGACAACAAAGTCGGGGACAATCCGAAGTAATAGGAGTGAAAGTTGTTTGGCGTGAGTGTTTGTTTTAGAGAGACAGGGATTTCTTATTCAGAGGCATAACCATAAGACCAGACTCTGCAGATGGAAAGACATCCCCAAGAGAAGAATGAGGGAAGGAGAAAAGTGTGAGAGGAAGCAGAGATGTCACTACAGTGCTAATGTGTACAGGGCTCCAGGAAAACTGTTTGTTTGTTAAGAGTTGTTAATAATGATGACGCGAGTCGCTGTTCTGTGACGCGAAACATCATGTGACAAATGAGTTACATGATCTATGTCAGGTCACATGATGACGCCGATACATCTCGCACATGCGCTATTTGATTCCTTGGTGACGCTGATATCATCTCCGTTGTCTCGTCAGCTGTATCGGCGTCATCATGTGACCTGGCGTAGATCATGTGACTCATTTGTCACGTGATGTTTCACTTCACGGAACAGCGACTCATGTCATCATTATTATACTTGGTATAGGTGTGTACACCAATGTAATCGATGTTAGGATTGGTTGGTGGGGGAATTTATTGTGTGTCCCGCAGTGATGACGCCACCCCCACACAAAGCTTCGCCGAAACAAGTGTCGGTGTCATCCTGGAGGAGGCACGTTATGGCTAATATATCCTGCTTTGAAAATTTTGTGATGCACTTTATTCCTCTATTATGTGGAGCAGCGTGGATTGTTGCCAATGTGCTTTCCTCTGGTGATGATGCATTGTCCCTGCACTTGTTTTATAGTGTAATGTCCTTTAATAATGTTTAATAAATTATCTTAGTATATTCATGCGGTGTAGTAGTCTTCTTGTAGGTAGTTGTGTGGAATAAAGTAGAGAGAGAATCTGATTTAGCAATATGTCTGTGTCAGCTCACTGAACGCTTATAAGGGTACTTCAATTGGGACCCCGACAATTATGGAGAAGGGGGTTTTGCCCCAACAAAACTTGGCGCCCAACGTGGGCTCAACTAAAGGATACTTCATTGATCTCCCGACAACTTGGAAAGTTCGGACCGCGACGGACAGATATAAAAGGCAGCGCTGTAAGGTAAGATACTTTATCTTGCACTATATATGTGCCTCCCTGACCGGTTGTCTGGCTCGAGGGATTGTTGAAGGAACGTACGTATAAAGTCCTTTTACAGTTGAGTCCATATTGATAAAGAACCTAAAAGTTGAAAATACCTATGATTGTTGGGTTTATTTTTTGATCATGAGTAACTTTGATTGATGATGTTTTTGGTCGGGCTTTAGGAGTCACAGTATACGTCTAGTTTGTTCTTTACTGTGTTTGGAAAATTGCATAACTTTATAGAAAGGGAAATCAAAGTCATTGGACTCCGATGTCCGGTTTGTAGACTTAATTTGTATAATAAATCTCAGAAACAGAATACACTCGGTAATATAGTGAGGAAGCTCTGAGGAAACTGAGGCTCAGTAACAGAGTACACTAGGTGATATAGTGAGGAAGCTCTTAGACAACTGAGGCTCAGTAACAGAGTACACTAGGTGATATAGTGGGGAAGCTCTGAGGAAACTGAGGCTCAGTAACAGAGTACACTAGGTGATATAGTGAGGAAGCTCTGAGGAAACTGAGGCTCAGTACAGAGTACACTAGGTGATATAGTGAGGAAGCCCTGAGGAAACTGAGGCTCAGTAACAGAGCACACTAGGTGATATAGTGAGGAAACTGAGGCTCAGTAACAGAGTACACTAGGTGATATAGTGGGGAAGCTCTGAGGAAACTGAGGCTCAGTACAGAGTACACTAGGTGATATAGTGGGGAAGCTGAGGCTCAGTAACAGAGGACACTAGGTGATATAGTGAGGAAGCTCTGAGGAAACTGAGGCTCAGTAACAGAGTACACTCGGTAATATAGTAAGGAAGCTCTTAGAAAACTGAGGCTCAGTAACAGAGTACACTAGGTGATATAGTGGGGAAGCTCTGAGGAAACTGAGGCTCAGTAACAGAGTACACTAGGTGATATAGTAAGGAAGCTCTGAGGAAACTGAGGATCAGTAACAGAGTACACTAGGTGATATAGTGAGGGAGCTCTGTGGAAACTGAGGCTCAGTAACAGAGTACACTAGGTGATATAGTGAGGAAGCTCTGAGGAAACTGAGGCTCAGGAACAGAGTACACTAGGTGATATAGTGAGGAAACTGAGGCTCAGTAACAGAGTACACTAGGTGATATAGTGAGGAAGCTCTGAGGAAACTGAGGCTCAGTACAGAGTACACTAGGTGATTATAGTGAGGAAGCTCTGAGGAAACTGAGGCTCAGTAACAGAGTACACTGGGTGATATAGTGAGGAAGCTCTGAGGAAACTGAGGCTCAGTAACAGAGTACACTAGGTGATATAGTGAGGAAGCTCTGAGGAAACTGAGGCTCAGTAACAGAGTACACTAGGTGATATAGTGAGGAAGCTCTGAGGATACTGAGGCTTAGTAACAGAGTACACTAGGTGATATAGTGAGGAAGCTCTGAGGAAACTGAGGCTCAGTAACAGAGTACACTAGGTGATATAGTGAGGAAACTGAGGCTCAGTAACAGAGTACACTAGGTGATATAGTGAGGAAGCTCTGAGGAAACTGAGGCTCAGTACAGAGTACACTAGGTGATATAGTGGGGAAGCTGAGGCTCAGTAACAGAGGACACTAGGTGATATAGTGAGAAAGCTCTGAGGAAACTGAGGCTCAGTACAGAGTACACTAGGTGATATAGTGGGGAAGCTGAGGCTCAGTAACAGAGGACACTAGGTGATATAGTGAGGAAGCTCTGAGGAAACTGAGGCTCAGTAACAGAGTACACTCGGTAATATAGTAAGGAAGCTCTTAGAAAACTGAGGCTCAGTAACAGAGTACACTAGGTGATATAGTGGGGAAGCTCTGAGGAAACTGAGGCTCAGTAACAGAGTACACTAGGTGATATAGTAAGGAAGCTCTGAGGAAACTGAGGATCAGTAACAGAGTACACTAGGTGATATAGTGAGGGAGCTCTGTGGAAACTGAGGCTCAGTAACAGAGTACACTAGGTGATATAGTGAGGAAGCTCTGAGGAAACTGAGGCTCAGTAACATTGTACACTAGGTGATATAGTGAGGAAACTGAGGCTCAGTAACAGAATACACTAGGTGATATAGTGAGGAAGCTCTGAGGAAACTGAGGCTCAGTAACAGAGTACACTAGGTGATATAGTGAGGAAGCTCTGAGGAAACTGAGGCTCAGTAACAGAGTACACTAGGTGATATAGTGAGGAAGCTCTGAGGAAACTGAGGCTCAGTAACAGAGTACACTAGGTGATATAGTGAGGAAGCTGTGAGGAAACTGAGGCTCAGTAACAGAGTACACTAGGTGATATAGTGAGGAAGCTCTGAGGATACTGAGGCTTAGTAACAGAGTACACTAGGCGATATAGTGAGGAAGCTCTGAGGAAACTGAGGCTCAGTAACAGAGTACACTAGGTGATATAGTGAGGAAGCTCTGAGGAAACCGAGGCTCAGTAACAGAGTACACTAGTTGATATAGTGAGGAAACTGACGCTCAGGCACAGAGTACACTAGGTGATATAGTGAGGAAGCTCTGAGGAAACTGAGTCTCAGTAACAGAGTACACTAGGTGATATAGTGAGGAAGCTCTGAGGAAACTGAGGCTCAGTAACAGAGTACACTAGGTGATATAGTGAGGAAGCTCTGAGGAAACCGAGGCTCAGTAACAGAGTACACTAGGTGATATAGTGAGGAAGCTCTGAGAAACCTGAGGCTCAGTAACAGAGTACACTAGGTGATATAGTGAGGAAGCTCTGAGGAAACTGAGTCTCAGTAACAGAGTACACTAGGTAATATAGTGAGGAAGCTCTGAGGAAACCGAGGCTCAGTAACAGAGTACACTAGGTGATATAGTGAGGAAGCTCTGAGAAACCTGAGGCTCAGTAACAGAGTACACTAGGTGATATAGTGAGGAAGCTCTGAGGAAACTGAGTCTCAGTAACAGAGTACACTAGGTAATATAGTGAGGAAGCTCTGAGGAAACTGAGGCTCAGTAACAGAGTACACTAGGTGATATAGTGAGGAAGCTCTGAGGAAACTGAGTCTCAGTAACAGAGTACACTAGGTGATATAGTGAGGAAACTGAGGCTCAGTAACAGAGTACACTAGGTGATATAGTGAGGAAATTGAGGCTCAGTAACAGAGGACACTAGGTGATATAGTGGGGAAGCTCTGAGGAAACTGAGGCTCAGTAACAGAGTACACTAGGTGATATAGTGAGGAAGCTCTGAGGAAACTGAGGCTCAGTAATAGAGTACACTAGGTGATATAGTAAGGGAGCTCTGAGGAAACTGAGGCTCAGTAACAGAGTACACTAGGTGATATAGTGAGGAAGCTCTGAGGAAACTGAGGCTCAGTAACAGAGTACACTAGGTGATATAGTGAGGAAACTGACGCTCAGTAACAGAGTACACTAGGTGATATAGTGAGGAAATTGAGGCTCAGTAACAGAGTACACTAGGTGATATAGTGAGGAAGCTCTGAGGATACTGAGGCTCAGTAACAGAGTACACTAGGTGATATAGTGAGGAAGCTCTGAGGAAACTGAGGCTCAGTAACAGAGAACACTAGGTGATATAGAAAGGAAGCTCTGAGGAAACTGAGTCTCAGTAACAGAGGACACTAGGTGATATAGTGAGGAAGCTCTGAGGAAACCGAGGCTCAGTAACAGAGGACACTAGGTGATATAGTGAGGAAGCTCTGAGGAAACTGAGGCTCAGTAACAGAGTACACTAGGTGATATAGTGGAGAAGCTCTGAGGAAACTGAGGCTCAGTAATAGAGTACACCAGGTGATATAGTGGAGAAGCTCTGAGGAAACTGAGGCTCAGTAACAGAGTACACTAGGTGATATAGTGAGGAAGCTCTGAGGAAACTGAGTCTCAGTAACAGAGTACACTAGGTAATATAGAGAGGAAGCTCTGAGGAAACTGAGGCTCAGTAACAGAGGACACTAGGTGATATAGTGGGGAAGCTCTGAGGAAACTGAGGCTCAGTAACAGAGTATACTAGGTGATATAGTGGAGAAGCTCTGAGAAAACTGAGGCTCAGTAACAGAGTACACTAGGTGATATAGTGAGGAAGCTCTGAGGAAACTGAGGCTCAGTAACAGAGTACACTAGGTGATATAGTGAGGAAGCTCTGAGGAAACTGAGGCTCAGTAACAGAGTACACCAGGTGATATAGTGAGGAAGCTCTGAGGAAACTGAGGCTCAGTAACAGAGTACACTAGGTGATATAGTGAGGAAGCTCTGAGGAAACTGAGGCTCAGTAACAGAGTACACCAGGTGATATAGTGAGGAAGCTCTGAGGAAACTGAGGCTCAGTAACAGAGTACACTAGGTGATATAGTGAGGAAGCTCTGAGGAAACTGAGGCTCAGTAACAGAGTACACTAGGTGATATAGTGAGGAAGCTCTGAGAAACTGAGGCTCAGTAACAGAGTACACTAGGTGATATAGTGAGGAAGCTCTGAGGAAACTGAGTCTCAGTAACAGAGTACACTAGGTAATATAGTGAGGAAGCTCTGAGGAAACCGAGGCTCAGTAACAGAGTACACTAGGTGATATAGTGAGGAAGCTCTGAGGAAACTGAGGCTCAGTAACAGAGTACACTAGGTGATATAGTGAGAGTCTGAAACTGAGGCTCAGTAACAGAGTACACTAGGTGATATAGTGAAGTCTGAGAAACTGAGGCTCAGTAACAGAGTACACTAGGTGATATAGTGAGGAAGCTCTGAGGAAACTGAGGCTCAGTAACAGAGTACACTAGGTGATATAGTGAGGAAGCTCTGAGGAAACTGAGGCTCAGTAATAGAGTACACTAGGTGATATAGTAAGGGAGCTCAGAGGAAACTGAGGCTCAGTAACAGAGTACACTAGGTGATATAGTGAGGAAGCTCTGAGGAAACTGAGGCTCAGTAACAGAGTACACTAGGTGATATAGTGAGGAAGCTCTGAGGAAACTGAGGCTCAGTAACAGAGTACACCAGGTGATATAGTGAGGAAGCTCTGGGGAAACTGAGGCTCAGTAACAGAGTACACCAGGTGATTTAGTGAGGAAGCTCTGGGGAAACTGAGGCTCAGTAACAGAGTACACTAGGTGATATAGTGAGGAAGCTCTGGGGAAACTGAGGCTCAGTAACAGAGTACACTAGGTGATATAGAGAGGAAGCTCTGAGGAAACTGAGGCTCAGTAACAGAGTACACTAGGTGATATAGTGAGGAAGCTCTGAGGAAACTGAGGCTCAGTAACAGAGTACACTAGGTGATATAGTGAGGAAGCTCTGAGGAAACTGAGGCTCAGGCACAGAGTACACTAGGTGATATAGTGAGGAAGCTCTGAGGAAACTGAGGCTCAGTAACAGAGTACACTAGGTGATATAGTGAGGAATCTCTGAGGAGACTGAGGCTCAGTAACAGAATACACTAGGTGAATAGTGAGGAAGCTCTGAGGATACTGAGGCTCAGTAACAGAGTACACTAGGTGATATAGTGAGGAAGCTCTGAGGAAACTGAGGCTCAGTAACAGAGTACACTAGGTGATATAGTGAGGAATCTCTGAGGAGACTGAGGCTCAGTAACAGAATACACTAGGTGATATAGTGAGGAAGCTCTGAGGAAACTGAGGCTCAGTAACAGAGTACACTAGGTGATATAGTGAGGAAGCTCTGAGAAAACTGAGGCTCAGTAACAGAGTACACCAGGTGATATAGTGAGGAAGCTCTGAGGAAACTGAGGCTCAGTAACAGAGTACACTAGGTGATATAGTGAGGAAGCTCTGGGGAAACTGAGGCTCAGTAACAGAGTACACTAGGTGATATAGTGAGGAAGCTCTGAGGAAACCGAGGCTCAGTAACAGAGTACACTAGGTGAATAGTGAGGAAGCTCTGAGGAAACTGAGGCTCAGTAACAGAGTACACTAGGTGATATAATGAGGAAGCTCTGAGGAAACTGAGGCTCAGTAACAGAGTACACTAGGTGATATAGTGAGGAAGCTCTGAGGAAACTGAGGCTCAGGCACAGAGTACACTAGGTGATATAGTGAGGAAGCTCTGAGGAAACTGAGGCTCAGTAACAGAGTACACTAGGTGATATAGTGAGGAATCTCTGAGGAGACTGAGGCTCAGTAACAGAGTACACTAGGTGATATAGTGAGGAAGCTCTGAGGATACTGAGGCTCAGTAACAGAGTACACCAGGTGATATAGTGAGGAAGCTCTGAGGAAACTGAGGCTCAGTAACAGAGTACACTAGGTGATATAGTGAGGAAGCTCTGAGGAAACTGAGGCTCAGTAACAGAGTACACTAGGTGATATAGTGAGGAAGCTCTGAGGAAACTGAGGCTCAGTAACAGAGTACACTAGGTGATATAGTGAGGAAGCTCTGAGGAAACTGAGGCTCAGTAACAGAGTACACTAGGTGATATAGTGAGGAAGCTCTGAGGAAACTGAGGCTCAGTAACAGAGTACACCAGGTGATATAGTGGGGAATCTCTGAGGAAACTGAGGCTCAGTAACAGAGTACACTAGGTGATATAGTGGGGAAGCTCTGAGGAAACTGAGGCTCAGTAACAGAGTACACTAGGTGATATAGTGAGGAATCTCTGAGGAGACTGAGGCTCAGTAACAGAATACACTAGGTGATATAGTGAGGAAGCTCTGAGGATACTGAGGCTCAGTAACAGAGTACACTAGGTGATATAGTGAGGAAGCTGTGAGGAAACTGAGGCTCAGTAACAGAGTACACTAGGTGATATAGTGAGGAAGCTCTGAGAAACCTGAGGCTCAGTAACAGAGTACACTAGGTGATATAGTGAGGAAGCTCTGAGGAAACTGAGGCTCAGTAACAGAATACACTAGGGGATATAGTGAGGAAGCTCTGAGGAAACTGAGGCTCAGTAACAGAGTACACTAGGTGATATAGTGAGGAAGCTCTGAGAAACCTGAGGCTCAGTAACAGAGTACACTAGGTGATATAGTGAGGAAGCTCTGAGGAAACTGAGTCTCAGTAACAGAGTACACTAGGTAATATAGTGAGGAAGCTCTGAGGAAACTGAGGCTCAGTAACAGAGTACACTAGGTGATATAGTGAGGAAGCTCTGAGGAAACTGAGGTCTCAGTAACAGAGTACACCAGGTGATATAGTGAGGAAACTGAGGCTCAGTAACAGAGTACACTAGGTGATATAGTGAGGAAATTGAGGCTCAGTAACAGAGGACACTAGGTGATATAGTGGGGAAGCTCTGAGGAAACTGAGGCTCAGTAACAGAGTACACTAGGTGATATAGTGAGGAAGCTCTGAGGAAACTGAGGCTCAGTAATAGAGTACACTAGGTGATATAGTAAGGGAGCTCTGAGGAAACTGAGGCTCAGTAACAGAGTACACTAGGTGATATAGTGAGGAAGCTCTGAGGAAACTGAGGCTCAGTAACAGAGTACACTAGGTGATATAGTGAGGAAACTGACGCTCAGTAACAGAGTACACTAGGTGATATAGTGAGGAAATTGAGGCTCAGTAACAGAGGACACTAGGTGATATAGTGGGGAAGCTCTGAGGAAACTGAGGCTCAGTAACAGAGTACACTAGGTGATATAGTGAGGAAGCTCTGAGGAAACTGAGGCTCAGTAACAGAGTACACTAGGTGATATAGTGAGGAAGCTCTGAGGAAACTGAGGCTCAGTAACAGAGTACACCAGGTGATATAGTGAGGAAGCTCTGAGGAAACTGAGGCTCAGTAACAGAGTACACTAGGTGATATAGTGAGGAAGCTCTGAGGAAACTGAGTCTCAGTAACAGAGTACACTAGGTAATATAGAGAGGAAGCTCTGAGGAAACTGAGGCTCAGTAACAGAGGACACTAGGTGATATAGTGGGGAAGCTCTGAGGAAACTGAGGCTCAGTAACAGAGTACACTAGGTGATATAGTGAGGAAGCTCTGAGGAAACTGAGGCTCAGTAACAGAGTACACTAGGTGATATAGTGAGGAAGCTCTGAGGAAACTGAGGCTCAGTAACAGAGTACACTAGGTGATATAGTGAGGAAGCTCTGAGGAAACTGAGGCTCAGTAACAGAGTACACCAGGTGATATAGTGAGGAAACTGAGGCTCAGTAACAGAGTACACTAGGTGATATAGTGAGGAAATTGAGGCTCAGTAACAGAGGACACTAGGTGATATAGTGGGGAAGCTCTGAGGAAACTGAGGCTCAGTAACAGAGTACACTAGGTGATATAGTGAGGAAGCTCTGAGGAAACTGAGGCTCAGTAATAGAGTACACTAGGTGATATAGTAAGGGAGCTCTGAGGAAACTGAGGCTCAGTAACAGAGTACACTAGGTGATATAGTGAGGAAGCTCTGAGGAAACTGAGGCTCAGTAACAGAGTACACTAGGTGATATAGTGAGGAAACTGACGGCTCAGTAACAGAGTACACTAGGTGATATAGTGAGAGAAGTGAGGACTCAGTAACAGAGTGACACTAGGTGATATAGTGAGGAAGCTCTGAGGAAACTGAGGCTCAGTAACAGAGTACACTAGGTGATATAGTGAGGAAGCTCTGAGGAAACTGAGGCTCAGTAACAGAGTACACTAGGTGATATAGTGAGAAGCTCTGAGGAAACTGAGGCTCAGTAACAGAGTACACTAGGTGATATAGTGAGGAAGCTCTGAGGAAACTGAGGCTCAGTAACAGAGTACACTAGGTGATATAGTGAGGAAGCTCTGAGGAAACTGAGGCTCAGTAACAGAGTACACTAGGTGATATAGTGAGGAAGCTCTGAGGAAACTGAGGCTCAGTAACAGAGACACTAGGTGATATAGTGAGGAAGCTCTGAGGAAACTGAGGCTCAGTAACAGAGTACACTAGGTGATATAGTGAGGAGCTCTGAGGAGACTGAGGCTCAGTAACAGAGTACACTAGGTGATATAGTGAGGAAGCTCTGAGGAAACTGAGGCTCAGTAACAGAATACACTAGGTGATATAGTGAGGAAGCTCTGAGGAAACTGAGGCTCAGTAACAGCGTACACTAGGTGATATAGTGAGGAAGCTCTGAGGAAACTGAGGCTCAGTAACAGAGTACACTAGGTGATATAGTGAGGAAGCCCTGAGGAAACTGAGGCTCAGTAACAGAGTACACTAGGTGATATAGTGAGGAAGCTCTGAGGAAACTGAGGCTCAGTAACAGAGTACACTAGGTGATATAGTGGGGAAACTCTGAGGAAACTGAGGCTCAGTAACGATATCGATGTATGCATGTGTGTATATACTGTATGTGTCTATATATATATATCAAAGGAATGTATGTGTGTATATACTGTATGTGTCTATATATAAATATATATATCTATCTATCCATGTATGCATGTGTGTATATACTGTATGTGTCTATATATCTGTCTATCGATGTATGCATGTGTGTGTATATAAGATGTGTCGTTACGTGTATATAGGTACCTATTCTCTAGATCTGCCTGTGCGTCTCTCTCTCTCTCTCTCATATAATATTTTTTTTTTAGGAACTATGTTGGTAATCCTAGTTATTGTATTTTCACCCGATAAGACGCAACTTATTTCCATCAAAAGCGGTGGAAAAACTGTTGAGCATCTTGTAGAGCGACTGCTAATGACCGCTTCCACGATGGCGGCGGTCATCAGTATGCAGCAGGTGCGGGGAGCAATGAGTCTAGCGCTCCACTAGCTGTACTCGCCTCTCCTTGGTCTTCTTCCGGGCGACGTCTATTCACAGTGCAGCACGGACCAGAAAAAGACCAGGGAGCGGTGAATGGCAGCGCCGCACGGAGCAGGAGGTAATGTCTGATCTGTGGGTGGGGGTCTGATGTGAGGCTGATGGAGGTTGTGGGGTCTGCTGAGCAGTGAGGATTTGATCTGAGTAGGGTTGCCACCTGGCCGGTGTCCCAGCGTCCATGCTGATAATTTATTTTCTGATAATTGCTGGAGCGCTCATTACTACAGCCTTTACCCCCCCCCCCCTACTCTTCCATTTGATGGCGCCGCAGTGAACACTCGCTGCTGACTGGAGGACATGACCTGGGAGACGTCATCACACTGGAGGCCGGTCCTGTACTGAGCTTCCAGTCGGCAGTCAGTGTTCACCGCGGCGCCATCAATTGGAGAAGGGAAGGGGCACTAATGAGGGCATTACTATTACTGGAGGCACTAATGGGGACATTACTATTACTGGGGGCACTAATGGGGAAATTACTATTACTGGGGGGCACTAATGGGGCATCAATATTACTGGGGGCACTAATGGCGGCATTACTATTACTGGAGGCACTAATGGGGACATTACTATTACTGGGGGCACTAATAGGGGCATTACTATTACTGGGGGCACTCAATGGGGGCATTATTATTACTGGGGGCACTAATGGGGCATTATTATTACTGGGGGCACTAATGGGGGCATTACTATTACTGGGGGCACTAATGGGGCATTATTATTACTGGGGGCACTAATGGGGGCATTACTATTACTGGGAGCACTAATGGGGCATTACTATTACTGGGGGCACTAATGGGGGCATTACTATTACTGGGGGCACTAATGGGGGCATTACTATTACTGGGGGCACTAATGGGGGCATTACTATTACTGGGGGCACTAATAGGGGCACTACTATTACTGGGGAACTAATGGGGGCATTACTATTACTGGGGGCACTAATGGGGGCATTACTATTACTGGGGGCACTAATGGGGCATTACTATTACTGGGGCACTAATGGGGCATTACTATTACTGGGGGCACTAATGGGGGCATTACTATTACTAGGGGCACTAATGGAGGCATTACTGTTACTGGGAGCACTAATGGGGGCATTACTATTACTGGGGGCACTAATGGGGCATTACTATTACTGGGGGCACTAATGGGGCATTACTATTACTGGGGGCACTAATGGAGGCATTACTATTACTAGGGGCACTAATGGAGGCATTACTATTACTGGGGGCACTAATGGGGCATTACTATTACTGGGAGCACTAATGGAGGCATTACTATTACTGGGGGCACTAATGGGGGCATTACTATTACTGGGGCACTAATGGGGGCATTACTATTACTGGGGGCACTAATGGGGGCATTACTATTACTGGGGGCACTAATGGGGGCATTACTATTACTGGGGGCACTAATGGGGCATTACTATTACTGGGGGCACTAATGGGGGCATTACTATTACTGGGGGCACTAATGGGGGCATTACTATTACTGGGGGCACTAATGGGGGCATTACTATTACTGGGGGCACTAATGGGGGCATTACTATTACTGGGGGCACTAATAGGGGCATTACTATTACTGGGGGCACTAATGGGAGGCATTACTATTACTGGGGGCACTAATGGGGGCATTACTATTACTGGGGGCACTAATGAGGACATTACTATTACTGGGGCACTAATGGGGGCATTACTATTACTGGGGACACTAATGGGGGCATTACTATTACTGGGGGCACTAATGGGGGCATTACTATTACTGGGGCACTAATGGGGCATTACTATTACTGGGGCACTAATGGGGGCATTACTATTACTGGGGGCACTAATGGAGGCATTACTATTACTGGGGGCACTAATGGGGGCATTACTATTACTGGGGGCACTAATGGGGGCATTACTATTACTGGGGGCACTAATGGAGGCATTACTATTACTGGGGGCACTAATGGAGGCATTACTATTACTGGGGGCACTAATGGGGAATTACTATTACTGGGAGCACTAATGGGGGCATTACTATTACTGGGGAGCACTAATGGGGGCATTACTATTACTGGGGAGCACTAATGGGGGCATTACTATTACTGGGGGGCACTAATGAAGGCATTACTATTACTGGGGGCACTAATGGAGGCATTACTATTACTGGGGGCATTAATGGAGGCATTACTATTACTGGGGACACTAATTGGGGCATTACTATTACTAGGGGAACAAATGGAGGCATTACTATTACTGGGGGCACTAATGGGAGCATTACTATTACCGGGGGAACTAATGGGGATATTACTATTACTGGGGGCACTAATGGAGGCATTACTATTACTGGGGGCGCACTAATGGTGGCATTACTATTACTGGGGGCACTAATGGGGGCATTACTATCACTGGGGGCACTAATGGAAGCATTACTATTACTGGGGGCACTAATGGAGGCATTACTATTACTGGGAGCACTAATCGGGGCATTACTATCACTGGAGGGCACTAATGGAAGCATTACTATTACTGGGGGCACTAATGGAGGCATTACTATTACTGGGGGCACTAATGGAAGCATTACTATTACTGGGGGCACTAATGGGGCATTACTATTACTGGGGGCACTAATGGAAGCATTACTATTACTGGGGGCACTAATGGGGAATTACTATTACTGGGGGACACTAATGGAGGCATTACTATTACTGGGGGCACTAATGGAGGCATTACTATTACTGGGGGCATTAATGGAGGCATTACTATTACTGGGGACACTAATTGGGGCATTACTATTACTGGGGGAACTAATGGAGGCATTACTATTACTGGGAGCACTAATGGGGGCATTACTATTACTGGGGGACACTAATGGGGGCATTAATATTACTGGGGGCACTAATGGAGGCATTACTATTACTGGGGGGCACTAATGGAGGCATTAATATTACTGGGGACACTAATGAGGGCATTACTATTACTGGGGACACTAATGAGGGCATTACTATTACTGGGGGACACTAATGGAGGCATTACTATCACTGGGGACACTAATGGGGGCATTACTATTACTGGGGGCACTAATGGAGGCATTACTATTACTGGGGACACTAATGGGGCATTACTATTACTGGGGACACTAATGGGGCATTACTATTACTGGGGGCACTAATGGGGGCATTACTATTACTGGGGGCACTAATGGAGGCATTACTATTACTGGGGGCACTAATGGGGGCATTACTATTACTGGGGGCACTAATGGGGGCATTACTATTACTGGGGGCACTAATGGGGGCATTACTATTACTGGGGGCACTAATGGGGGCATTACTATTACTGGGGGCACTAATGGAGGCATTACTATTACTGGGGGCACTAATGGGGCATTACTATTACTGGGGGCTCTAATGGAGGCATTACTATTACTGGGGGCTCTAATGGAGGCATTACTATTACTGGGGGCTCTAATGGAGGCATTACTATTACTGGGGGCACTAATGGGGCATTACTATTACTGGGGGCACTAATGGAGGCATTACTATTACTGGGGGCACTAATGGAGGCATTACTATTACTGGGGGCACTAATGGAGGCATTACTATTACTGGGGACACTAATGGGGGCATTACTATTACTGGGGGCACTAATGGGGGCATTACTATTACTGGGGGCACTAATGGGGGCATTACTATTACTGGGGGCACTAATGGAGGCATTACTATTACTGGGGGCACTAATAGGGGCATTACTATTACTGGGGGCACTAATGGGGCATTACTATTACTGGGGGCACTAATGGGGGCATTACTATTACTGGGGGCACTAATGGGGGCATTACTATTACTGGGGGCACTAATGGGGCATTACTATTACTGGGGGCACTAATGGGGGCATTACTATTACTGGGGGCACTAATGGGGCATTACTATTACTGGGGCACTAATGGGGGCATTACTATTACTGGGGGCACTAATGGGGGCATTACTATTACTGGGGACACTAATGGGGGCATTACTATTACTGGGGGCACTAATGGGGCATTACTATTACTGGGGGCACTAATGGAGGCATTACTATTACTGGGGACACTAATGGGGGCATTACTATTACTGGGGGCACTAATGGGGCATTACTATTACTGGGGGCACTAATGGGGCATTACTATTACTGGGGGCACTAATGGGGGCATTACTATTACTGGGGGCACTAATGGGGGCATTACTATTACTGGGGGCACTAATGGGGCATTACTATTACTGGGGGCACTAATGGGGGCATTACTATTACTGGGGGCACTAATGGGGGCATTACTATTACTGGGGGCACTAATGGGGGCATTACTATTACTGGGGGCACTAATGGGGGCATTACTATTACTGGGGCACTAATGGGGGCATTACTATTACTGGGGGCACTAATGGGGGCATTACTATTACTGGGGGCACTAATGGGGGCATTACTATTACTGGGGGCACTAATGGGGGCATTACTATTACTGGGGCACTAATGGGGGCATTACTATTACTGGGGGCACTAATGGGGGCATTACTATTACTGGGGGCACTAATGGGGGCATTACTATTACTGGGGGCACTAATGGGGGCATTACTATTACTGGGGGCACTAATGGAGGCATTACTATTACTGGGGGCACTAATGGGGCATTACTATTACTGGGGGCACTAATGGGGGCATTACTATTACTGGGGCACTAATGGGGCATTACTATTACTGGGGGCACTAATGGGGGCATTACTATTACTGGGGGCACTAATGGGGCATTACTATTACTGGGGCACTAATGGGGCATTACTATTACTGGGGGCACTAATGGGGCATTACTATTACTGGGGGCACTAATGGGGCATTACTATTACTGGGGGCACTAATGGGGGCATTACTATTACTGGGGGCACTAATGGAGGCATTACTATTACTAGGGGGCACTAATGGGGGCATTACTATTACTGGGGGCACTAATGGGGCATTACTATTACTGGGGGCACTAATGGAGGCATTACTATTACTGGGGGCACTAATGGGGCATTACTATTACTGGGGGCACTAATGGGGGCATTACTATTACTGGGGGCACTAATGGGGGCATTACTATTACTGGGGGCACTAATGGAGGCATTACTATTACTGGGGGCACTAATGGGGGCATTACTATTACTGGGGGCACTAATGGAGGCATTACTATTACTGGGGGCACTAATGGGGCATTACTATTACTGGGGGCACTAATGGAGGCATTACTATTACTGGGGGCACTAATGGGGGCATTACTATTACTGGGGGCACTAATGGGGCATTACTATTACTGGGGGCACTAATGGGGCATTACTATTACTGGGGGCACTAATGGAGGCATTACTATTACTGGGGGGCACTAATGGGGGCATTACTATTACTGGGGGCACTAATGGGGGCATTACTATTACTGGGGGCACTAATGGGGGCATTACTATTACTGGGGGCACTAATGGGGGCATTACTATTACTGGGGGCACTAATAGGGGCATTACTATTACTGGGGGCACTAATGGGGGCATTACTATTACTGGGGACACTAATGGGGGCATTACTATTACTGGGGACACTAATGGGGCATTACTATTACTGGGGACACTAATGGGGCATTACTATTACTGGGGGCACTAATGGGGCATTACTATTACTGGGGGCACTAATGGGGCATTACTATTACTGGGGGCACTAATGGGCATACTATTACTGGGGGCACTAATGGGGGCATTACTATTACTGGGGGCACTAATGGGGGCATTACTATTACTGGGGGCACTAATGGGGGCATTACTATTACTGGGGGGCACTAATGGGGGCATTACTATTACTGGGGGCACTAATGGAGGCATTACTATTACTGGGGGCACTAATGGGGGCATTACTATTACTGGGGGCACTAATGGGGCATTACTATTACTGGGGGACACTAATGGGGCATTACTATTACTGGGGGCACTAATGGGGGCATTACTATTACTGGGGGCACTAATGGGGGCATTACTATTACTGGGGGCACTAATGGGGGCATTACTATTACTGGGGGCACTAATGGAGGCATTACTATTACTGGGGGCACTAATGGAGGCATTACTATTACTGGGGGCACTAATGGAGGCATTACTATTACTGGGGACACTAATGGGGCATTACTATTACTGGGGACACTAATGGGGGCATTACTATTACTGGGGGCACTAATGGAGGCATTACTATTACTGGGGGCACTAATGGGGCATTACTATTACTGGGGGCACTAATGGGGGCATTACTATTACTGGGGGCACTAATGGGGGCATTACTATTACTGGGGGCACTAATGGGGGCATTACTATTACTGGGGGCACTAATGGGGGCATTACTATTACTGGGGGCACTAATGGGGCATTACTATTACTGGGGGCACTAATGGAGGCATTACTATTACTGGGGGCACTAATGGGGGCATTACTATTACTGGGGACACTAATGGGGGCATTACTATTACTGGGGGCACTAATGGAGGCATTACTATTACTGGGGGCACTAATGGGGGCATTACTATTACTGGGGGCACTAATGGGGCATTACTATTACTGGGGGCACTAATGGGGGCATTACTATTACTGGGGGCACTAATGGGGGCATTACTATTACTGGGGGCACTAATGGGGGCATTACTATTACTGGGGGGCACTAATGGGGCATTACTATTACTGGGGGCACTAATGGAGGCATTACTATTACTAGGGGGGAAATAATGGGGGCATTACTATTACTGGGGGCACTAATGGGGGCATTACTATTACTGGTGGGCACTAATGGGGGCATTACTATTACTGGGGGCACTAATGGGGGCATTACTATTACTGGCGGGCACTAATGGGGGCATTACTATTACTGGTGGGCACTAATAGGGGCATTACTATTACTGGAGGCACTAATGGGGGCATTACTATTACTGGGGGCACTAATGGGGGCATTACTATTACTGGGGGGCACTAATGGAGGCATTACTGTTATTGAGGGCACTAATGGGGGCATTACTATTACTGGGGGCACTAATGGGGGCATTGCTATTACTGTGGGCACTAATGGGGGTATTGCTATTACTGGGGGCAGTAATTGGGCATTACTATTAATGAGCGCACTAATGGTGGCATTACTATTACTGGGGGCACTAATGGGGGCATTACTATTACTGGGGGCACTAATGGGGGCATTTCTATTACTGGGGGCACTAATGGGGGCATTACTATTACTGGGGGCACTAATGGGGGCATTACTATTACTGGGGGCACTAATGGGGGCATTACTATTACTGGGGGGCACTAATGGGGGCATTACTATTACTGGGGGCACTAATGTGGGCATTACTATTATTGGGGGGCACTAATGGGGGCATTACTATTACTGGGGGCACTAATGGGGGCATTACTATTACTGGGGGACACTAATGGGGGCATTACTATTACTGGAGGGCACTAATGGGGGCATTACTATTACTGGAGGGCACTAATGGGGGCATTACTATTACTGAGGGCACTAATGGGGGCATAGCTATTACTGGGGGCACTAATGGGGGCATTACTATTACTGGAGGCACTAATGGGGGCATTACTATTACTGGGGGCACTAATGGGGGCATTACTATTACTGGGACACTAATGGAGGCATTACTATTACGGGGGGCACTAATGGGGTCATTACTATTACTGGGGGCACTAATGGAGGCATTACTATTACTGGGGCACTAATGGAGGCATTACTATTACTGGGGGGCACTAATGGAGGCATTACTATTACTGGGGGCACTAATGGGGGCATTACTATTACTGGGGGGCACTAATAGGGGCATTACTATTACTGTGGGGCACTAATGGGGCATTACTATTACTGGGGGCACTAATGGGGGCATTACTATTACTGGTGGGCACTAATGGGGGCATTACTATTACTGGGGGCACTAATGGGGGCATTACTATTACTGGGGGCACTAATGGGGCATTACTATTACTGGGGGCACTAATGGGGCATTACTATTACTGGGGGCACTAATGGGGCATTACTATTACTGGGGGCACTAATGGGGGCATTACTATTACTGGGGCACTAATGGAGGCATTACTATTACTGGGGGCACTAATGGGGGCATTACTATTACTGGGGGCACTAATGGGGGCATTACTATTACTGGGGGCACTAATGAGGGCATTACTATTACTGGGGCACTAATGGGGGCATTACTATTACTGGGGGGCACTAATGGGGGCATTACTATTACTGGGGGCACTAATGGGGGCATTACTATTACTGGGGGCACTAATGGGGGCATTACTATTACTGGGGGCACTAATGGGGGCATTACTATTACTGGGGGCACTAATGGGGGCATTACTATTACTGGGGGCACTAATGGGGCATTACTATTACTGGGGGCACTAATGGAGGCATTACTATTACTGGGGGCACTAATGGGGCATTGCTATTACTGGGGGCACTAATGGTGGCATTACTATTACTGGGGGCACTAATGGGGCATTACTATTACTGGGGGCACTAATGGGGCATTACTATTAATGAGCGCACTAATGGTGGCATTACTATTACTGGGGGCACTAATGGGGCATTACTATTACCGGGGGCTCTAATGAGGGCATTACTATTACGGGGGCACTAATGGGGGCATTGCTATTACTGGGGGCTCTAATGGGGGCATTACTATTACTGGGGGCACTAATGGGGGCATTGCTATTACTGGGGGCACTAATGGGGCATTACTATTAATGAGCGCACTAATGGTGGCATTACTATTACTGGGGGCACTAATGGGGGCATTACTGTTACTGGGGGGCACTAATGGTGGCATTTCTATTACTGGGGGCATTACTATTACTGGGGGACACTAATGGGGGCATTACTATTACTGGAGGGCACTAATGGGGGCATTACTATTACTGGGGGCACTAATGGGGGCATTACTATTACTGGAGGGCACTAATGGGGGCATTACTATTACTGGGGGCACTAATGGGGGCATTACTATTACTGGGGGACACTAATGGGGGCATTACTATTACTGGAGGGCACTAATGGGGGCATTACTATTACTGGGGGACACTAATGGGGGCATTACTATTACTGGGGGGCACTAATGGGGGCATTACTATTACTGGGGGCATTACTATTAGTGGGGGCACTAATGGGGGCATTACAATTACTGGGGGCATTACTATTACTGGAGGGCACTAATGGGGTATTACTATTACTGGGGGCACTAATGGGGGCATTACTATTACTGGCGGGCACTAATGGGGGCATAGCTATTACTGGGGGCACTAATGGGGGTATTACTATTACTGGAGGGCACTAATGGGGGCATTACTATTACTGGGGGCATTACTATTACTGGGGGCACTAATGGGGCATTACTATTACTGGGGGCACTAATGGGGGCATTACTATTACTGGGGGCACTAATGGGGGCATTACTATTACTGGGGGCACTAATGGGGCATTACTATTACTGAGGGCACTAATGGGGGCATTACTATTACTGGGGGCATTACTATTACTGGGGGCACTAATGGGGGCATTACTATTACTGGGGGCACTAATAGGGGCATTACTATTACTGGGGGACACTAATGGGGGCATTACTATTACTGGGGGCACTAATGGAGGCATTACTATTACTGGGGGCACTAATGGGGCATTACTATTACTGGAGGGCACTAATGGGGCATTACTATTACTGGGGGCACTAATGGGGGCATTACTATTACTGGGGGCACTAATGGGGGCATTAGCTATTACTGGGGGCACTAATGGGGCATTACTATTACTGGAGGGCACTAATGGGGGCATTACTATTACTGGGGGCACTAATGGGGCATTACTATTACTGGGGGCACTAATGGGGCATTACTATTACTGGGGGCACTAATGGGGGCATTACTATTACTGGGGCACTAATGGGGCATTACTATTACTGGGGGCACTAATGGGGGCATTACTATTACTGGAGGGCACTAATGGGGGCATTACTATTACTGGGGGCATTACTATTACTGGGGGCACTAATGGGGGCATTACTATTACTGGGGGCACTAATAGGGGCATTACTATTACTGGGGGACACTAATGGGGGCATTACTATTACTGGGGGCACTAATGGAGGCATTACTATTACTGGGGGCACTAATGGGGGTATTACTATTACTGGAGGGCACTAATGGGGGCATTACTATTACTGGGGGCATTACTATTACTGGGGGCACTAATGGGGGCATTACTATTACTGGGGGCATTACTATTAATAGTAGGAGCCACATTAGGACACAACCACTCAGTGCACCTTGTTAAACCACGCCCCCCTCCCCCACGGCCACTCCCCTTTGGGGTGTGGCTCAACTTGGCCAGTAATTTTTGTTGGTTAAAGTGGCGACCCTAGGTGCAGATGGCGGGGAGCGTCTCTACAGACACAGGCTGACTCTCTGCGATGTATATAGTCACTGCTCACTACAGTAAGGGGGAAGTCATTATGAGGAACTCATCTCATATCTGCCTCTGTGCTGTGACTTCCCAGCCGGATCAACCTCAGAAATATTACGTCGGCCCTGACCAGACCCATCCACAGCTCCTGTTACCTGGGAGGGGAGCCTCCATCATGGCGGCCGGGGGCAGGTCCTCCTCTTCTCCTCTGGCCCCGCCCACAACTAATTTCCCTCGTCGCCGACCACACAGCACTGAGCAAAAGGACCTGCGGTGACATCACTGACATGTGACCAGCAAGGAAGGGGAGGAGCTTAGCAGTAAAGGGAGTTGTGGCGAAGGATATTTAAATACGTCTGTCATGTGACCGGAAAGGGCGGAGATAAATAGTGCAGCACAGATTTCGTGAAAAAGGACCTGCGATGAGTTCACAGTCATGTGATAAATTAGGGCGGGGCGATGCCCAGTAGTAAGAAATATGTGGTAGTGAAGGACCTGTGAAAGGGGTGGAGCTCAGCAGTGTAGATATGTAAAGCTTTGACAGGTCACCGTCATGTGATCGGAGGGGGCGGAGCTTTTTTTCCAAGATGAGAACCTATGGAAAAATGGATTCTGTGTAGGAGACTGAGAGCTGTAGTCCTCTCCTCTTCTACCTCCTCCTGTAATGTCCTCTAATATCACATAATAACGGGCGGGACATGCTGGGAGTTGTAGTCCTCTCCTCTTCTACCTCCTCCTGTAATGTCCTCTAATATCACATAATAACGGGCGGGACATTCTGGGAGTTGTAGTACTCTCCTCTTCTACCTCCTCCTGTAATGTCCTATAATATCACATAATAACGGGCTGCACATGCTGGGAGTTGTAGTCCTCACCTCTTCTACCTCCTCCTGTAATGTCTTCTGATATCACATAATGACAGGCTGGACATGCTGGGAGTTGTAGTCCTCTCCTCTTCTACCTCCCCCTGGAATGTCCTCTAATATCACATAATGACAGGCTGGACATGCTGGGAGTAGTAGTCCTCTCCTCTTCTACCTCCCCCTGGAATGTCCTCTAATATCACATAATGACAGGCTGGACATGCTGGGAGTTGTAGTCCTCTCCTCTTCTACCTCCTCCTGTAATGTCCTCAGATATCACATAATAACGGGCTGGACATGCTGGGAGTTGTAGTCCCCTACCCTTCTACCTCCTCCTGTAATGTCTTCTGATGTCACATAATGACATGCTGGGAGTTGTAGTCCTTTCCTCTTCTACCTCCTCCTGTAATGTCTTCTGTCATAATAACAGGACATGCTGGGAGTTGTAGTCCTCACCTCTTCTACCTCCTCCTGTAATGTCCTCTGATATCACATAGTAACAGGTTGGACATGCTGGGAGTTGTAGTCATCTCCTCTTCTAATGTCTTTTGATGTCACATAATAACATCTATGAATCTATTCTGTGTGCCTGCTTTCCAACCTAGAACTCATTTTGAGTCTCAGTTAGATTTTCATTAATCTGTGAAATAAGGAAACCCTAAGGACCTGGGGTGACGTCACCATCATGTGATCAGTGCAGGGGGCGTGGCTCAGTACTGGGTCACCTCTTATCCAATCCAGTGCTGAGCCACGCCCCCTGCACTGATCACATGACTGTGACGTCACCCCAGGTCCTTCGTGTTGTCCAAGGTTCGGGTTCATTGAAGAATCCCCTTATGGATTCCAAATGCCGTTATGGTCCGTGGTAGCAGAATCCATAACGGGATGCTTCGATAACCCGAACTTTGGAAGCCGAACTTAAAACAGAAGTTCTCTCATCCAGGAAGAGATGTTGTGTTTTCACTGACCTGACATTGCAACAAATATTTTGTAAGAAGAAAATTTGAAAGTAGAGACCATGAGAGCGACCACTCCCCCTCTACAAAAAATATACAATATCCTACTTACTATGGATTAAAAGAGGCAAAAATAAGTATTTTTCCTTTAGCTGTAGCGGGTCCTGATCAGATTCTTCATCTCTTGCCTGCCTGTAGGGTAAACGTAGCAGTAGTGATTGCGGCTGCCCTCGGATTTGGGGTGATTGCGGCTAGTTAGGTGGGCTGTACTTAACCGATCCAACAGCCCACCTAACTAGATGACCACGGATCCAGTGACTAGAATTCTACAGCGCACTCCAGAGTCCATTTCTTCCCTGGTTGTGATACAGATGTCAGCACGTTATTGGATGTTACTAATCTATGTTATGTATATTAATATAGACAACAATTTAGTTTGCTTCCTATTATTTATCTCTCTGCATTATGTCACTATTTCACAGTTTCCTGAAGAAGGCCTTGAGCCGAAACGTCCTTACATGTGAAACTGTTATAACCGCATGTTCTGTGTCAAGTCTCAATAAACCACTTGAAGCATTAACAGAGTTGTCCGGGAACATCATTTCTATATGTATATACTGGCTGGGAACCATTTCCTGTGACCAACTCGATCAATAGGAGTGTTACCCAACGGCTACTAAATCTAAATCATCAAGATCAGGCGCTTATTACACTGAGAACGTGGCTTTCCATTAAACCTGGAAAAATCATATCTGGAGCCAGATCATTGTCTAAAAATTCCCAAGCATGATTCTGGATTCAGACAGGCAGTCGAATATCTCAGGGGCAATCCATATTGGTCAATTCGTAAAGTGATAAGAGCCCCTTATGCCTTCAATAGACGCAATACCACAGGCAAAGGCGACCATTTTTCATTGGACAATCCTATTCCGGGCCTTCCCTTAGTAAGAGACGAGTTGTCTTCGCGCCCATAGGCAAGTCTCTCCGTTCTCTGAATGAATATCTCACTATGGATGCGGCAGACTGGGTTTGGGGTGTCCATTGTTTCCACTTCTTGGGCAGAAAGGAGCCTAGTCCAATTAGACGATGTCAGCAGTTTCTTATATAAACCAGCAGGATGGGACCCGAAGTCGGTCCTCCATCACAGAATGCAAGTGATGAAATGGGTGGAAAATGGGTCGGAGAACTATGGCTACAGTCCACGTGGCTCAGTCTGAATCATTCTCCCGGGGGATGAGGATGGGCCTCCTAGAGCTGGATGCGATGACAACCTGGCAGAATGCCAAACTTCCCCGACTTAGTTCCCTCCACAGGGCGGAGCAGCCAGGGGTTCTGGGTAGCCTCACAAACAGTCGGATATAATTTATCTCTGTTTTCAGTCTTCCCGATTCTTTGTGTATTGAGGAAAATCAAAGAAACAACAGGCTGTGGCCATGCTCCAAATCTCGCTCTGAAGGGATTTGTTTTCTCTTGCACATCAGCTCTCGAACTGAGCAACTAAGCCAGTGTCCCTCTGCAGCACTTTTGATGAATCTCCCCCTAAGTCTTTAGGTTTCTACAACAATCTTATCATTACCGTGACAGTCTCCAAACTTCAACTATTAAAGCGGCATTTCAAGAGAATTTAAAGCCTAATATGTCATAATCCGGGGATCTTTCTGGTGTATTAAACCACTTGTCCTCTTCTGAACTAGTCCTCAGAGGCTGTAGGTAGTGAATTTACTGTTACCTTAGCCAGGAGGAGAAGTGTCACATAAACAACCCTACGTCAGAGTACTTAGTACTCTTAGAACTATTCCTGGATTTGTCCGTAAAGTGCCCTCCTCTCGCAATGTCGATGAAGAACTCACTCTTCAGGTTTTACCTGCTGATCCTGATTCCACCTTCCATCCTCTGGACATCAGCAGAGCGGTCCATACTTACCTCGAGAGATCAACATCTCTCCTTATGCTTCAGTTTGCTGGCCCTAGTGGAGCCAGATGAATGGCAGGAAAAGTCTAAGGAGTATTGGTACATCATGGAGGTTTCCCAGGGTGCAGATGCCCACATATAGGGCTCTGAGTGCCGCCTCTGGCACCCGTGTCATAGGTACGCCATCACTGCTACAGGGGGAAAAAATTCCTTCCCGACTCCGATCAGGCATCAGGATAACTCCCTGGATCAACGACCCATCTCTAGGAGCTATAACCTGTAATATTATTACACTCCAGAAATACATCCAGGAACCTCCTGAACTCTTCTAGTGACCTCACCATCAGAGAGTCCATAGTCTCACTGCTCTTACCGTAAAGAGTCTATAGTCTCACTGCTCTTACAGTAAAGAGTCCATAGTCTCACTGCTCTTACAGTATAGAGTCCATAGTCTCACTGCTCTTACAGTATAGAGTCCATAGTCTCACTGCTCTTACAGTAAAGAGTCCATAGTCTCACCGCTCTTACTGTAAAGAGTCCATAGTCTCACTGTTCTTACAGTATAGAATTCATAGTCTCACTGCTCTTACAGTACAGAGTCCATAGTCTCTCTGCTCTTACAGTACAGAGTCCATAGTCTCTCTGCTCTTACAGTACAGAGTCCATAGTCTCACTGCTCTTACAGTAAAGAGTCCATAGTCTCACTGCTCTTACAGTAAAGAGTCCATAGTCTCACTGCTCGTACAGTAAAGAGTCCACAGTCTCACTGCTCTTACAGTATAGAGTCAATAGTCTCACTGCTCTTACAGTAAAGAGTCCATAGTCTCACTGCTCTTACAGTATAGAGTCCATAGTCTCACTGCTCTTACAGTATAGAGTCCATAGTCTCACTGCTCTTACAGTATAGAGTCCATAGTCTCACTGCTCTTACAGTAAAGAGTCCATAGTCTCACTGCTCTTACAGTAAAGAGTCCATAGTCTCACTGCTCTTACAGTATAGAGTCCATAGTCTCACTGCTCTTACAGTAAAGAGTCCATAGTCTCACTGCTCTTACAGTAAAGAGCCCATAGTCTCACTGCTCTTACAGTATAGAGTCCATAGTCTCACTGCTCTTACAGTATAGAGTCTATAGTCTCACTGCTCTTACAGTAAAGAGTCCATAGTCTCACTGCTCTTACAGTATAGAGTCCATAGTCTCACTGCTCTTACAGTATAGAGTCTATAGTCTCACTGCTCTTACAGTATAGAGTCCATAGTCTCACTGCTCTTACAGTAAAGAGTCCATAGTCTCAGTGCTCTTACAGTATAGAGTCCATAGTCTCACTGATCTTACAGTATAGAGTCCATAGTCTCACTGCTCTTACAGTATAGAGTCCATAGTCTCACTGATCTTACAGTATAGAGTCCATAGTCTCACTGCTCTTACAGTATAGAGTCCATAGTCTCACTGATCTTACAGTATAGAGTCCATAGTCTCACTGCTCTTACAGTAAAGAGTCCATAGTCTCACTGTTCTTACAGTATAGAGTCCATAGTCTCACTGCTCTTACAGTGTAGAGTCCATAGTCTGACTGCTCTTACAGTATAGAGTCCATAGTCTCACTGTTCTTACAGTATAGAGTCCATAGTCTCACTGCTCTTACAGTAAAGAGTCCATAGTCTCAGTGCTCTTACAGTATAGAGTCCATAGTCTCACTGATCTTACAGTATAGAGTCCATAGTCTTACTGCTCTTACAGTAAAGAGTCCATAGTCTCAGTGCTCTTACAGTATAGAGTCCATAGTCTCACTGCTCTTACAGTAAAGAGTCCATAGTCTCAATGCTCTTACAGTAAAGAGTCCATAGTCTCACTGCTCTTACAGTATAGAGTCCATAGTCTCACTGCTCTTACAGTAAAGAGTCCGTAGTCTCACTGCTCTTACAGTAAAGAGTCCGTAGTCTCACTGCTCTTACAGTAAATAGTCCATAGTCTCACTGCTCTTACAGTATAGAGTCCATAGTCTCACTGCTCTTACAGTAAGGTCCATAGTCTCAGTGCTCTTACAGTAAAGAGTCCATAGTCTCACCGCTCTTACAGTAAAGAGTCCATAGTCTCACTGCTCTTACAGTAAAGAGTCCATAGTCTCACTGCTCTTACAGTACATAGTCCTTAGTCTCACTGCTCTTACAGTAAAGAGTCCATAGTCTCACTGCTCTTACAGTACAGAGTCCATAGTGTCACTGCTCTTACAGTATAGAGTCCATAGTCTCACTGCTCTTACAGTAAAGAGTCCATAGTCTCACTGCTCTTACAGTACAGAGTCCATAGTCTCACTGCTCTTACAGTAAAGAGTCCATAGTCTCAATGCTCTTACAGTAAAGAGTCCATAGTCTCACTGCTCTTACAGTATAGAGTCCATAGTCTCACTGCTCTTACAGTAAAGAGTCCATAGTCTCACTGCTCTTACAGTAAAGAGTCCATAGTCTCACTGCTCTTACAGTATAGAGTCCATAGTCTCATTGCTCTTACAGTAAAGAGTCCATAGTCTCACTGCTCTTACAGTAAAGAGTCCATAGTCTCACTGCTCTTACAGTATAGAGTCCATAGTCTCACTGCTCTTACAGTAAAGAGTCCATAGTCTCACTGCTCTTACAGTATAGAGTCCATAGTCTCACTGCTCTTACAGTGTAGAGTCCATAGTCTCACTGCTCTTACAGTAAAGAGTCCATAGTCTGACTGCTCTTACAGTATAGAGTCCATAGTCTTACTGCTCTTACAGTATAGAGTCCATAGTCTCACTGCTCTTACAGTATAGAGTCCATAGTCTTACTGCTCTTACAGTAAAGAGTCCATAGTCTCAGTGCTCTTACAGTATAGAGTCCATAGTCTCACTGCTCTTACAGTAAAGAGTCCATAGTCTCAATGCTCTTACAGTAAAGAGTCCATAGTCTCACTGCTCTTACAGTAAAGAGTCCACAGTCTCACTGCTCTTACAGTATAGAGTCCATAGTCTCACTGCTCTTACAGTAAAGAGTCCATAGTCTCACTGCTCTTACAGTAAAGAGTCCATAGTCTCACTGCTCTTACAGTAAAGAGTCCATAGTCTCACTGCTCTTACAGTACAGAGTCCATAGTCTCACTGCTCTTACAGTATAGAGTCCATAGTCTCACTGCTCTTACAGTAAAGAGTCCATAGTCTCACTGCTCTTACAGTATAGAGTCCATAGTCTCACTGCTCTTACAGTAAAGAGTCCGTAGTCTCACTGCTCTTACAGTAAAGAGTCCGTAGTCTCACTGCTCTTACAGTAAATAGTCCATAGTCTCACTGCTCTTACAGTATAGAGTCCATAGTCTCACTGCTCTTACAGTAAGGTCCATAGTCTCAGTGCTCTTACAGTAAAGAGTCCATAGTCTCACTGCTCTTACAGTAAAGAGTCCATAGTCTCACTGCTCTTACAGTAAAGAGTCCATAGTCTCACTGCTCTTACAGTACATAGTCCTTAGTCTCACTGCTCTTACAGTATAGAGTCCATAGTCTCACTGCTCTTACAGTATAGAGTCCATAGTCTCACTGCTCTTACAGTACATAGTCCTTAGTCTCACTGCTCTTACAGTAAAGAGTCCATAGTCTCACTGCTCTTACAGTACAGAGTCCATAGTGTCACTGCTCTTACAGTATAGAGTCCATAGTCTCACTGCTCTTACAGTAAAGAGTCCATAGTCTCACTGCTCTTACAGTACAGAGTCCATAGTCTCACTGCTCTTACAGTAAAGAGTCCATAGTCTCAATGCTCTTACAGTAAAGAGTCCATAGTCTCACTGCTCTTACAGTAAAGAGTTCATAGTCTCACTGCTCTTACAGTAAGGTCCATAGTCTCACAGCTCTTACAGTAAAGAGCCCATAGTCTCACTGCTCTTACAGTAAAGAGTCCATAGTCTCACTGCTCTTACAGTATAGAGTCCATAGTCTCACTGCTCTTACAGTAAAGAGTCCATAGTCTCACTGCTCTTACAGTATAGAGTCCATAGTCTCACTGCTCTTACAGTATAGAGTCCATAGTCTCACTGCTCTTACAGTAAAGAGTCCATAGTCTCACTGCTCTTACAGTAAAGAGTCCATAGTCTCACTGCTCTTACAGTAAAGAGTCCATAGTCTCACTGCTCTTACAGTAAAGAGTCCATAGTCTCACTGCTCTTACAGTATAGAGTCCATAGTCTCACTGCTCTTACAGTATAGAGTCCATAGTCTCACTGCTCTTACAGTAAAGAGTCCATAGTCTCACTGCTCTTACAGTATATAGTCCATAGTCTCACTGCTCTTACAGTATAGAGTCCATAGTCTCACTGCTCTTATAGTAAAGAGTCCATAGTCTCACTGCTCTTACAGTAAAGAGTCCATAGTCTCACTGCTCTTACAGTATAGAGTCCATAGTCTCACTGCTCTTACAGTATAGAGTCCATAGTCTCACTGCTCTTACAGTATAGAGTCCATAGTCTCACTGCTCTTACAGTAAAGAGTCCATAGTCTCACTGCTCTTACAGTATAGAGTCCATAGTCTCACTGCTCTTACAGTAAAGAGTCCATAGTCTCACCGCTCTTACAGTATAGAGTCCATAGTCTCACCGCTCTTACAGTATAGAGTCCATAGTCTCACTGCTCTTACAGTAAAGAGTCCATAGTCTCACTGCTCTTACAGTAAAGAACCCATAGTCTCACTGCACTTACAGTAAGGTCCATAGTCTCACTGCTCTTACAGTAAAGAGTCCATAGTCTCACTGCTCTTACAGTATAAAGTCCATAGTCTCACTGCTCTTATAGTAAAGAGTCCATAGTCTCACTGCTCTTACAGTAAAGAGTCCATAGTCTCACTGCTCTTACAGTATAGAGTCCTTAGTCTCACTGCTCTTACAGTATAGAGTCCATAGTCTCACTGCTCTTACAGTACAGAGTCCATAGTCTCACTGCTCTTACAGTAAAGAGTCCATAGCCTCACTGCCCTTATAGTACAGAGTCCATAGTCTTACTGCTCTTACAGTATAGAGTCCATAGTCTCACTGCTCATACCGTAAAGAGTCCATAGTCTCACTGCTCTTACAGTAAAGAGTCCATAGTCTCACTGCCTTTACAGTACAGAGTCCATAGTCTCACTGCTCTTACAGTATAGAGTCCATAGTCTCACTGCTCTTACAGTAAAGAGTCCATAGCCTCACTGCCCTTATAGTACAGAGTCCATAGTCTTACTGCTCTTACAGTATAGAGTCCATAGTCTCACTGCTCATACCGTAAAGAGTCCATAGTCTCACTGCTCTTACAGTAAAGAGTCCATAGTCTCACTGCCTTTACAGTACAGAGTCCATAGTCTCACTGCTCTTACAGTAAAGAGTCCATAGTCTCACTGCTCTTACAGTAAAGAGTCCATAGTCTCACTGCTCTTACAGTATAGAGTCCATAGTCTCACTGCTCTTACAGTAAAGAGTCCATAGTCTCACTGCTCTTACAGTAAAGAGTCCATAGTCTCACTGCTCTTACAGTAAAGAGTCCATAGTCTCACTGCTCTTACAGTAAAGAGTCCATAGTCTCACTGCTCTTACAGTATAGAGTCCATAGTCTCACTGCTCTTACAGTAAAGAGTCCATAGTCTGACTGCTCTTACAGTAAAGAACCCATAGTCTCACTTCTCTTACAGTAAGGTCCATAGTCTCACTGCTCTTACAGTATAGAGTCCGTAGTCTCACTGCTCTTACAGTAAAGAGTCCATAGATTCACCGCTCTTACTATAAAGAATCCTCTTCTATGTTTGTATAGAAACCTTTTTTTCCCTCTAGACGCAAAGGGTGTCCCCTTGTCACAGTCCTGGGAATAAATAGATGATTGGAGTGATCTCTGTACTGTCCTTTTCCATGTCAGTGTTACCCAGTGTTTTTAGTATGTACGGGTGACTTGCATTATTCCTTCCCATGTGCATAACCTTACATTTGTCAGTGTTAAACCTCATGTTTCACTTTTCTGCCCAAACCATTGTAGCATCATACTCTACATAGCAGGCAGACCGGGCGGCAGCATAACTCGCTACGTCACGCGCCTGCTCCTCCCACTTTATGAATGAAGCAGGCGGAGCAGGCACATGACGTAGTGAGTGACGTTACGCTGCCGCCCGGCCTGCCTGCAACGGGAGTTTCAAGTGAGTGATGCAGGTGATTGCTAGAGTTTAATGCCTACACATTACATATAAATACTACAGTGAGTGGGGCCCGGTGTAATAGAATACAGTGACTGCAGCGGGCCCCGCTGCCATTACAACACCAGATGCCGGCACCCAGCCCCTGTATTGGGGGTCATTCACTCACAGGGACACTGTTACGGGGGGATCTGTGGATGATATATAGGATAAGATGCTATATATGTGTCATCCACAGATCCCCCCCCATAACAGTGTCATCCACAGATCCCCCCATAACAGTAGAAGGAAGAAGGTCGCAGCAGCATCTCCGGTTAATTCTTTTTATTGTGAAGACTTCACAGCATGGATACAGATAAGGTGGAACGTTCCGGCTGTTACCAGCCTTTATCGAGCATAATTAATAAGTGACATGAACCAACATTCAGTAGGGTGTCTACCACCCACCTCCCACCTCTTCATCCAATCACGCTCGCTCACCTGTTGGAATTAGCCAATCATGGCCAATCTACTTCTAAAGCCCATTTTGCATGAAGCGCACTGCTAGTCTCACCTGAATGAGATAACACGTGTTCCCCAGCTCATGTCCGCTCCCGGCGTCTCCACCATCCTGTTGTGCATGCTCGCGCAATTGTGTATGTGTCCGTCGCCGCGGCAATCAAGTCAAGAGGTCTCGCGGGAATCCTGCGTGATCTCTCCCGGATGCAGCTCAGTGTACAGCCGCGCACAACCATGACATCACTAGGCATCACGTTGCCAGGGCAATGCACAGTTACAGACGCAGGGACGCGCACAGGAACAAAATCGGAGATGAGACCTGCGGAGCAAGGGTACATTCATGAATACTACATATCGATAATCATATCATCATGATGGAGATATCTGTATCACACATCAATAATAGGCTGTAGCAAATATTCTGGGCAATAAGACCGCAAGTGGGTAGTACGTAACAAATACGGATAAAATCACTAGGATAACCCGTCACATAGAAGATGATATTCATATAATCATTTTTCAGGATGGGGAATACCCTCATTCAACGCCTGCAACACTGAACTCTAAATTGAGGCCACATGGTTTCCGGGATCGCAGGGTGAATATCCACTTAAGTTCTTTTTTCCTTAGGATCGTTCCCTGTCTCCGCCTCTTCTAAGGGGGCCGCCTGCATCAATCCCTCTGAAGCGTAACTGATTGATAGAGTCCCCGCTCAGTGAAATGTCTGGCGACAGGTTTATCCAGCGCACCTTTTCTGATAGTGCTTTGTGTTTATTGATCCTCCCGCTCAATTCCATTGTAGTCTCCCCAATATAGGTGAGACTGCAAGGACCTTGTATCATGTAAAGGACAAAACTCGATCGGCATGTACAGTAGCCCTCAAGTTTAAACACTTTCCCACTGTAGGGGTGTGTGAACGTATCTCCCTTCATTATGCAGCTGCAGCATGACAAACACGGGAAATTACCATTTTTCCTAGGCGCCAAATACAACTGACATCACTTTTGACCAACCTATCTCGTAGGTTGGCATTTCTTTTGTAGGCCATGATTGGAGGGACAGTGAATTCTTTAACATCAGGTAATCCCCGTTGCAAGATGTGCCACTCCTTCCTAAGGATATTAGCAATGACCCCACTGTCCTGTCCAAAAATGGAAACAAGAGGTATCCTATCCATCGTCCTGTCGCCAGACACCTCAGTGAGCGTTGACTCCCTACCAATCCTCATAACCCTCTTCTTTGTCTTCAAAAGGAGTCGTTTAGGGTAACCCCTGTCCACAAATTTACTGCACATTTCATTGACTCTGTTAGAGAAGTTACCCTCTTGTGAAACGATTCTCCTGACTCTCAATAATCGGCTCCACGGTAAGGAGTCAATCATGCGTCGTGGATGGTGACTATCATAAACCAACAGGTTATTCCTATCTGTAGGCTTCTGGTAAATGTCTGTCTGTAGGGCCCCATCACAAACATAGACTCTAACGTCAAGGAATTGCAATTCACTGTCTGATACTGTAATTGTGAATTGTAGACCAGGAACCCCACTATTCAGGTGAGTGTGGAAGTCATGTAACTCATCACTAGTCCCTCCCCAAATCATGAAAATGTCGTCGATGTAGCGTAGCCAGCACAGGACCCTCCCATAAAATGTGGATTGATAAACCAGCTTGTCCTCCACCTCGGCCATGAACATGTTGGCATAAGTTGGGGCCACACCCCGTTGTTGTTGGTAAAAGGTGTCTCTGAAGAGAAAATAATTTCTCCTCAGGAAAACCCCTAAGAGGCGGAGGACAAACCGGTTCGCTTCCGGGGAGAGTCCCGTGCCGGATAACGCCACATTGGCAACATTTAATCCATATGCATGATCAATCGATGTGTACAATGAAACTACATCAAAGCTAACAAGTAGGAACTCTGCAATTGCATTTGCCTTAATTTACATAGAAAATGCCCCGTGTCTTTGACATAGGAGGGAGCCGAGGTTGCATGGACACGTAATAACCTGTCAAGGAAGATTGAGATTGTGTTAAAGATGGAGCCCCTTCCCGATACAATCGGTCTGCTGGGTGGGTCCTCCAATCCCTTGTGTATCTTGGGAAGTATATATATCATGGGGTGATCAACTCTTAGATAATTGTTTAAATCATCATCTATTATGGCTTTATGTAAAGCCTCATCCAAGATCGCACCAATCTCCCGCATGATATCCCATTTGGGATCAGTTCCCAGTGTCTTATAGACATCCACATCCTGTAATGGTCTCATAATTTCCTTGACATATTTATGGGTGTCCATTACCACAACGGCACCCCCCTTGTCGGCCGGTTTGATAGTAATACACCTGTTATCCACGAGTTCCTTAATGGCCTGTCTTTCCTGCATAGAGAGGTCGGCTCTGATATGGGAGTCACCATCACGTCTCACGCGCTCCGTTTGTCTATGTACAATTTCAACATACGATTCAACAACATGAGGAGAAATGACTGTTACGCTTTAGCTCAGATTTGTTAAATGGCAATTCCACATTATCTTTTCTCCATTGAGAGTGCGTATGGGTGTCCCTATTTAGGGAGAGAAAACACTTCAGTCTTCAATCATGGCCTACAACAGAAATGCCAACCTACAAGATAGTGATGTGGGTGGTCCCAAACTCGCCCGTCAGTTGTATTTGGGACCTGGAAAAATGGTAATTTGCCGTGTTTGTCATGCTGCAGCGGCATAATGAAGGGAGATACGTTCACACACCCCTACAGTGGGAAAGTGTTTAAACTTGAGGGCTACTGTACATGCCGATCGAGTTTTGTCCTTTACATGATACAAGGCCCTTGCAGTCTCACCTATATTGGGGAGACTACAATGGAATTGAGCGGGAGGATCAATAAACACAAAGCACTATCAGAAAAGGTGCGCTGGATAAACCTGTCGCCAGACATTTCACTGAGCGGGGACTCTATCAATCAGTTACGCTTCAGAGGGATTGATGCAGGCGGCCCCCTTAGAAGAGGCGGAGACAGGGAAAAGATCCTAAGGAAAAAAGACCTTAAGTGGATATTCACCCTGCGATCCCGGAAACCATGTGGCCTCAATTTAGAGTTCAGTGTTGCAGGCGTTGAATGAGGGTATTCCCCATCCTGAAAAATGATTATATGAATATCATCTTCTATGTGACGGGTTATTCTAGTGATTTTATCCGTATTTGTTACGTACTACCCACTTGCGGTCTTATTGCCCAGAATATTTGCTACAGCCTATTATTGATGTGTGATACAGATACCTCCATCATGATGATATGATTATCGATATGTAGTATTCATGAATGTACCCTTGCTCCGCAGGTCTCATCTCCGATTTTGTTCCTGTGCATCGCCCTGGCAACGTGATGCCTAGTGACGTCATGGTTGTGCGCGGCTGTAAGCCTCTGCGCCGACAGAATGACAGTACACTGAGCTGCATCCGGGTGAGATCACGCGGGATTCCCGCGAGACCTCTTGTCTTGGTTGCTGCGGCGACGGACACATACACAATTGCGCGAGCATGCGCAACAGGATGGTGGAGACGCCGGGAGCGGACATGAGCTGGGGAACACGTGTTATCTCATTCAGGTGAGACTAGCAGTGCGCTTCATGCAAAATGGGCTTTAGAAGTAGATTGGCCATGATTGGCTAATTCCAACAGGTGGGCGAGCGTGATTGGATGAAGAGGTGGGAGGAGGGTGGTAGACACCCTACTGAATGTTGGTTCATGTCACTTATTAATTATGCTCGATAAAGGCTGGTAACAGCCGGAACGTTGCACCTTATCTGTATCCATGCTGTGAAGTCTTCACAATAAAAAGAATTAACCGGAGATGCTGCTGCGACCTTCTTCTTTCTACTGCTCGTTTTGACCACTGGGGATCCGTGGCCTGCCCTGCTGCTGTTGCATACTGGTCACCCGTTAAAACCGTGTGTGCTGCCTTTAACCCTTTTTCTACCCCCCATAACAGTGTCATCCACAGATCCCCCATAACAGTGTCATCCACAGACCCCCATAACAGTGTCCTCCACTGATCCCCATAACAGTGACCTCCACCGATCCCCCATACCAGTGTCATCCACAGATCCCCCATAACAGTGTCATCCACAGATCCCCATAACAGTGCCATCCACAGATCCCCCCCATAACAGTGTCATCCACAGATCCCCCCCATAACAGTGTCATCTACAGATCCCCCATAACAGTGCCATCCACAGATCCCCCCCATAACAGTGTCATCCACAGATCCCCCCCATAACAGTGTCATCCACAGATCCCCCCCATAACAGTGTCATCTACAGATCCCCCATAACAGTGCCATCCACAGATCCCCCCCATAACAGTGTCATCCACAGATCCCCCATAACAGTGACATCCACAGATCCCCCATAACAGTGCCATCCACAGATCCCCCATAACAGTGCAATCCACAGATCCCCCATAACAGTGACATCCACAGATCCCTCCATAACAGTGCCATCCACAGATCCCCCATAACAGTGACATCCACAGATCCCCCATAACAGTGTCATCCACAGATCCCCCATAACAGTGTCATCCACAGATCCCCCATAACAGTGTCATCCACAGATCGACTGGCAGAGGAAGTGTCCTGCTGCAGCAGTGTTCTCCCTGAACTGACATCCCCTCATCTGACAACCTTGTGTCAGATCCAGGCTAGCCTCCCTGGCACTCTTCCCTCTACCCCGCTTTCTTACTGTTACCCAGCCTCCTACCTCACTTTCCTGACCCTCCATGCTACCACCCTCCCGACATCTACCTCATAGAGCGCTTGCTCAGTGAGCAGCAAACTCTTTTCAAATCTGCCAACGCTTCTCAGTGTTGAAACTCGTTCATTCAGATACACAATATGTGATTCCAGACGGCTGTTCCAGGACATCAGACGTGCACCGGACGGCGCTGTCAATAATGGAACACATACTAACGGGGATTACACAAGAAAGGAAAAAATACAATACAACAGTGCAATGATAAGAAACGGACTTGCTGCAGTCCCTCCTACAGTCACACCCTAATACAGTTGTCTGCTGGTAGAGGTGCTGCTCCCAAACAACTTCACACCAGACGAGTTTTTTTTTGTTTCCTCCGGATTCAAAGTACGACATTTGTAAATCGTTCTGAACTCGATGTATTGTCGGCAGAGAATTCAGCCTTCGGAGAAAGTGTTCTTCACAAAGCATCTAATTGTTAGTCTATCCCATACGTTTATTGCTACACAAATCCCGTGGCGTGCTGCTGTAGGACAATACTCACCTGAAATTTCCATTTCGAGCACCATATCCCTCTCTTACTATCCTACTGCCTATTATACGTCAGGTCTACTCATCCTGGTAGCCTTATAGTGAAGGTAATTTCACTGCAGATTAACTTCTCTTCTATCCAATTAGATAGTGGGAGTAGTTAACCCATGTTGTGCTGCCTACAGACTCCAGGAAATAAAACATTTCAGGTAAGTACATTTTTCACGTTCTTTTACTTAACACATTTCCCACATTCCCAACAAGATTACGGTTTCTTCTTGTGTGAATTCTCTTTTCAAAATTTAATTTCCTTCTTATTCAAAACATCAAAATGTATTCTTCACTATGTGACTTCTCTCATGTTTTAAATGCTCTGACTTATATGCAAAACATTTTCCACAATCTGAACATTAATACGACTTCTCCCTCGTGTGAATTCTCTCATGAGTAACAAGATTTGACTTCTTGGTAAAAGATTTCCCACATTCTGAACATGAATACGGTTTCTCTCCTGTGTGAATTCTCTGGTGTATAACAAGATGTGATTTCCTTGTAAAGCCTTTCCCACATTCTGAACATGAAAATGCCCTCTCTCCTGTGTGAATTATCTCATGGCTATCAAGATGTGATTTTCTTGTAAAGCATTTCCCACATTCTGAACATGAATATGGCTTCTCTCCTGTGTGAATTCGCTCATGTTTAATAAGATCTGATTTACTTATAAAGCATTTCTCGCATTCTGAGCATGAATATGACCTCTCTCCTGTGTGAAATTTTTTATGCTGAACAAGAGTTGTTTTCTGGGTAAAACATTTCCCACATTCTGAACATGAATACGGCTTTTCTCCTGTGTGACTTCTCTCATGTTTAACAAGAACAGATTTACTTAAAAAACATTTCCCACATTCTGAACATGAAAATGGTTTCTCTCCTGTGTGAATTTTCTCATGAGTTACAAGATTTGATTTATGTGTAAAACATTTCCCACATTCTGAACAAGAATAGGCCTTCTCTCCTTTGTGAATTCTCTCATGTTTAACAAGATCTGATTTACTAATAAAGCATTTCCCACATTCTGAGCATGAGTATGACCTTACTCCTGTGTGAATTTTCTCATGTGTAACGCAATCCGATTTATATCTAAAACATTTCTTACACTGTGAACAGGAATATGGCTTTTCTCCAGTGTGAATTCTCTGATGATAATGGAGTTTGGCTTTTACTATAAAAGATTTCCCACATTCTGGACATGAATACGGCTTCTCTCCTGAGTGAATTTTCTTATGTTTCACAAGATTTGATGTATTTGAAAAAGATTTCCCACATTCTGAACATAAATGTGGTTTCTCTCCTGTGTGAATTCTCTTATGTTGATCAAGGCTTGCTTTCTGTGTAAAGCATTTCCCACATTCTGAACATGAATACGGCTTCTCTCCTGTGTGACTTCTTCTGTGTACGGAGAGATCCGACATATATCTGAATGGTTTTCCACATTCTCCACAATAAAATCTTTTACTCCCTTTCTGCCCTGTACTTGGCGTAGCAATCTGTGATTGGTCAGGAGAAGGTTCCACATGCTTACGGGGTTTATATGACAGATCTGTAATGAGAAGTAATGAATACAAAGTAAGAATAATGTGGTTTTCTACTGAACTTTACTATATAGTATTCTTCTTCTTTATAATCTAGTGATAACATGATGTTTCCTTCAGGCTTCTTACCGGGATTTTTGGTTAGGATTCAAAATGGACTTTATGATTTGTTGTTCAAACCGAACAGTGGATACATTTATAAGACTCTAATGTGGCCAAATTTACACATGCATATTACGGATATATTATCCATCTGTATTATGTACATATTTACCTGCCCGACCTTGGGTTTAACTGGCCCAAACACACAGCATCAAAGGGATCTATGATGCTACCAGTTCATGCCAGTTGAACCTGGCCCATAGGAGGGGACATGTCCTTAGAGAAGTTGTAAAAAGGAACTGCAAGCCTAATCCTGGGGGCTGTAGTTCTCGTACTTGCAGCACAACATCTGTTCTTGACTTAAGAAAAAGCTGATCAGATCTTATAAAAGAGCAGGGTAGTAATGGCAGTAATGCAGTCACAGGCCCTTCTGTTTGATATTGGTGGGGAGAAGGGCCCTCTCCAAACTAGGGTTACCACCTCCTAACCTGCTGGAGTGCTGCTTCGTCTTTGGACTATATATATATATATATATATATATATATATAAAATATACAGGACAGTATATAATGTACCGGTGTCTACAGATACATTTTTACAAATTTTTGATCCGCAAAACATAGAAACAGGCAGTGTGTGTGCCGCACTTTGCGAAAAGGAATGCCCTACTTTCTATAGAACTGTACTATCATTGCCTCATTAAAGTGAATGGGTCCGCCTCCGACCCTCAAAAAAGATTGGATGCGAACCAAAAATAAGTTTGTGTGCATGAGCTCTTATTCTGATATGCAGGGGTAGTCAGGTCCAGACTCTTCCCCAACATCAAAACCTTCAAAAGCAACCTGAAATCCCACCTCAATTCCCTTCCTCCATTCATGATCCCATACCTGTGGTGACATGGACTGGAATGTCCTCCTCCACCTCACTCTTACACGGGGGATCGCCCATCATCCGCTCTTCTTCATCCTCCACTTTAATATCAGTCACATCTTCCCCCTGATTTGTCATCTGTAACAATTCAGGACAATACAGCAGACAGGTGGGAAATCTAACAGATCCACAGAAGAGACCCCCACCATCTATGACCCCTCTATGACTGCAGGACCCCCCTATATAGATGTGTATAGGGCTCAGCTCCATCTACCTGATGGTTCTCTGGGGGCTTCTCCTCTGGACAGTCCTGGGAATACAGAGGACGGGGACATCTCTCGGGGGGATTTCCTTCTATGAGTCCATCTGTAGGAAACACACAGGGACAGGAGAGATTATTACATGTGATGATGAGATGATGGGAGTAGTAGTCAGGTGACCCATGACAGCCCCCCTCCTTACCCTGCTGATCGCCCCATAAATCCGTCTCCTCTTCTTCTTCTTCATCTTTAACCTCAACCTTAATATCCATCAGATTTTCATCCTAAAGAAGAGAAATGTAAAATGGTCTTTGGTCCAATCCCTTTCTGGTCAGATTCTGGGGAGACTTCAGCTCCATCTACCTGATGGTTCTCTGGGGGCTTCTCCTCTGGACAGTCCTGGGAATACAGAGGACGGGGACATCTCTCGGGGGGATTTCCTTCTATGAGTCCATCTGTAGGAAACACACAGGGACAGAATAGATTAATTAAGCAATGGGAGCAGTATCCAGGTGACGCTGACATGACAGCCCCCCTCCTTACCCTGCTGATCGCCCCATAAATCCGTCTCCTCTTCTGATTCTTCTTTAACCTCAATCTTAATATCCATCAGATTTTCATCCTAAACAAGAAAAAAAAAATCATTCTTGGTCATCCCTTGTACATAAAACCTCCATAATGACACCCGACAATGAGATGTTTGTTCTCCCACCAGGCAGGAACTGGAAACTTCTAAGAGACCCTTAAAAGAACTTGCAGCAAGAAGACACTCTCTTTCAGTCGTTTGCTGAGCCAAATATTTACATATATACAATTATATTTCTGCATTTGAGGGAGTAAAAAGTTACATGGTGCTGTCATGGAGGTTTGGTAAAAAAAGGAATTATCAGGGTAATTTTTCCCCTTCACCCTCCATTACGGCCATGGTGGGACTACTGCACCTGGAGGACTTTCTTCCCAAACAATAAATCTTGGGTTGAACGAATATCCACTCTATAATTGTAGTTTGACAAAAGTGTGAGGCTAGCCCAAGCGGCTGCCTTACAAATGTGGCAGGAACCTGTTTCTTCTTTGTCAAAAAAAAGTCTGTGTATAAATTACTGCGGAACAAACAAAATTACCATAAAAAGTCTCCTTTACCGCTGATCACTGAGCTCTTCGATGGGCTCTGTCGAGCTAGGATCTTCACTTCAGGTTGGACCTCGGAGGAGCTTACAATCTGATCCACATACAAGCGGGTGATGATACGTCATTATAAATACAGTATCTAGTCATCTTCTTCAGTCTCAGTAACGCTTCTGTGGTTTATTAAGAATTTGTTAATAATGGCTTCTGTGATCTCTTCAATGTCTGTGTCGTGGTCTATTTGGACAGCTTTCTGATCTTCTCACCCGACACATGCACACAGTCCTCCAGAGCCTGAGGGAGAAAAGATTGTATGCCAAGTTCAAAAAGTTCTTCTGTGAAAAGGCTTCTCTAACCTTAATGGGCTACATCATTTCATATCAAGATGGACCCTGCAAAGTTTTCTGCTGTCTTGTATTGGCCCTGTCCTTCAGGCTCACAAGCTAACCAATGGTTCCTGGGCTTTGCCAATTCTTACAGACAATTCGTTCCTCGTTCTCCACCCTGACCACCCCTAATTCTGCTCGAACCAAAATGAGGGTGAATGTCAAGAAGTGGTCTCTAGAGGCAAACTCGGCCTTACAGTCTCTCAAGCAAGCCTTCTTCTGCTCCTATTCTTCATCTTCTGTATTTCTCCAAACACTTCTTCATGGAGATGGATGCATCCTCCTCCATGGGAGCCAAAGTTGATCAGATGCTCTGAAGGGAACATCTGGCAAAATGCTCACCTGGCAGCTTCTTCAAAGGCTTTCTCCTCGGCAGAAGAGCAGAAGTATTCCATTGGTGACAGGGAGTTGCCCGCAATCAAGTTTGACTTTAAAGAGTAGCGTCATCTGCATGAGGCTGCCTGCCATTCTGTACACAAACTACAAGAACTTATCTGCGGTCAGTTCAACATCTCAACCCTCGAAAATCTTGGTGGTCATGGTTTTCTGCATACTTCAATTTTATTCTACATTTCTGTCTGGCTGCCAAAATTACCAAGGTGGAGGCCCTCTCCCGTTCTGTTGAACATGTTGATTGAACAGAGGAGCCCCAGCACATCATCAATCCTTACCACATGATCCCTGTCACTCCAGTTCAGCTGAAGGACATCCCGCCTGGTCATACGTTTGTCCCACTGGCCAAGAGAAAGCAGGTCGTGTTTTGGGGGCATCACTATAAAGTCACTGGCCACCCTGGTCTCCACAAGACCGTGAATCTGATTAGTCGACATTAATAGTGGCCTACAATTTTCAACCATGTTCAAGACTATGTTGCTGTGTGTCCTATCTGTGCCCAGAACAAATTTTCGAAACAAAAACCATTAGCTTCTACTCGCCTCGCTGGTGCCAAATGTCCCATCATAAACATATCACCATGGATTTTTATTACTGACCTGCCTTCTTTTTAAGGAAATACAGTAATCCGCGTGGTAGTTTATCAATTCTCAAAGATAGCTCACTTCATAACTCTGCTTGTCCTACCATCTGTCAGTCAACTGGCCAAGCTACTCGTGAAATATGTTTTGCAGCTACATTGGTTGCCCTTGCACATCGTGTCAGATCGAGAGTATAGTTTACCACTAGATTTTGGAGAGTCATCTGCAAGCTGTTGAATTCCATAACTAAGGGTTATCTGTTCCATATGAAATGCGCTGGAGTTTTTCTACTGTATAATTTAAAGAGCTGAAACAAAGACTTGTTGATTCTATTGTTTGGGAGCCGAGGATCTCTTTCCTTCTTGTCTGGACATGGTGGAGGAGCCAACGACACAGCCTCTCATGCAGCACCTTACAGGAGTCATAGGATCCTCTCTGTACTGTGTCTATCTCAGCCTATCATTTACAATCCAATGGGCAGGAGGAGCATACATATGAAATCCTGGTCAACTACCTTAAAACTTCACGTCTGTCTGTCACAGCGATTGGGATGCTTTACTTCTATGGGTATTTTTTGTTTCTTTTTTTACAACTATTCTAGTGAGTCTTCTGGTAAGACCCCTTTCTTCATAGTTTGTGGCTGTCAATGAAGGGTTCCTCTTCTGTTACCCATCTCCTCTGGTGTTCTGGCAGCAGATTCCAACATCGGCAACTACACCCAGCCCTGGCAAGAGACCGAGACATTCCTGCTACAGACCCCTGCTCATATGAAGAAAATCGCTGACCCTAAGAGCAGGACTCCCCTCAGTTTTCTTCTGGGGACAAGGTCTGACTTTCTTTAAAAAACATCAGACTCAAGGTACCCTCATATAAATTATCACCCTGCTTCATTGGCGCTTTTGAGGTGTTGAGACAGTCGAGTCCGATGTGTTTGCATTGCGTCTTCCAGTCTTTCTACATATACCAAATTCTTTCCATGTCTCACTCAGCAATCCAGTTGTGTTTAATTCTCCTGACGACATGCAAAATGTGCAAGTCAAAAATATTCTGGACATGAAGAAAATCAGAGGCAAAACCTTCTTCTTTGTGGATTGGGAGGGTTATGGCCCTGAAGAAAGGTTTTCGAAGCCATTGAAAATATCAATGCCCCTGTTCTTTTGAATGTTTCTGCAGCAATCTGGACAACTGAAGAAGGCGCATAAGGGGATACTGTTAAAGTAACAGCCCAAGGTCTCAGAATCCCGGAAGGCCCTTCTCCTGCTCTCCCTCTCTCAGTTGGCCCGGTCACTGGGCTTATTCTGTCCCTCCAGTAAATTACGGCCCGATTTCTGGCAAGGCGTCTGGTCTTATGCCTGTAGGGCTTGCACACTCTCTCTGTCTCTCAAAAGGCCAGTGCAAGCGCACCCAAATCTTCAGCAGCCAATGGCTGGCAACCCCGGGGGAACTTATGGCAAGTAGCACTGTAGGAAGGGGCCAGAGTAATAACGCGTTTAGCTTGCTAGTATCCTGCAAAAGTGTATGTTCTATTGTTCTGCCCGTGTATCGACCGTCCATTGCCTGACATTACCTCTGTATTGACCCTTCACTACCTGCCACTTACCTGCTCCGACCTTGGCCAGACCCCGACTACAGTTTTACCTGACCCCTCAGTGCTTTGCATCAGTGTCTCTGACCCCCGTAGGCCAGCTGTCAATCACACTGAGACTACTCCAGGAGGTACTGGTCTGATAGTTCTCCTGCAGCAAAGTCCAGATCCCTGTGTAGGTTTTAAAGCGTGCATACCAGGTAACTGCCAGGAAAATGTCCTTAGGATTAGCCCTAAGCCAAATCTGCTAGCTGACAGAGTGGTTCTACACGCACTGACTTAGGCTTCGTTCACACTAGCATTAGGCTTGTCAAACAGCCTGCCGGATCCATACAAACGCTTGCACACGTGTGCTGCCGGAAGTCTGGCCCGTCCCACTCACTATAATTGGGACAGCCCGGAGATCTGGCCACAGCACGGGAAGCATGCCGAGAGGCAGCCAGGCAAAAACCTGCCGGAACAGCCTAATGCTATTGTGAAAGAAGCCTTAACACATCTGGAGCAGCACATGTGTACACGCTGAGGCTGCTGTTAGTGTGGAATTACTCAGCCTGATAGGTTTGTTAACGCAAGTTGATTAATGGGATTCTTTTAAGGCAACACTAGTCTCTGGTCTGGGAAATCGAGCCGGCTCCTTTGTATTTTCTCTCCAGGTGGCTGATAAGACATCCATAGGCTCTCTCCTCATGTCTACGATGTTAACTTTCATGTTCTTTCCCCTGGAGTGTCTCTGATAGGGATCGTGAAAGGATCCTTAGTGGCCTTACTGTACTCTGAGTCTTTGAAGCTAACCCATTGTGGAAGAGTATCCAGAGTCTAATCAAACACTGCAGCCCGTGGATTGGGCGAGATCCACCCAAAACCATCCAACTGATGCTCACAGGCTGTAGAAAGAACTGGATGTTAAAATCTGTGGTCAAAAAAACATGTCTTGACACTTAGAAGTGTATATAGAAGTTATCACTCTCAGGTTATGTGTTATACATGATGTGAGAGCACAGTGTATAGAAAGACAAGAACAGGACGATGTACAAGATGCCAAGCCAAGCTATATCATCATACACAGTATCTGAAGCTGCGGGGTGGTCATATCAACGGTGCTTACAGGAAGATAAAAACTGCACCGAGTTAGAATAATCATTAATAGCAGCCATATGTGAGAGGGCACCGGTTATGTGGAGATAACGAGGCAGGAAAGATGAAAGGAAGAAGGAAAAAAAAAAAAAAGGACTGTGTCGAAGATTCTCAGCTATAATGTCATACACTGAACCTGAAGAAGAGCTGCAAGGCCGTCACATGTGGAGGGACCACATCGTACGTGGTGACAAAAACTGGACTGATGATGAAAAAAGGAAAAGAGAAGAAGACTGGGTAAGGAAAAAATGTCAAGATAGGAAAAGAAGACCCCAACAGCAGGAGGTCAATTACCTGAACCACTCCAATCATGAGAAAATACCACTCCTTCAAGAAAACATATAAAAATATAATGGTCTTAAAACGGCAAATAGAGAAGAAGATGAACATGGAAGTGGAGGAGAGAAGGGAGTGATCAGGGGAGATAGGCCTGTGTGTCAACAAAGACGTGAGGTAGAGCAGGCTGTGGGTGAACGGAATAGCCAGAAGCGGTGGAGTGGTGACGAGTGTCTGCTCAACTAGACGATGCGCAGGAAATCCTCAAGTGCAATGAAGTCAGTCATAAAGAGCAGCTTATAAACAAGGACAGTGCACTAAGGTCCCGGGTGTTACCTGAAGACACAGTCTACGGATTCACACGCTGAGCGCACATTAAACTACGTATCTCGGACTGCGCCCCCTTTGTCAAGCGTACTTCACACTATATATAGTTTAAGTAGTTAAATTTAACCCCTTCAGGTCTACTCAACACTATTTTAGACAATACATACACTCACCTAAAGAATTATTAGGAACCCCTGTTCTATTTCTCATTAAAGCAATTATCTAGTCAACCAATCACATGGCAGTTGCTTCAATGCATTTCGGGGTGGGGTCCTGGTCAAGACAATCTCCTGAACTCCAAACTGAATGTCAGAATGGGAAAGAAAGGTGATTTAAGCCATTTTGAGCGTGGCATGGTTGTTGGTGCCAGGCGGGCCGGTCAGAGTATTTCACAATCTGCTCAGTTACTAGGATTTTCACGCACAACCATTTCTAGGGTTTACAAAGAATGGTGTAAAAAGGGAAAAACCTCCAGTATGCGGCCGTCCTGTGGGCGAAAATGCCTTGTGGATGCTAGAGATTAGAGGAGAATGGGCCGACTGATTCAAGCTGATAGAAGACGTTGGCTGAAATAACCACTCGTTACCTCCGAGGTATGCAGCAAAGCATTTGTGAAGCCGCAACACGCACAACTTTGAGGCGGATGGGCTACTACAGCAGAAGACCCCTCCGGGTACCACTCATCTCCACTATAAATAGGAAAAAGAGGCTACAATTTGCACAAGCTCATCAAAATTGGACTGTTGAAGACTGGAAAAATGTTGCCTGGTCTCAAGAGTCTCGATTTCTGTTGAGACATTCAAATGGTAGAGTCCGAATTTGGCGTAAACAGAATGAGAACATGTATCCATCATGCCTTATGACCACTGTGCAGGCTGGTGGGGGTGGTGTAATGGTGTGGGGGATGTTTTCTGGGCACACTTTAGGCCCCTTAGTGCCAATTGGGCATTGTTTAAATGCCACGGGCAACCTGAGCATTGTTTCTGACCATGTCCATCCCTTCATGACCACCATGTACCCATCCTCTGATGGCTACTTCCAGCAGGATAATGAAACCGTGTCACAAAGCTCGAATCATTTCCAATTGGTTTCTTGAACATGACAATGAGTTCACTGTACTAAAATGGCCCCCACAGTCACCAGATCTCAACCCAATAGAGCATCTTTGGGATGTGGTGGAACGGGAGCTTCGGGCCCTGGATGTGCATCCCTCAAATCTCCATCAACTGCAAGATGCTATCCTATCAATATGGGCCAACATTTCTAAAGAATGCTATCAGCACCTTGTGGAATCAATGCCACGTAGAATTAAGGCAGTTCTGAAGGCAAAAGGTGGTCCAACACCGTATTAGTATGGGGGTCCTAATAATTCTTTAGGTGAGTGTATATAGATATATCCCACCACTTAAAGAAAAACATAAAAATTCCAGCGTTCACTGAGCCCTTTGTGGATCCAGAACTCTTCTTGTAGTTTTCGTCTCTACGCGTTTTGATTTGTCTACTACCGTTTCTCCTCATCTTTTTCGAATACCATCCACCGTAGCTCCGAGACCTTATGTTTAGCTTCATCGCAGCGGTTTCATGACGGCACTTTCCTTTTCAAGATTCCTAAGGGATCTCTATTTAATCACTGTTTAACTGCGTGAGACGTCTAAGTATCAAGTTTAGATCCCAAGAAGGGACTTTAGGAGAAGTCAAGGGAGAGGATCTACTAAATGCCTTAAAAAAACTAGAGACCCAAGGGCTGCCGGCAAAGTCTGGGTAAAAAAGTGCAGAGAGGGCTGAGACATGGACCTTTAGAGTACTACCAGCCAATCCTTCTGAAGAAACTCCAGGATCTAATCTAAGGGAGCAATGAATATCACCGAAATCTATGCCTGAGAATTCTAAGAATTTTTGTCAGATTGTGCAATAAATGGCTATAGTCATCCTATTTTTTTTCACTTTTTAAGAGGATAGAAATAAGGCTATTAGAGAACCCTTTCTCAGCTAATAAACTGCTCTCAAATTCCACAGTCAGATGGGGGTTCTTTACAGCGGGATTGAGAATGGGACCCTGACTGGGGTCTGAAATTGACATCGTCCATAGCCGGGTAAACCAAGCTCTTCTCAGTCAGAATGGAGCAGTTAGTATGACCCTTGCCTGGTCCTCCCCGATCTTCCTCAGGACACTTGGGATTAGTGGAAGAGGAGGAAAGGCATAGCTGAGAAGAAAATCCCACTTGTGGAGGAGGGCATCTTATCCCACAAGCTGATCCCTGGGATCTAGTCAGAAAAACCTTGGCTGTGCCAAACAAATCTATTACCAGACAGCCAGACATGGTTGATATTTCTCGAAAATTCCCTGATTCAAGCTACATTCCCCCCCGAGAGAGGGGATGACGGCTGAGAAAATCCGCTTGACAATTCTCCACTCCTCTGATATGCACAGCGGAGATCGACAAGCAATTTTCTTCTGCGAAGGACAGAATTTTCTGAGCTTCTAGCATCTTGCACCTCCCTGCTTGTTTATATAAGATACAACTGTCCTGTTGTCTGTCATAACCCCTACATTCTTTCATTCCGACAACATGGCAAACCTCACTGCTGTTTATTCCTTCAAATTTGAAGAACCGTCTATTTCTCTCACCGTCCAAAGACCCTGAAGAGAACCCCCCCCCCCCATCCCCAGGCACTTGCATCTGTTGTCAGACAAACCAACTCTCTTCCATAGCCGAGACAGCTTGCTTTGATTATTAAATCTTCGTTACTACAAACCTTCTTGAAGGACAGGCGCAAATTCTAGTTTTAGTCCTGAACCAATGGTGTCCAGGACCGAGGAACTGCCCAAGCGGGGAGAACATTTTTTAACCTTCCCCCCACCTGACTCCTGGTTGTTGTTCAGTTTTTTTTCTTTTTCCACTGGCCCGATTAAAGTAAAATCCTCTATTCCTCTTCTGGGGTCGAAATCTGTCGCTGCAGAGGTCGGAGGCTCCAGGGAAGGAAAGTGCTCCCTTCTCTGATCTTTGGCATAAGCCCTTCAGTGGAAGGCAGCCCTGGGCTCCTTACCCCTTCTAAGGGGTTCTGAATCCGACACAATGTGCATTAAAGCAGGCAAGGCCTTCTCTAGGGCGGAGGAGACTCTGGAGCGGAGATGACGTCATGACGTAACATGCGTTGTGACGTCACGTGATGCATCCCCGCGCTCAGGGCGCGCTGGTGGTGGGGATTCTAAAACACAGAGCCACTGCCTTATCCAGTGGTGCGGTTTCCCTGTCCCAGCATGTCGACTCTTCTGGAGGATGCGGCCCGCAAGCCTTTGGATCCTGGTTCCAGTGCCCTCAGCCCGGTAAGTCTGCTCTCCTGTATGCTTGTGCAGATATTCTTGGATGTGGGGCTCTCCTCCTTATGCAATTCACTTATAGGTGTTTGGTGATGGAGGTTAATAAATATAAAAAATACTAGCCCTTTGTTTAAACGGTTTGTTTTAGGGCAGAGAAACCTCCACTTCCAGGGAACAAGGAGAAGACTCAGGACGCAAATAGTGTGCGATATGCAGGAAGTCCTTGGTCTCAACACCCAAGAAGTTACTATGTGCTAACTGAACGGAAAAGCTGGTATCATAGGAGTCCCCCTCATTTCTGGACTCCATGAGGAGTATGATTAGAGAGAAAGTGAATGCGGCGGTGGATTCAAGGCGACCTCCCTTATCTCCACAAGCTTCCACCTCTCAGAAATCCCATAGTTCCCAATTATAAGAATTGGAGGTTGATGAAGGGGAAATCCTTGATGACAGCTCTGTCTCCTCGGATGATGGTTATGGGTAGGGATGTCCCGATACTGATACCAGTATCGGTACCGATACCGGACATTTGTCGAGTACTTGTGCAAACGTCCCCGATACCAGAAGGCAGTGCAGCGGCACTCTCAGCCGATCAGCGTGGGGACGGCAGCGTGTCCCAGCTGATCGGCGTGGGGGCGGGACCTCTGTGTGGCGGCTCCAGTCTGTGCCCTGTGATTCACAATCCCGGCACCCGACCTCTGAAAGGGCTGCGATCTGCGCAATTAACCCCTCAGGTTGAGGGGTTAATTGAGCGGATTGCAGCCCTTTCAGAGGCCGGGTGCCGGGAATGTTTCAATTTGCATTGGTGGTGCAGTGCGCCCTCAACCCCTCCTCTCTCCCCAGTATAAATCATTGGTGGCAGTGGCCACAGGGTCCCCCCCTATTGGTGGCAGTGCCCCCCTCCCCCCACCCCCCCATCATTGGTGGCAGTGCCCGGAGTCCCAGCAGTGTAATGCTGTGGCTCTGATCGGTTACCATGGCAGCCAGGACGCTACTGAAGTTAGTGAGCAGCATTATACTCGCGAGCGCCGTGGCCGCCGGGCTCTACTTTTTCTGTCTGTGCGGCGCATTGCTTATAGCATTAGCAATGCGCCGCACAGACAGAGGGAGAGCCCGGCGGCCACGGTGCACGCGAGTATAATGCTGCTCACTAACTGACCATGGCAGCCAGGACTTCAGTAGCATCCTGGCTGCCATGGTAACTGATCAGAGCGTAGGAGGAAGAAGAAAACGTGTCTTTCCAGTGCATAATAGTATCCTAATCGCTAAGGAACGGAAAGATCCAGAAAAAAAGAGCCCTTGTCACAAGCTCTTTTAAAAGGAAGTATCCTTCGAGGACTCGGATGCAAATAAATCCTTCCTTCCATTTACTACGTGACCCTGTGGACAAAAAATGTGAAAGGCTCCTTAAAAAGGCATGGGAGACCAATCCTGCGATGTTTAGACCCAGTATTTCTTCCACCTGCACGTCTAGGTAAATTAGAAGATCACCTGGAACTCCTAGAGAGGAGATCTTAGCATCTCTACCAAAAGTTGAAACAACCAACAAACTTTTTAGCCGATGCTTCAGCTGATTTGGTGAGATTGTCGGCAAGATCAGTCGCTATTTCCAATGGAACATGAAGGGACGTCTGGCTCCGTTCCTGGTCAGGGGATACAGCATAAAAAAAAAAAAAAAATCACCTGTGTTCCATCCCCTGACGACATCCTTGAAAAGGCCTCTGATAGGAAAAAAGAGTTCCCTACAGAAAGCCGTTTTTTTTTCAGCAGAGGCGGTCCTTTCAGACCAGAGGAACAGACAGAAGACGGACCAGAAGAGGAAAGACGTCTCAAGAAATTGGCAGCCCTCAGGAGGAAAAGGATTTCTCTTTAATCCAGAGGAGCATAATCCACCCAATGACGCCAAAGGGCCTGTAGGAGCAAGGATAAAGAAGTGTTTTCCACAGTGGGAAAAATAGGAACCTCTCCTTGGATTCGAAATTCCATCCAAAGAGGGTTGAGCCTAGAGTTCAATACCTGTCCACAAAATTACTATGTAATCAACAAACCGCTGAGGGAGAAACAACTATCCCTGGAGGCACAGATATCCGTTCTTCTCCAAAAGCAAGTATTGATTCCAGATCACTAACAAAAAAGGAGATTCTATTCTCCAGTATTTCTGATCAAAAAAACAGAGGGTTCATTCAGACTCAAGGAAATTGAATCAAGTCGACCATAAACGTCCTTCCCCAGAATTCCTACATGGTAACTATGGAGTTACAAGATGTCCATCATCATGTACCAGTCCTCAGAAAACACCAGAATACCTGAGAATTGCTCTTTACATAGGAACCCGCCTTTGTCATTTGCAATTCTAAAACTAATTCAATTAGACCAATAAAGGAAGTCTCCCTTTCCTTAGGATGGATTATAAACCAATCAGATTTCATCCCAAGTCAGCAAAAAATCTTAGGAATTCTCCTGGATTCAGACCCTCAAAAGCAGGTGACCAAAGATCAAAAGAACTCTCAATTTTGCATGTTAAAAACTTCCACCATAAGAAACATCATGACGATTTTAGGTCACCTAACATCCGCTATAACCGCAGTCAGATGGGCACAAAGCCATACAAGGGTTCTACAATCCTTTAGATCCCTTAGAAAGAAATGTAGGCCTTCCATCAAGGGTATTACAGTCCCTGGCCTGGGGGAAAATAAGAAAAAATTTGCAGACAGTAGTCTGCTGGCGTCAGAAAAATCTGTTAGTGGTCACTACCGATGCCAGGGTGGTCACTACCGATGCCAGGGTGGTCATGCAGCAGATCTGATGGTCCAAGAAGTTTGGAGCAACTCCATGACAACTACTTCATCAAATCAAAAATAAGTTTTGCAAGTTTTGGAGGTTCTTCTGGCTTTTCGGTCAAAAATACCTCCCCACCATGTAATATGGGGGGAGGGGGGGGGCACTCAGAACAAGGTTCTAGCCACAATCGCAAAAAGGATTTTTCTATGGGCAGAGAAACATCTGACCTCCTTATCAGTGGGCCATCTAAAGGAAAGCAAGAATCTCGTGGCCAATTTCATGAGCAGGCAGACAATAAAGGTAGGAGATTCGGCCTCGAGTCCTAAAGTATTCCGACTAATCACAGCAAAATGGGGAGTTCCAATACTGGACCTTTTTGCAAACCGGGGCAACAGGAAAGTGCGGAGATTTTGATCTCTGTCCCCACAAGATCAGCAGGAGCTCCTAGATGCCCTATCTCATCCATGGCCAAAAGGATTGCTATGTGCATTTCCCCCTTTCAGCTTAATTCTGAGAACCCTAATAAAAGTGGCGGAAGAACAGGCTCGGGAAATCATGATTGCTCCTTACTGGCCAAAAAGAGCCTGGTTTTCACTGCTTCTAAGAAGGGGAATACTGGATTCTCCCAACACTTACAAATCTCTTGCTTCAGGATCCGATTTACCACCCCAGGGTCTTTCAACTCAAACTGACGGCTTTAAAAGACAAGGGCCTCTCGGATCCAGTAATCTCCACTTTACCGAAAGGTAGGAAAGCTGTAACATCTTAGGACCTGGAAGGCGTTCCTTGCATTTACGAAGTGCAAAAACTGCCATAAATTGACTTCAGAATGTTCCTATTATTTTGGATTTCCTACAGTCAGGGTTGAACAAGGGTCTCAAACCCTCTACCTTCAAAGTGCAGATATCGGCCCCAAGTATTTTTCTGGATGCAAAATTGTCAACGACAACCTTTTTTGAAGGTGCAGTTAGAATCTCACCAACCATAAGCGCTACCATTGCATTATGGGACTTAAATTTAGTTCTTACAGTTTTAATGGAGTCACCGTTGGAACCCATAGTTAGGATCTCCATGAAGCGCCATAACAACTGCTAGTTGGGTGGGTGAGATCCGGGCCTTCTCTTGCGGTGCACCGTATCTGAAAGTTCTAGATGACCGTATAATCCTAAGGCATTGCCCAGCATTCCTTCCAAAAGTAGTTTCAAAATTCCATTGTAATCTGGAAGTTTTTCTGCCGCCCTTCTGCAATTCTCCTACCACGGACCAAGACAGGAAGTTCCACAATCTGGATCCGGTATGTCTACTATGTTATCTAGAGAGAACAAAGCAGATCAGTCGGAGGACCTCTTCATCCAGTTCCAGGGTCCTACTAAGGGTCTGGCAGCCAGGAAGCCTACGATCGCTGGTGGATAAGAGACGCCAACAAGAACCTTATCTCCCAGTAGGACCCGAGGCCCACTCGATTCGGGCGATGTCAGCCTCCTGGCCAGATTGAGGAGGTCTGCAGAGCGGCTGCCTGGGTAACCCCATGACCTTTTTGAGCACTACAGACTGGATGGTTACCTTGGTGGATTGTATTATGTTGAATTAATAATAATAATTTTTCTTGCACCATTTTTCGTGTCCTTAGTTATTCAATGGCTTAGATACGGAGAGGAGGCCTTTTAGATCTGGATCTCCAGTGTTGCTTGCTGTCCAGGGGGCCGGGATACCCTCCTGTCAGTGCCGCTGGGGAGGCGCAGAGGAAAATCCAATCACCGGTAAGAGTAATTTACTTTTTTACCAATTCTTTAACACAGTCCTGTATAAGGACCACTCTCGCCTTCCTCAGTCTCAGGCTTTCAAACACTGAACCCTGTCTGGATCTGGATTCTTTCTCCTCCTCCACTTCCATAGATCGTACCACCCATCCAGAGGAAGGATCAGAATCCTCCAGGAAGAAGGGTTATTCTTCCTCTGAATCAGTAGAGTCCGACCATCTGAATTTTTCTCTGCTTAGTGGAGCTGGGTAGAGACGTCTTAAGCTGTTCTACAGAGGAATATGTTCTGGGAGAGAGATGGGGATTCATCCCATACCACTCTGTCTAAACATGCTTGACGACAGACTTTGGGGTAAGATGGACTTAAAGGGGTATTCCCATCTCAGACAGTGGGGGCATATGGCCAGGATATGCCCCCATTGTCTTATGGGTGCAGGTCCAACACTTATATCGGAGCCCTGAAGGTGGTGGCTGGAGGACTCCGGACTGGCCACTATCAAGCCCGCTCCCCATAGAAGTGAATGGGAACGCACCGCGCATGACCGGCCACCTCTCCGGTGCACTTCTATGGGCTCGAAGGAAATAGCTGAGCACTTGGCTACTTTCATCGACGCCATAGAAAATGAATGGAGGGCGGCTGCGCATGCACAGTGTGTCCTCCTTCACTTTCGGGGCTCTGTTCTCTATATAGGTGCGGGCCCCTCGTATCCTAGCGATATTCCCCATTGTCTATGATAAGAAAACCTCTGTAACTACTTAAATCTAGTATAGTTTGTTGTAGGCACGCTTGCGGTGGATAATGCGCACGCGGCGTGTGATCCCCTCCGTACAGTAACACCTTTACAGCCTTTTGTCCATCGTTTCTGAAGAAGATAAAGTCTGAAATATTTACAAAAAAAACTCGTGGCTTTGATGTGTCGTTTTAATTTTTTGTATTTGGCTCGAAAGAATAGGGGAAGAAAGGGGCCACAACTGACGCATGCCGGGAATTGGTATTTAAGGATTGGTCCAATTTATGTGGAAGCAGCTGATGGGCAGGAGTGCCAGGAGTCACCGATCTGATACTGAGCGCCAGTCCTGAGCTCATCAATACTGCAGCACTGCTCAACCCCGTTACCAGAACAGATCCGGCATTTAGGAGAACGCGGCTCCTGCGCTGACTGAGACTCACCGGACGCTTCCTTATCACCAGAGAGAAGGAAAGGACCCTGCAGAAAACGGCCCATTACCCCAGGAGTCCTCTGTACACCCCAGCGCTGCACATACACCGCACTCACTGCTGCCACGTACACCAGGATCCGCACATCACAGCAAACCGGATGTCCACAGCACAGAGTCCAGGTAGAAATAACCCCCCCCCCCCATCACCGTTTGAGAGCGTCTGTCACCGTCACACTGGAGCCAGAATCTCCAGCCGATCACAGCCGCACCAACATCAGAAGGGGCATTGAGTGGGCGCCAAGCCTCCAGACCCTGCTGACGTCACCCCCCGGAGCAGAGACTCTCAGGAAGCGGAGCAGAAGACTGGAGGGAGTCCATGAGTGTCCAGTCACCGCTGTGCCTCAGAGAGGCTCCTCACCTCCACTGGTGCCTCAGAGAGGCTCCTCACCTCCACTGGTGCCTCAGAGAGGCTCCTCACCTCCACTGGTGCCTCAGAGAGGCTCCTCACCTCCACTGGTGCCTCAGAGAGGCTCCTCACCTCCACTGGTGCCTCAGAGAGGCTCCTCACCTCCACTGGTGCCTCAGAGAGGCTCCTCACCTCCACTGGTGCTTCAGAGAGGCTCCTCACCTCCACTGGTGCTCCAGAGGAGAAGAGAAGAAAGGACTGCGGCGGCTCCATTACACAAAGAGCCCAAGCTAAGTCTGAATGACCGCACCTGCCGCCATGTGAAGATGATGTCCTCTCCCACCTGGAAGGACAGGAAGACACCGAGGAGAAGATGCTTTACCCTCACTGTCCCTGCCTGGTGGGAGGAGGATCATCTCATGGTCAGGAGCCGTCCTGGAGGGGGGGGGGGATGTAACAGATCCACATAAGAGACCCCCACCATCTATGACCCCTCTATGACTGCAGGACCCCCTATATAGATGTGTATAGGGCTCAGCTCCATCTACCTGATGGTTCTCTGGGGGCTTCTCCTCTGGACAGTCCTGGGAATACAGAGGACGGGGACATCTCTCGGGGGGCTTCTCCTCTGGACAGTCCTGGGAATACAGAGGACGGGGACATCTCTCGGGGGGACTTCTCCTCCTGGAGTCAGAACCTATAGGAGATAACACACAGACTGAATACAATACTGAGCGCTGAAATGCGGCAGAGGAGAGCAGGAACCTGCGGGTGGATTAGGGTGGAGTTCACCCGCTGCCCTCTGAGTGTCCGGATGATTGGGGTGCGGCAGTCAGCAGCCGGGAAGTCTATGGGCAGCTGGCAGCAGTTTATGAGCTGCAGATTCAACGGATATTTTATGGTTTATCTCGCACATCCCCCTTCATCTCTCCTAATGTAGAATTCATAAACTGTAAGAGCAGTGAGACTATGGACTCTATACTGTAAGAGCAGTGAGACTATGGACTCTATACTGTAAGAGCAGTGAGACTATGGACTCTATACTGTAAGAGCAGTGAGACTATGGAGTCTATACTGTAAGAACAGTGAGACTATGGACTCTTTACTGTAAGAGCAGTGAGACTATGGACTCTTTACTGTAAGAACAGTGAGACTATGGACTCTTTACTGTAAGAGCAGTGAGACTATGGACTCCTTACTGTAAGCAGTGAGACTATGGACTCTATACTGTAAGACCAGTGAGACTATGGACTCTACTGTAAGAGCAGTGAGACTATGGACTCTATACTGTAAGACCAGTGAGACTATGGACTCTACTGTAAGAGCAGTGAGACTATGGACTCTATACTGTAAGAGCAGTGAGACTATGGACTCTATACTGTAAGAGCAGTGAGACTATGGACTCTATACTGTAAGAGCAGTGAGACGATGGACTCTATACTGTAAGAGCAGTGAGACTATGGACTCTATACTGTAAGAGCAGTGAGACTATGGACTCTATACTGTAAGAGCAGTGAGACTATGGACTCTATACTGTAAGAGCAGTGAGACTATGGACTCTTTACTGTAAGAGCAGTGAGACTATGGACTCTTTACTGTAAGAGCAGTGAGACTATGGACTCTGTACTGTAAGAACAGTGAGACTATGGACTCTTTACTGTAAGAGCAGTGAGACTATGGACTCTTTACTGTAAGAGCAGTGAGACTATGGACTCTATACTGTAAGAGCAGTGAGACTATGGACTCTATACTGTAAGAGCAGTGAGACTATGGACTCTTTACTGTAAGAGCAGTGAGACTATGTACTCTTTACTGTAAGACCAGTGAGACTATGGACTCTACTGTAAGAGCAGTGAGACTATGGACTCTATACTGTAAGAGCAGTGAGACTATGGACTCTATACTGTAAGAGCAGTGAGACTATGGACTCTATACTGTAAGAGCAGTGAGACTATGGACTCTTTACTGTAAGAGCAGTGAGACTATGTACTCTTTACTGTAAGACCAGTGAGACTATGGACTCTACTGTAAGAGCAGTGAGACTATGGACTCTATACTGTAAGAGCAGTGAGACTATGGACTCTTTACTGTAAGAGCAGTGAGACTATAGACTCTTTACTGTAAGAGCAGTGAGACTATGGACTCTATACTGTAAGACCAGTGAGACTATGGACTCTACTGTAAGAGCAGTGAGACTATGGACTCTATACTGTAAGAGCAGTGAGACTATGGACTCTATACTGTAAGAGCAGTGAGACGATGGACTCTATACTGTAAGAGCAGTGAGACGATGGACTCTATACTGTAAGAGCAGTGAGACTATGGACTCTATACTGTAAGAGCAGTGAGACTATGGACTCTATACTGTAAGAGCAGTGAGACTATGGACTCTTTACTGTAAGAGCAGTGAGACTATGGACTCTTTACTGTAAGAGCAGTGAGACTATGGACTCTGTACTGTAAGAACAGTGAGACTATGGACTCTTTACTGTAAGAGCAGTGAGACTATGGACTCTTTACTGTAAGAGCAGTGAGACTATGGACTCTATACTGTAAGAGCAGTGAGACTATGGACTCTTTACTGTAAGAGCAGTGAGACTATGGACTCTTTACTGTAAGACCAGTGAGACTATGGACTCTACTGTAAGAGCAGTGAGACTATGGACTCTATACTGTAAGAGCAGTGAGACTATGGACTCTATACTGTAAGACCAGTGAGACTATGGACTCTACTGTAAGAGCAGTGAGACTATGGACTCTATACTGTAAGAGCAGTGAGACTATGGACTCTATACTGTAAGAGCAGTGAGACTATGGACTCTGTACTGTAAGAGCAGTGAGACTATGGACTCTATACTGTAAGAGCAGTGAGACTATGGACACTATACTGTAAGAGCAGTGAGACTATGGACTCTATACTGTAAGAGCAGTGAGACTATGGACTCTATACTGTAAGAGCAGTGACACTATGGACTCTTTACTGTAAGAGCAGTGAGACTATGGACTCTTCACTGTAAGAGCAGAGAGACTATGGACTCTACTGTAAGAGCAGTGAGACTATGGACTCTATACTGTAAGAGCAGTGAGACTATGGACTCTTTACTGTAAGAACAGTGAGACTATGGACTCTTTACTGTAAGAGCAGTGAGACTATAGACTCTACTGTAAGAGCAGTGAGACTATGGACTCTATACTGTAAGAGCAGTGAGACTATGGACTCTATACTGTAAGAGCAGTGAGACTATGGACTCTATACTGTAAGAGCAGTGAGACTATGGACTCTATACTGTAAGAGCAGTGAGACTATGGACTCTATACTGTAAGAGCAGTGAGACTATGGACTCTATACTGTAAGAGCAGTGAGACTATGGACTCTATACTGTAAGAGCGGTGAGACTATGGACTCTATACTGTAAGAGCAGTGAGACTATGGACTCTATACTGTAAGAGCAGTGAGACTATGGACTCTATACTGTAAGAGCAGTAAGACTATGGACTCTATACTGTAAGAGCAGTGAGACTATGGACTCTATACTGTAAGAGCAGTGAGACTATGGACTCTATACTGTAAGAGCAGTGAGACTATGGACTCTATACTGTAAGAGCGGTGAGACTATGGACTCTATACTGTAAGAGCAGTGAGACTATGGACTCTATACTGTAAGAGCAGTGAGACTATGGACTCTATACTGTAAGAGCAGTAAGACTATGGACTCTATACTGTAAGAGCAGTAAGACTATGGACTCTATACTGTAAGAGCAGTGAGACTATGGACTCTTTACTGTAAGAGCAGTGAGACTATGGACTCTATACTGTAAGAGCAGTGAGACTATGGACTCTATACTGTAAGAGCAGTGAGACTATGGACTCTTTACTGTAAGAGCAGTGATACTATGGGCTCTTTACTGTAAGAGCAGTGAGACTATGGACACTTTACTGTAAGAGCAGTGAGACTATGGACTCTATACTGTAAGAGCAGTGAGACTATGGACTCTATACTGTAAGAGCAGTGAGACTATGGACTCTATACTGTAAGAGCAGTAAGACTATGGACTCTATACTGTAAGAGCAGTGAGACTATGGACTCTTTACTGTAAGAGCAGTGAGACTATGGACTCTATACTGTAAGAGCAGTGAGACTATGGACTCTATACTGTAAGAGCAGTGAGACTATGGACTCTTTACTGTAAGAGCAGTGATACTATGGGCTCTTTACTGTAAGAGCAGTGAGACTATGGACACTTTACTGTAAGAGCAGTGAGACTATGGACTCTATACGGTAAGAGCAGTGAGACTATGGACTCTTTACTGTAAGAGCAGTGAGACTATGGACTCTATACTGTAAGAGCAGTGAGACTATGGACTCTATACTGTAAGAGCAGTGAGACTATGGACTCTATACTGTAAGAGCAGTAAGACTATGGACTCTATACTGTAAGAGCAGTGAGACTATGGACTCTATACTGTAAGAGCAGTGAGACTATGGACTCTATACTGTAAGAGCAGTGAGACTATGGACTCTATACTGTAAGAGCGGTGAGACTATGGACTCTATACTGTAAGAGCGGTGAGACTATGGACTCTATACTGTAAGAGCAGTGAGACTATGGACTCTATACTGTAAGAGCAGTAAGACTATGGACTCTATACTGTAAGAGCAGTGAGACTATGGACTCTTTACTGTAAGAGCAGTGAGACTATGGACTCTATACTGTAAGAGCAGTGAGACTATGGACTCTATACTGTAAGAGCGGTGAGACTATGGACTCTATACTGTAAGAGCAGTGAGACTATGGACTCTATACTGTAAGAGCGGTGAGACTATGGACTCTATACTGTAAGAGCGGTGAGACTATGGACTCTATACTGTAAGAGCGGTGAGACTATGGACTCTTTACGGTAAGAGCAGTGAGACTATGGACTCTATACTGTAAGAGCAGTGAGACTATGGACTCTATACTGTAAGAGCAGTGAGACTATGGACTCTATACTGTAAGAGCAGTGAGACTATGGACTCTATACTGTAAGAGCAGTGAGACTATGGACTCTATACTGTAAGAGCAGTGAGACTATGGACTCTTTACTGTAAGAGCAGGGAGACTATGGACTCTATACTGTAAGAGCAGTGAGACTATGGACTCTTTACTGTAAGAGCAGTGAGACTATGGACTCTTTACTGTAAGAGGAGTGAGACTATGGACTCTATACTGTAAGATCAGTGAGACTATGGACTCTATACTGTAAGAGCAGTGAGACTATGGACTCTTTACTGTAAGAGCAGTGAGACTATGGACTCTATACTGTAAGAGCAGTGAGACTATGGACTCTTTACTGTAAGAGCAGTGAGACTATGGACTCTTTACTGTAAGAGCAGTGAGACTATGGACTCTTTACTGTAAGAGCAGTGAGACTATGTACTCTTTACTGTAAGAGCAGTGAGACTATGGACTCTGTACTGTAAGAGCAGTGAGACTATGGACTCTATACTGTAAGAGCAGTGAGACTATGGACTCTATACTGTAAGAGCAGTGAGAGTATGGACTCTTTACTGTAAGAGCAGTGAGACTATGGACTCTTTACTGTAAGAGCAGTGAGACTATGGACTCTTTACTGTAAGAGCAGTGAGACTATGGACACTATACTGTAAGAGCAGTGAGACTATGGACTCTATACTGTAAGAGCAGTGAGACTATGGACTCTTTACTGTAAGAGCAGTGAGACTATGGACACTATACTGTAAGAGCAGTGAGACTATGGACTCTATACTGTAAGAGCAGTGAGACTATGGACTCTATACTGTAAGAGCAGTGAGACTATGGACTCTATACTGTAAGACCAGTGAGACTATGGACTCTACTGTAAGAGCAGTGAGACTATGGACTCTATACTGTAAGAGCAGTGAGACTATGGACTCTTTACTGTAAGAGCAGTGAGACTATGGACACTATACTGTAAGAGCAGTGAGACTATGGACTCTATACTGTAAGAGCAGTGAGACTATGGACTCTATACTGTAAGAGCAGTGAGACTATGGACTCTATACTGTAAGACCAGTGAGACTATGGACTCTACTGTAAGAGCAGTGAGACTATGGACTCTATACTGTAAGAGCAGTGAGACTATGGACTCTATACTGTAAGAGCAGTGAGACTATGGACTCTGTACTGTAAGAGCAGTGAGACTATGGACTCTATACTGTAAGAGCAGTGAGACTATGGACACTATACTGTAGAGCAGTGAGACTATGGACTCTATACTGTAAGAGCAGTGAGACTATGGACTCTTTACTGTAAGAGCAGTGAGACTATGGACTCTATACTGTAAGAGCAGTGAGACTATGGACTCTTTACTGTAAGAACAGTGAGACTATAGACTCTTTACTGTAAGAGCAGTGAGACTATGGACTCTGTACTGTAAGAGCTGTGAGACTATGGACACTATACTGTAAGAGCAGTGAGACTATGGACACTATACTGTAAGAGCAGTGAGACTATGGACTCTTTACTGTAAGAGCAGTGAGACTATGGACTCTATACTGTAAGAGCAGTGAGACTATGGACTCTTTACTGTAAGAGCAGTGAGACTATAGACTCTTTACTGTAAGAGCAGTGAGACTATGGACTCTTTACTGTAAGAGCAGTGAGACTATGGACTTTACTGTAAGAGCAGTGAGACTATGGACTCTATACTGTAAGAGCAGTGAGACTACGGACTCTTTACTGTAAGAGCAGTGAGACTATGGACTTTACTGTAAGAGCAGTGAGACTATGGACTCTATATTGTAAGAGCAGTGAGACTATGGACTCTATACTGTAAGAGCAGTGAGACTATGGACTCTATACAGTAAGAGCAGTGAGACTATGGACTCTTTACTGTAAGAGCAGTGAGACTATGGACTCTTTACTGTAAGAGCAGTGAGACTATGGACTCTATACTGTAAGAACAGTGAGACTATGGACTCTATACTGTAAGAGCAGTGAGACTATGGACTCTTTACTGTAAGAGCAGTGAGACTATGGACTCTTTACTGTAAGAGCAGTGAGACTATGGACTCTATACTGTAAGAGCAGTGAGACTATGGACTCTATACTGTAAGAGCAGTGAGACTATGGACTCTATACTGTAAGAGCAGTGAGACTATGGACTCTATACTGTAAGAGCAGTGAGACTATGGACTCTATACTGTAAGAGCAGTGAGACTATGGACTCTTACTGTAAGAGCAGTGAGACTATGGACTCTATACTGTAAGAGCAGTGAGACTATGGACTCTATACTGTAAGAGCAGTGAGACTATGGACTCTATACTGTAAGAGCAGTGAGACTATGGACTCTTTACTGTAAGAGCAGTGAGACTATGGACTCTTTACTGTAAGAGCAGTGAGACTATGGACTCTTTACTGTAAGAGCAGTGAGACTATGGACTCTATACTGTAAGAGCAGTGAGACTATGGACTCTATACTGTAAGAACAGTGAGACTATGGACTCTTTACTGTAAGAGCAGTGAGACTATGGACTCTATACTGTAAGAGCAGTGAGACTATGGACTCTATACTGTAAGAACAGTGAGACTATGGACTCTATACTGTAAGAGCAGTGAGACTATGGACTCTATACTGTAAGAGCAGTGAGACTATGGACTCTATACTGTAAGAGCAGTGAGACTATGGACTCTATACTGTAAGAGCAGTGAGACTATGGACTCTTATACTGTAAGAGCAGTGAGACTATGGACTCTATACTGTAAGAACAGTGAGACTATGGACTCTATACTGTAAGAGCAGTGAGACTATGGACTCTATACTGTAAGAGCAGTGAGACTATGGACTCTATACTGTAAGAACAGTGAGACTATGGACTCTTTACTGTAAGAGCAGTGAGACTATGGACTCTTTACTGTAAGAGCAGTGAGACTATGGACTCTATACTGTAAGAACAGTGAGACTATGGACTCTATACTGTAAGAGCAGTGAGACTATGGACTCTATACTGTAAGAGCAGTGAGACTATGGACTCCTATACTGTAAGAGCAGTGAGACTATGGACTCTATACTGTAAGAGCAGTGAGACTATGGACTCTATACTGTAAGAGCAGTGAGACTATGGACTCTATACTGTAAGAGCAGTGAGACTATGGACTCTATACTGTAAGAGCAGTGAGACTATGGACTCTATACTGTAAGAGCAGTGAGACTATGGACTCTATACTGTAAGAGCAGTGAGACTATGGACTCTATACTGTAAGAGCAGTGAGACTATGGACTCTTACTGTAAGAGCAGTGAGACTATGGACTCTATACTGTAAGAGCAGTGAGACTATGGACTCTATACTGTAAGAGCAGTGAGACTATGGACTCTATACTGTAAGAGCAGTGAGACTATGGACTCTATACTGTAAGAGCAGTGAGACTATGGACTCTATACTGTAAGAGCAGTGAGACTATGGACTCTATACTGTAAGAGCAGTGAGACTATGGACTCTTTACTGTAAGAGCAGTGAGACTATGGACTCTATACTGTAAGAGCAGTGAGACTATGGACTCTATACTGTAAGAGCAGTGAGACTATGGACTCTATACTGTAAGAGCAGTGAGACTATGGACTCTATACTGTAAGAGCAGTGAGACTATGGACTCTATACTGTAAGAGCAGTGAGACTATGGACTCTATACTGTAAGAGCAGTGAGACTATGGACTCTATACTGTAAGAGCAGTGAGACTATGGACTCTATACTGTAAGAGCAGTGAGACTATGGACTCTATACTGTAAGAGCAGTGAGACTATGGACTCTATACTGTAAGAGCAGTGAGACTATGGACTCTATACTGTAAGAGCAGTGAGACTATGGACTCTATACTGTAAGAGCAGTGAGACTATGGACTCTATACTGTAAGAGCAGTGAGACTATGGACTCTATACTGTAAGAGCAGTGAGACTATGGACTCTTTACTGTAAGAGCAGTGAGACTATGGACTCTATACTGTAAGAGCAGTGAGACTATGGACTCTATACTGTAAGAGCAGTGAGACTATGGACTCTTTACTGTAAGAGCAGTGAGACTATGGACTCTATACTGTAAGAACAGTGAGACTATGGACTCTATACTGTAAGAGCAGTGAGACTATGGACTCTTTACTGTAAGAGCAGTGAGACTATGGACTCTATACTGTAAGAGCAGTGAGACTATGGACTCTATACTGTAAGAGCAGTGAGACTATGGACTCTTTACTGTAAGAGCAGTGAGACTATGGACTCTATACTGTAAGAGCAGTGAGACTATGGACTCTATACTGTAAGAGCAGTGAGACTATGGACTCTATACTGTAAGAGCAGTGAGACTATGGACTCTATACTGTAAGAGCAGTGAGACTATGGACTCTATACTGTAAGAAGCAGTGAGACTATGGACTCTATACTGTAAGAGCAGTGAGACTATGGACTCTATACTGTAAGAGCAGTGAGACTATGGACTCTATACTGTAAGAGCAGTGAGACTATGGACTCTTTACTGTAAGAGCAGTGAGACTATGGACTCCTATACTGTAAGAGCAGTGAGACTATGGACTCTTTACTGTAAGAGCAGTGAGACTATGGACTCTATACTGTAAGAGCAGTGAGACTTATGGACTCTATACTGTAAGAGCAGTGAGACTATGGACTCTATACTGTAAGAGCAGTGAGACTATGGACTCTTTACTGTAAGAGCAGTGAGACTATGGACTCTATACTGTAAGAGCAGTGAGACTATGGACTCTTTACTGTAAGAGCAGTGAGACTATGGACTCTATACTGTAAGAGCAGTGAGACTATGGACTCTATACTGTAAGAGCAGTGAGACTATGGACTCTATACTGTAAGAGCAGTGAGACTATGGACTCTATACTGTAAGAGCAGTGAGACTATGGACTCTATACTGTAAGAACAGTGAGGCTATGGACTCTATACTGTAAGAACAGTGAGACTATGGACTCTATACTGTAAGAGCAGTGAGACTATGGACTCTATACTGTAAGAACAGTGAGACTATGGACTCTATACTGCCAGAGACAGTGAGACTATGGACTCTATACTGTAAGAGCAGTGAGACTATGGACTCTATACTGTAAGAACAGTGAGACTATGGACTCTTTACTGTAAGAGCAGTGAGACTATGGACTCTTTACTGTAAGAGCATGTGAGACTATGGACTCTTTACTGTAAGAGCAGTGATACTATGGACTTTACTGTAAGAGCAGTGAGACTATGGACTCTTTACTGTAAGAGCAGTGAGACTATGGACTCTATACTGTAAGAGCAGTGAGACTATGGACTCTATACTGTAAGAACAGTGAGACTATGGACTCTATACTGTAAGAGCAGTGAGACTATGGACTCTTTACTGTAAGAGCAGTGAGACTATGGACTCTATACTGTAAGAGCAGTGAGACTATGGACTCTATACTGTAAGAGCAGTGAGACTATGGACTCTATACTGTAAGAGCAGTGAGACTATGGACTCTATACTGTAAGAGCAGTGAGACTATGGACTCTATACTGTAAGAGCAGTGAGACTATGGACTCTATACTGTAAGAGCAGTGAGACTATGGACTCTATACTGTAAGAGCAGTGAGACTATGGACTCTATACTGTAAGAGCAGTGAGACTATGGACTCTATACTGTAAGAGCAGTGAGACTATGGACTCTATACTGTAAGAGCAGTGAGACTATGGACTCTTTACTGTAAGAGCAGTGAGACTATGGACTCTTTACTGTAAGAGCAGTGAGACTATGGACTCTGTACTGTAAGAGCAGTGAGACTATGGACTCTATACTGTAAGAGCAGTGAGACTATGGACTCTTTACTGTAAGAGCAGTGAGACTATGGACTCTATACTGTAAGAACAGTGAGACTATGGACTCTATACTGTAAGAGCAGTGAGACTATGGACTCTATACTGTAAGAGCAGTGAGACTATGGACTCTATACTGTAAGAACAGTGAGACTATGGACTCTATACTGTAAGAGCAGTGAGACTATGGACTCTATACTGTAAGAAGCAGTGAGACTATGGACTCTATACTGTAAGAGCAGTGAGACTATGGACTCTATACTGTAAGAGCAGTGAGACTATGGACTCTATACTGTAAGAGCAGTGAGACTATGGACTCTATACTGTAAGAGCAGTGAGACTATGGACTCTATACTGTAAGAGCAGTGAGACTATGGACTCTATACTGTAAGAGCAGTGAGACTATGGACTCTTTACTGTAAGAGCAGTGAGACTATGGACTCTTTACTGTAAGAGCAGTGAACTATGGACTCTGTACTGTAAGAGCAGTGAGACTATGGACTCTATACTGTAAGAGCAGTGAGACTATGGACTCTTTACTGTAAGAGCAGTGAGACTATGGACTCTATACTGTAAGAACAGTGAGACTATGGACTCTATACTGTAAGAGCAGTGAGACTATGGACTCTTTACTGTAAGAGCAGTGAGACTATGGACTCTATACTGTAAGAGCAGTGAGACTATGGACTCTTTACTGTAAGAGCAGTGAGACTATGGACTCTTTACTGTAAGAGCAGTGAGACTATGGACTCTTTACTGTAAGAGCAGTGAGACTATGGACTGGATGTATTTCTGGAGTGTAATAATATTACAGGTTATAGCTCCTAGAGACGGGTCGTTGATCCAGGGAGTTATTCTGATTGGAGGTGGGAAAGGATTTTCTTCCCCTAAAGTGAGGAACATTGGCTTCTACCTCACTGTTTTTTTGCCTTCCTCTGGATCACCTTGCAGGATATCCGGCTGAACTGGATGGACGGAGGCTTTTATCAGCCTTATAAACTAGGTTCCCTTACGTCCTAACCAGTGGCACAAATGGGGTATTCTGCCCCTGTGGACTGGTTAGGACAGGTGGAATGTTTAATGAACATAACATTAAACACATGAGATATCATCTACACACGCCCTCCCTGCCCCCAATAAAGAGGGGGCGTGACCCCCAGGACCTCGTGTTTTTTTCTGTCCTGTGGATAGAACAGGACGGGTGGCCCCCTTCTCCATCGTTTCGGTGGAGAGAGGGGTTGTTTTTCTATTTTTTTATGAGGTTTTTGCCTCCCCCTTTTTCTTTCTACTAGTCTCCGGTTCTATTCTCCGGAGCATGAGGACTCACCCCCTTCAGCTTGGGCAGAGCGGCGGCATCGGCGTCCTGCATGTGCGGCTGGGCGCCGCCATCTTGCGGAAGTGACGTCGGGTGACGTCACTTCCGGTTTTCCGGCCGTTTTGTTCGGCCGAATGTTTTGCATTTTCTCTGGCTATGTTTGCCATTTCTGTGCCCTTGCTGGGCTAGGGGCCCTATATATATATAGTTTAATACTTTATGGTGTATTTAGGCGTTTTCTAAAAGCGGTGTTAGCTTTTAGTAGTACCCCGCCCCCTTTTGGGCGGAGCTATAGTCGCCTGACGCCCAAACTGGCTATTTAAGCGTGAGAGTCTCCAGGTTCAGTCTCCTGGAGCGCAGAGTCTTCTGTTAACCTTGAGTGCGTTTGGTTTGCAAGTACTATTCCCTTGCAAGTCCGCAGTTGTTGCTATTTAGCTTTTTCTCACATTGCTAGGATCTTCTGGGTAAAGATCCTGAAGCTTGCTATTTACGGTTTTTTCCGTGGATTTATACCTAAATCATGTCTTTTGTTTCCGCAGCCATGTCTTCCACCGGGGACGGTGAGCGAGAGCCCAGCAGGAAAACCACTGGCAAGAGACGCCATCTGCAGTGCCATGACTGCCAAATCGTGCTGGAGGACAGCTACGCCTTCTCCCGGTGCCCACCCTGTAGGGCCAAGTCACTCCCTCAGCAGGAACCGACAGTTCATGGCGTCGTGGATTGGGTCAAAGGGTATATGGATTCCAATATGAGCCAAGTGAATGCCTCTATTGAAGAGTTGAAACATGCTCTGGTTTCCAAACGCCGTCGTCCTTCCTCTCCCCATCGTGCTATGGAGGTTTCGGGGTCCAGGATGCCAGGGACGCTTGGCCTCTTCCTCCTCCGAGGAGGAGGATGGTTTTTCATATTTTTTCCGCCGGAAAAAGCCCAGCGGCTGCTGAGATCCATCCGGTCGGGGGACCAGGACGTTGATCCGGGGGAAGCCTCATCATCTGCCTCTAAGGGGCCCAGGGCCTTTAAAGCGGATAGTTCCCTCCTGTCTCTGATGAAGACAGAATGGAAGAAGCCTGAAAAGGGTCCGGTACTGACCAAAAGGTTTAAGGCTGTATTCCCGGTCAAGGAGGATCAGGTGTCTTCTTGGGGGCCTGTCCCTAAAGTGGACATGGCAATATCAAAGTTGTCAAGAAGGACTCCAATACCATCGGATGACGGGTCAAGTTTACAGGATCCCATGGACCGGAAGGCGGATTGCACCCTTAGGCGCGCATATTCGGCAGCCTCAGCTTCCGCCTCGGTTGCAATTTCCTCTTCCAAAGTGGCGAATTTTCTAAAAACAAGATTCGTCCAGGTTCAGTCTGACCTGGACCAGGGGGTCTACAGGGACGACATTTTGGCCTCTTGCAAGACGGCCAGCCTTGCCATTGACTTCCTGTGCGACGCGGCTCCACAACAGTTGAAGCTGGCATCTAAGGCCATGGCCCTTTCAACCGCGGGCAGGCGTCCGCTGTGGTTAAAACCATGGAAGGCCGATACGACTTCCAAACACAATCTTTGTGCCATGGCGTACGAACCCGGCAAACTCTTTGGTGCAGAGCTGGACCAAATTATGGAAGGACTGTCGGACAAGAAGGGCAAGTCTCTTCCCCAACAGTCCTTTCGTGGTCGGGGCAAAGGTTTGGTTCCAGAGCGGAACCTCAACCTAGAGCCCAGAGAGATTGGGGCTCCCGTAGAGGAGGAAAATCCTCTAGGGGTTCTAGACCCCCCAAGAAGTCTTCGACGCTCTGATTGCGGGCCTCCTCGAGGCTCTTGGTATTTAGCCGGTCCGACTGGAAATCCCATGCCCCCTTTTCCCCACATTCCCGTAGGCGGACGCCTACAGCATTTTCTTCCTTGTTGGCAAGATCATATCCAGGACCAATGGGTCCTGCGGATAATTTCACAGGGGTACCTTGTGGACCTGAGCAGTCCACCATCGGACAAGTTCGTCCAAACAAAGATTCTTCCCTGCAACAAGCAAAAGATTCTGGAGAATTATGTCCTAGAATACTTTCAGAAGGGGCCCTGCAAGAAGTTCCTCTCCAAGAGAGAGGAACAGGTATCTACTCCCCAGTGTTCCTGGTACCCAAGAATACCGGAGGTTGGAGGATGATTATAGATCTGAGATACTTCAACCGTTTCATAAAACAAAAGAAGTTCCGTATGGAAACTATCCAGTCGGTGACCAATCTTCTTTTGCCGGGAGATTTCCTGGCAACTTTAGACCTCAAGGATGCTTATCTCCATATTCCCATCCATCCTGGGTCCAGAAGATTCTTAAGGATCGCAGTAAACATCGGAGGGTCCTAAAACATTTTCAGTTTGTGGCCCTCCCGTTTGGGATTTCTTCGGCCCCACACACTTTCACCAAGGTAGTGGTGTCCGTGGTGGCCGCTCTAAGGCTTCAAGGCCTGAGCATAGTTCCATACCTGGACGATTGGCTCCTCAGAGCACCTTCCCAAGCGATCCTGTCTCAACATATCCAGCAGGCTGTTGCATTCCTCCATCAATTGGGATGGATAATCAATTGGGACAAGTCCCAGCTTCAACCAGCCACCTCGGTAAAGTTCCTGGGGTTCGTGGTGGATTCAGTCAGAATGACTATTCATCTTACTCCCGAAAGAAGGCAATCCGTTCAGCAAACAGCCCGTTCTCTCTCCGTACCGAAGCAGGTAACGATTCGAACATTGATGAGGATGTTGGGACTAATGTCTTCAACCGCAGAAGCGGTACCTTGGGCATTATGGCATCTACGTCCGCTTCAGTCGGAAGTACTAGCCAAGTGGAATCACAGTCCGGTGGGACTCAATTCCGTGCTCTCCCTGCCTTACAAGGTCCGGTCCTCCCTAAGGTGGTGGTCCCACCTCGAGGACGGCAAGTCCCTGATCCAGCCCTCCTGGATCATACTTACTTCAGACGCATCCCTGGTAGGCTGGGGTGCTCATCTTCTGGACAAGACAGTCCAAGGAACTTGGACACCTCAGGAGAGGTTATTGTCATCGAATCTCCTGGAGATCAGAGCAATCAGATTAGCTCTTTTTCATTTTGCTCCTTCCATTCGAGGGAAGGCCGTGAGAATACAGTCAGACAGCATGACTGCCGTACTGTACATCAACAAGCAGGGAGGCACGAGGTCACAAAGTCTCCTGAGAGAGATAGGTGTGATATTGGATTGGGCAGAAATGAACCTCACCCACTTGTCAGCCGTCCACATTCGCGGAGTTCACAATGTGATCGCGGACCGCCTGAGCCGAGGTCTTCCGACCGGAGAATGGTCACTTCATCCAGAGGTCTTCAAGGAGATAACGCTCAGGTGGGGCATGCCAGAGATCGATCTCATGGCAACGAGGTTCAACACCAAAGTGGAGAAGTATTGCTCCCTTTACAGGGAGGACAACCCGGTGGCAATAGATGCTCTGTCAATCCCATGGAGGTTCAGGCTGGCCTACATCTTCCCTCCAATTTCCTTGATACCAAGGGTCTTGATGAAAATCAGGCAGGACCAAGCGTCAGTCATCGCCATCATTCCATACTGGCCGAAGAGAGCTTGGTTTACCCAACTCTTACAGATGAGTCGGGGTCAATTTCTGAGGCTTCCCCCAGAGAGAGTACTGGTGTCGGGGGACACACAGATCTCCTCAAATCTTCAAATGTTCAACCTGACAGCCTGGAGGTTGATCAGTCCCTTCCAAGATTAGAAGGGCTATCGGGGTCTGTCTTGAGAACCTTAGAGCACTCCAGATCAGAAGCTACCAACAGAGCCTACTCCAGAATCTGGAAGATTTTTTCGTCCTGGTGTTCTAGGCATCAGCAGACGTCGGCTGAAGCTTCCATCCCGGTAATTCTTCAATTCCTACAGGATGGTCTGGACAAGGGGTTATCACCCTCTACTATCAAAGTGCAGGTCTCGGCGATCTCTGCTGGTCTCAACAGAGCTGTTTCTCAAGACCCCCTTATCAAGAGATTCCTGAAGGGAGCCTCAAGATTAAAGCCTACAGTAATCAGACCTATCCCTGTTTGGGATTTATCGGTCGTGCTCAGGGGGTTAGCCTCTCTCCCCTTTGAGCCCCTAGAGGAGGCGGGATTCAAGTTCTTAACCTGGAAAATCACCTTCTTGTTGGCCGTTACCTCTGCAAAGAGAGTTGGGGAACTCCAAGCCTTTTCAGCTTTTGAGCCTTATACGAAGATTCTTCAAGATCGAATTCTTCTCAAGTTTTTACCTTCCTTTATCACAAAGGTTCCTTCCTTTGACAATATAAATCAGGTGATTTCTCTACCAACCTTGGCTCCACCCCCCTCCTCTGAGGAAAGAGGGCTCCATACCCTCGATATTTCGAGATGTCTCAGGATTTACCTGGAACGCTCCAAGGTATTTAGGAAGGATGAAAACCTCCTTATCCTTTTTTCCGGTACCCATAAGGGAAGGAAAGCCTCTAAGCCCTCCATCAGCCGATTAGGAGGCAATTCGGGAGTCCTATGTGTCTCAGGGTTCGGAGCCCCCTGGATTTGTAAGAGCCCACTCTACTCGAGCGGTGGCCACTTCTTTTGCAGAGAGAGAAGCTCGATTCCATTGGACGTGATCTGTAAGTCAGCTTCTTGGAGTTCTCACTCCACCTTTATTTCACACTATAGAGTGGATTCTAAAATACATAGTTATTCCTCTTTTGGCCGGACAGTATTGTCTTCCGCCAGGCATGAGGACCCTCCCATGGGGGCTTCTACTTGCTAAATCCCCATCTGTGCCACTGGTTAGGACGTAAGGGAATCGTTAATTTCTAACGATAATTTGTTTTCCCTTAGTCCTAACAGTGGCACACAAATATCCCCCCCTTAGTTATATTGTTATTATTTTGTCTACTTGTAATTACACAAGGTCCTGGGGGTCACGCCCCCTCTTTATTGAGGGCAGGGAGGGCGTGTGTAGATGATATCTCATGTGTTTAATGTTATGTTCATTAAACATTCCACCTGTCCTAACCAGTCCACAGGGGCAGAATACCCCATTTGTGCCACTGTTAGGACTAAGGGAAAACAAATTATCGTTAGAAATTAACGATTACTCTGTTCAGCTGCATCACAAGGGACACGCCCAGTAGGATCCTACAGCCATGTGGCTGCTTGGATATTTTCGGCACTCCCATATAACTCCAGAGGAGGGTCCTGCCCCTATCGGACACTGGGGCGTATCCTGGCGATGGGCTCCGTATATACCCGATGCCCCAATGTGTCTCATGGACTTTTCCGCTGTTCCGGTGTTATTTCACCGGCTGCTGGTGGAGTAACCCGGGCCCAGGACCCCAGGAATCTCCCCGCATATTCCGCAGTGTCAGCCCTGACCAGACCCATCCACAGCCCGTTACCTGGGAGGGGAGCCTCCATCATGGCGGCCGGGGGCAGCTTCTCCATGGAGACAGACAGGGAAGGACCTGCGGTGACGTCATCGTCATGTGACCAGTGCCAGAGAGGCGGAACTCAGTAGTGTAGTAAATATGTCAGGACCTGCGGTGACGTCACCACCATGTGATCAATGCCGGAGGGGCGGAGTGTAGCAGCTCGGAATGTTTGTGCTGGTGAAGGACCTGTGAAAATGTCATGTGACCTGAGGGGGCGGAGCTCAACACTGATGAAGCTATGTGTTTATGAAGGATCTGCGGTGACGTCACTATCATGTGATCAGTGAAGGGGCGGGGCACAACAAGATTGAAGAGAAGTAATTGTAAGGAAACTGTGAAGACCTGGAAAATGAAGAAAGCGGGAAATCTCTACAGAGAGGCTGGGAGGTGTAGTCCTCTCCTCTTCTACCTCCTTTTGTAATGTCCTCTGATATCATATAATAACAGACTGGAGATGCTGGGAGGTGTAGTCCTCTCCTTCCTCCTTTTGTAATGGCCTCGGATATCATATAATAACAGGCTGGACATTCTGGGAGTTGTAGTCCTTTCCTCTTCTACCTCCCCATGTAATGATCTCTGATATCACATAACAGGCTGGACATGCTGGGAGTTGTACTCCTCTGTTGCCTCCCCTTTAATCGTAGTGTGATACGCACGGCCTATTTGAAGGTATTGGTAGCAGCCCATGCGCGGAATCTGATATTTCTCCGGCACATCCGTGACTGATCTAATATTCTAAGGATCCTTTATTCTCCTAAACCTGAGTTCCTGACAGAGAAGTTCAGGGAGGCGCGATTCCTGCCCCGTACTGTGGTGATGTACCCCGCACCCTCCACCTATTCGGACATATCCGCCAACCGCTAATTCACGCCTCCCTCACGGTGCTGCCGCTGTGCTGCTAGGTAAGAAATCCAAGGGTTCGGTGCCGCCAGAAAACGGCAATGTCTCCCATGTCTCCATATTAAATCTCCAAATATCGCATTGATTTTAGGAAGTGTCCAGTGACACCAGAGCGGGCATTGTGGAGTATGTACAGGAGCATCAGTACTCTGCCCACCACAGAAAGAAATAGCACTACAACTCCCAGCATGCCCAGACTGCCTACAGCAAGGCATGGTGGGAGTTGTAGTTTTACAACAGCTGGAGGGCCGAGGTTGCCCATCTCTGGCTTACACCATGCCTTAACCCTCCATCTGAATCTCAACCGCAATGGGGACAGGTTAAAGGGGTATTCCCATCTTGGACAATGGGGCCTATCGCTGGGGCCCGCACCTATATCGAGTACAGATTTCCCGGGGTCCGTCCACCACCCAGAACTTCTCCCCGCCTCTCCCATAGAAGTGAATGGGAGTGCACTGCGCATGCGCGCCCCATGCTCCCATGTATTTCTATGAGGCCGACGGAAATAGACGAGCCAGCGCTTGGCTATTTTTGGCGGCCCCATAGAAATGAATGGAGGACGGCTGCGCATGCGCAGTGCGCCCTCCTTCACTTTCGGGACCCCGTTATCTATATAGGTGCAGATCCTAGCGATATTCCCCCATTGTCCAAGATGGGAACACCCCTTTAAGCTCTCCAAAGTCCGGACTCCTGGGCCATATATGAATCCCTAAATATTTCGGTTTCCCCACGCGGAATAAGAACCCTGTGGCCATCTAATAGCATCAGCGCTGACAAACTACCAAACCTGTCTATAAGGGCCCATTCACACGACCATACGAACGCATCCGAATAGCGGAACCTCTGCGGATCCATTCATTTCTATGAGGACAGTACACCACGTGCTGTCCGCATCTGTAATTCCGTACCGCGGCTCCACAAAAATAAGCTCCCTTGCCCTATAGTTGTCCGCAAAAAACCTTCCATGGACTTATACAAGTCTATGGATCCACAAAAATACGGATAGCAACGGAAATTTACGGAATACATTATTATTTTTATTTAGGACCTCAATATATATATTTTGTTTTTCGTTCACAGTGAAAAACCTAAAGACAAGATCGCGTTCTTGTCGAGACTAATTTTGATGGGAGGAAACTGTCCGGAAAGGGTGAAGTGGTGATTCTGGCGGAAAATCGAAGAAGCCATACTTATATAACAATTCCTCAAACCAGTATTTGAATTAAGACCGTAAGTGCGGCAGATTGAATGTTTATTTCTTTTGATATATCATTCATTTTTATTTTGAAGAACTGTCGACAGTCCACATGAAGATGAAGCAGAAAGTCTCCAGTCTGCTGACAGTCATCTTTGTTTGTCGCCTCAAGACCCGTCCTCCCCAGCTGCAACTCCTCCGATGGCCAGCACACCTCCGCCCCAGATACCGACTACTCCACCAAAAGTGGCGGAAAGAAGAGAAAGGGAAAATCCCCACTCCTCCTCAGCCTGTTTCAGGATCTACAGCTCAAGACATGATAGACAGCCATGTCCTTGAGTATTTATCCCGGAACCGGCCTGAGTGGCAGGAGGATTCGATAATGGTAGGGGCCCTTTTTACAAATCTGTTGTTGCCGGGCAGAGTCTCCGCAGGGGATGGTGGACACAGTTACAGCCCTCATTCTGCATAGGGGAAGAGATGATAGGAGTTCTGCATAGTTCATGACACACAACCATGGCACTTGCTCTGTTGATGTAACAATACGGCCCCCTTGTCCAAAGGATCGGCAGACCCGGCCAGATCCTAACGGGTCGGCTAGGGGCTGTCCGGGTAGATCAGCATTGTTAAGTTCTCGAGCTCCAGTTGCCGGGACAGACCATCAGCATTCCTATTCTGCTTACCCAGTCGGTACTGAACCCTGAAGTCATAGGGCTGCAGGGCAAGGCTCCATCTCAAGAGTCGGCCATTGTCCCCAGAGACAGGGTGAAGCAATAAAAGAGGGTTGTGGTCAGTGAGCACCGTGAAGTTCTGCCCATACAGATATGGCTGGAACTTTTTGAGGGCCCAGACCAGAGCCAGACACTCCTTCTCCACGGCTGCATATCCTACCTCCCGAGGTAACAGCTTGCGGCTAATGTACATCACCGGGTGCTCACAGCCATCATACCCCACTTAGCTTAGTACTGCTCCAAGTCCAAAAGCATAGGCATCTGTGTGAACACAAAACCGTTTGGTGGGGTCAGGTGCAGTCATTACGGGTAGCTATGGAGCTGTACTCGGGAACGAATTTGCGGTAATAGCCTGCAGTACCCAGGAACGCTAAGACCTGTGTCTTGATGCGAGGGGTGGGCTAGCGGGCAACTGCCTCTATCTTTGCCGGCTCTGGACGCTGGCACCCACTACCCACTCGGTGCCCGAGGTATGGGACTTCTGCTACCCCAATTACACATTTGTCGGGCCTGAGGGTGAGCCCCTCTGCCCGCACGGGGTCCAATACAATGCCCAAGTGGTCTAAGTGTTCCTCCCAGGTATTGCTGTAGATAGCAATGTCGTCCAGGTATGCGCAGGCATACTCCGGAAGGCCATCTAGGAGCCTATCTATCATCCGCTGGAACGTTGCTGGTGCGTTCTTCATCCCAAACGGCATCACCTTAAACTGGTAGAGGCCAAAGGGGGTGATAAACGCCGACTTCAGAATAGTCTCCGGGTCCAGACAAATCTGCCAGTACCCCTTGCAGAGATCTAAGGTGGTGAGGAACTTGCCCCGGGCAATGCGGTCTAACAACTCATCGATATGGGGCATAGGGTAGTCATCAGTCGTGGTCCGCTCATTGAGTCTCCGGTAGTCCATGCAAAAACGGGTCGTCCCATCTTTCTTAGGTACAAAGACTACTGGAGAAGCCCAGGGGCTTCCAGATGCCTCGATGATCCCTAAATCGAGCATCTCTCTAATCTCTTGCCTCATCCCTGCTCTAACAGTCTCTGGTACCCTATAAGCGGCTTGCTTGAGGGGAGGCTGCCCTGGGGTTTCTACATGGTGCATGGCTAGATCTGTGACTCCTGGGATCATCGAGAACAGGTCCCTACGTCGGGCTAGTACTTCTTTGACCTGCTCCTGGCGGATATCCCCTAACTGCTTGGATATCTGTATGCCCTCTACTTCTACTCAGGGTCCCCCCTGTCTGGGGATTTCAGGAAGTGGTAGCTGCTCAGTGTCGTCAGCTTCAGGGGCACAGATGGCAGCTACCTCCCCTGCCCTCTCCTCATATGCCTTTAACATATTCACATGAAACGCTCATTAACCCCCTCAGCCCCCCTAGCTTAAACACCCTTAATGACCAGGCCACTTTTTACAATTCCGCACTACACTACTTTCACCGTTTATTGCTCCGTCATGCAACTTACCACCCAAATGAATTTTACCTCCTTTTCTTCTCACTAATAGAGCTTTCATTTGGTGGTATTTCATTGTTGCTGACATTTTTACTTTTTTTGCTATTAATAAAAATTTAACGACATTTTTGCAAAAAAATGACATTTTTCACTTTCTGTTGTAAAATTTTTCAAAAAACTACATTTGTATGTAAAATTTTCTCTAAATTTATTGTTCTACATGTCTTTGATAAAAAAAATTCAATAAGCGTATATTTATTGGTTTGGGTAAAAGTTATAGCGTTTACAAACTATGGTGCAAAAAGTGAATTTCGGCATTTTGAAGCAGCTCTGACTTTCTGAGCACCTGTCATGTTTCTTCAGGTGCTAGAATGTCAGGATAGTATAAATACCCCCAAATCACACCATTTTAGATAGAAGACACCCCAAAGTATTCGCGGAGGGGCTTGGTGAGTTCATGTATCATTTCATTTTTTTTCACAAGTTAGCGGAAAATGACACTTTCTGAGGAAAAAAAAATATATAATAAAGTTTCCATTTCTGCTAACTTCTGGCAAAAAAAAAAAAAATCTCAGACGGGCTCACTATGCCCCTCTGTGAATACCTTGGGGTGTCTACTTTCCGAAATGGGGTCATTTGTGGGGTGTGTTTACTGTTCTGGCATTTTGGGCAGGGCTAAATTGTGAGCAGCCATGTAAAACCTAAAGGTAATCATTGGTTTTAGGGCCCCTTTGCGCACCCAGGCTGCAAAAAAGTGTCACTCATGTGGTATCGCCGTACTCAGGAGAAGTAGGGCAATGTGTTTTGGGGTGTATTTTTACATATACCCATGTTGGGTGAGAGAAATATCTCTGTAAACTGACAACTTTGTATAAAAAAAATTAAAAAGTTGTCATTTACAGAGATATTTCTCACACCCAGCATGTGTATATATAAAAATACACCCCAAAACACATTGCGCTACTTCTCCTGAGTACGGGGATACCACATGTGTGGAACTTTTTGCAGCCTGGGTGCGCAAAGGGCCCTAAAACCAATGAGTACCTTTAGTATTTCACAGGGCATTTTTACGCATTTGGATTCCAGACTTCTTCTCACGCTTTAGGGGCCTCTAAAATGCCAGGGCAGTATAAATACCTCACATGTGACCCCATTTTAGAAAGAAGACACCTCAAGGTATTCCGTGAGGGGTATGGTGAGTTCATGTAAAATGTTATTTTTGTCACAAGTTAGTGGAATATGAGACTTTGTAAAAACAAAATAAAAAAAAAAATATATATCAATTTCCGCTAACTTGTGCCAAAAAAAATTTCTGTGAACTCGCCATGCCCCTCACAGAATACCTTGGGGTGTCTTCTTTCCACAATGGGGTCACTTGTGGGGTATTTATACTGCCCTGGCATTCTAGGGAACCTAAAGCGTGAGAATCCAAATGCGCAACAATGCCCTGTGAAATCTAAAGGTACTCATTGGAATTAGGGCCTTTGCGCATCTTGGCTGCAAAAAGTGTCACACATGGTACCGCCGTACTCAGGAGAAGTAGGGCATGTGTTTTGGGGTGTATTTTATATATACCCATGCTGGGTGAGAAATATCTCTGTAAATGACAACTTTTTAAATTTTTTATTCAAAGTTGTCAATTTACAGAGATATTTCTCTCACCCAGCATGGGTATATGTAAAAATACACCCTAAAACACATTGCCCTACTTGTCCTGAGTACGGCGATACCACATAAGTGACACTTTTTGCAGCCAAGATGCACAAAGGGGCCCAAATTCCAATGAGTACCTTTTAGGAGGGCATTTTTACGCATTTTCTTCTCGCACTTTAGGGCCCCTAAAATGCCAGGGCAGTATAAATACCCCACATGTGACCCCATTTTGGAAAGAAGACAGCCCAAGGTATTCCATGAGGGGCATGGCGAGTTGATAGAAAAATTTTTTGGCACAAGTTAGTGGAAATTGATTTTTTATAGTTTTTCTCACAAAGTCTCCCTTTCCGCTAACTTTTGACAAAAGTTTAATTTTTCATGGACTCACTATGCCCCTCAGCGAATACCTTGGGGTGTCTTCTTTCCAAAATGGGGTCACATGTGGGGTATTTATACTGTCCTGGCATTTTAGGGCCCCAAAGCGTGAGAAGAAAATGCGTAAAAATGCCCTCCTAAAGTTACTCATTGAATTTGGGCCCTTGTGCATCTTGGCTGCAGAAAGTGTCACATATGTGGTATCTCCGTACTCAGAAGAAGTAGGGCAATGTGTTTGGGGTGTATTTTACATATACCCATACTGTGTGAGAGAAATATCTCTGTAAATTGACAACTTTGAATAAAAAATTTAAAAAGTTGTCATTTACAGAGATATTTCTCACACAAAGTATGGGTATATATAAAAATACACCCCAAAACACATTGCCCTACTTCTCCTGAGTACGGCGATACCACATGTGTGCCACTTTTTGCAGCCAAGATGCGCAAAGGGGCCCTAAAACCAATGAGTACCTTTAGGATTTCACAGGGCATTTTTACGCATTTGGATTCTCACGCTTTAGGACCCCTAAATGCCAGGGCAGTATAAATACCTGACAAGTGACCCCATTGTGGATAGAAGACACTCAGGTATTCCGTGAGGGGCATGGCGAGTTCACAGAAAAAAAAAATTTTGGCACAAGTTAGAGGAAATTGATTTTTATTTTTATTTTTTACAAAGTCTCATATTCCACTAACTTGTGACAAAAAATAAAATTTTACATGAACTCGCCATACCCCTCACGGAATACCTTGGGGTGTCTTCTTTCTAAAATGGGGTCACATGTGAGGTGTTTGTACTGCCCTGGGATTTGAGGGTCTCCGCAGTCATTACACGTATGGCCAGCATTAGGAGTTTCTGCGATTCTCCGTATATTGACCATACGGGTAATGAGATTTTTTTTCCGTTCAGCCGCTGCGCTGAAAAAAAAAAATGAACGGCACAGATTTATTCATTCGCATCAATCAATGTGGATGAAAAAATCTCTGCCAAAATCAGTGACTGCGGTGCGGTGGGCTGGGCGCTAGCTACCTAACAAGTAGCTAACTAACTGGCGGTGATAAGGGACCCTTATGCCCCATTCACACGTCCGCAATTCTGTTTGCGGAACGGAATTGCGGACCCATTCATTTCTATGGGGACAGACTTTGTCCCGCTCGGATCCGGAATTACGGATCCGCGCTCCGGGTCTGCACTTCCGTTCCGCAAAAATATAGAACATGTCCTATTTTTGTCTGCAATTGCGGACAAGAAAAAGCATTTTCTATATAGTTCTGGCAATGTGCGGATCTGCAAAATGCAGAAAGCACATTGCCGGTGTCCGTGTTTTGAGGATCTGTGGATCCGCAGATCCGCGGATTTGATCCGCGGATCCGTGAATCCACGGATCCGCAAAACACATTTGGACGTCTGAATGGAGCCTTACAAGGGGTGTGATCAATGACAGGGGGTGATCAGGGGTCTAGATGGGGTGATCAAGGGGTTAACAAGGGGTTAATAGGTGAGGGGGTGGGGGGTTAGTGTAGTGTTTGGTGCAACTTTACATAGTTACCTGGTCCTCTGGTGGTCGATCCCAGCAAATGGGACCACCAGAGGACCAGGTAGCAGCTATATCAGACGCTGTTCACAAAACAGCGTCTGATATACTTGTTTGATGCGATTTATATCGCATCTACAGCCTGCCAGCGATGGATCATCGCTGGCAGGCTGTAGTTAAACTCCTGAGACGCCCGCTACTGTGAACGCGCGCGCGCGTGCGCGCGCGTTCACAGGAAATCTCGCGTCTCGCGAGATGACGCAGATCTGCGGCGCCCCAGAACAGCCCGACCGCCGCGAGAACGCAGTTGTGCGTTAGGCGGTCGGGAAGTGGTTAAATCCTCTCATCTGAACACTTGGCCAGGAAATACATGGTGTCGCAGAGCTGCTTCACCACCCGATAAGGTCCTTGCCATTTGGCTTGGAGCTTATCCGTCCTTACTGGTTTTAGTGCCAGCACTTTCTGCCTGTCACGACCGCTATCCCAGCAGCGGTCGTGTCGCACCAGACGGAGGGGAAGGGGGACCCTTATCTACGGATGGGAAATAGAACGGCCACCCCTGACAAACCCTAAGCTGGCACCTGTCTGCCCTGATACCCTAGACGGGGTGTGAACCCGTGCGGCGAGCAGGATGCCTAAACCCTGAGTCACCCTCAGAAGACTAGACTGGGGAAAGGCAGATGGGAGCACTAGTCACCATCACTCATGTGTAGGAGAACAACAGGGGAAGACAGCAACAAACAAACAATCTCCAGCAGAGATAGACTTATCCAGTCACGAGCAGAGAAGATGATCCCAATAACGACAGTCCACACCAGACAAGAGCTCCACAGCGATACCGTCAAACGATCTCCTTCAAAGGTCAGAATAGCACTGGAAGTAAGGACTATATCTGGCAATGACTGCAAGTGAAACTGAAACTAATATAGTAGCTGGGAGTGGCAGACAGCACTCACCTGAGAAGAATGCCTACAAACTCCCAGTCAGGACAAAAAGGTTCACAAGGCAAAACCCGGATGACATACCCTGAACCACGGAGCAAACTCACAAGCTATCGCGAGTAGCAAGTCGCTGCAACCTTCTCTTCCCAGACCTATCTGTCAGTCATAGTCGTGACAGTACCCCCGTTTCTACGAGGGGCCACCGGACCCTCAAGACCAGGCCTCTCCGGGTGGGACCTATGAAAAGCCCGATGTGTCTGTCCGCCTTAATCTCTGATGCTGGCACCCACATTCTCTCTTCGGAACCATAACCTTTCCAGTGCACCAGGTACTGAAGAGAGCGGCGAACATATCGTGAATCAACAATCTTTTCTACCTGAAACTCAAGACTGCCATCAACAACCACCGGTGGAGGCGGTAGTGGCAATGGTTCAGGAGGTTCTACATATCTCTTAAGCAGAGATCTGTGGAAGACATTATGGATCCTTAGAGTCTGAGGTAGCTCCAGACGAAAAGCCACCGGGTTAATGATCTTAATTACCCTATAAGGACCAATAAATCTCGGACCTAATTTCCATGAGGCAACCTTCAACTTGATATTTCTGGTAGACAACCACACCAAGTCATTCACCCTAAGGTCCGGACCTTCAGAGCGCTTCTTATCAGCCACACGCTTGTATCTACCACCAACTCTCTTCAAACTTTCTTGCACACTCTGCCACACTGATGAAAGTGAAGACGCAAATCGTTCCTCCTCGGGAATCCCAGACGGCCCCCTCACTAAATGTACAAAACTGAGGATGGAAACCATACGCACCAAAAAAATGGTGACTTATCGGTGGATTCTGACGACGATTATTAATGGCAAACTCAGCTAACGGTAAATAAGATGACCATTCCTCCTGATTTTCGGAAACAAAGCATCTCAAATATGTCTCTAGGTTTTGTTTGGTACGCTCAGTCTGACCGTTGGACTGTGGATGGAAAGATGAAGAAAATGACAGATGAACCCCTAAACGAGAACAAAAAGCTTTCCAAAATTTAGAAACAAATTGGGTACCACGATCCGAAACAATATCGGAAGGGACCCCGTGAAGCTTCACGATGTGGTCAATAAAACCTGAGCCAGTGTGTTAGCATAAGGCAATGCGGTAAGAGCAATAAAGTGCACCATTTTACTGAATCTGTCAACAACTACCAGAATAACAGTCTTCCCGCTGATACTGGTAGATCAGTAATGAAATCCATTGATAGGTGCGTCCAAGGCCTGTTGGGGATGGCCAGAGGTAAAAGACACCCTGCCGGACGAGTATGATCCACCTTAGAACGAGCACAGGTAGGACATGCAGACACAAAATTCAACACCTCCTGGCGCCACTTAGGCCACCAGAACCGACGAGACACTAATTCAGAGGTTGCCTTACTACCTGGGTGTCCTGCCAGTGCGGAGTTATGGTGTTCTTTAGTATCTCCAGGCGTAAATTTTCTGGCACAAACAGTTTACCCGAGGGCAGGAGGCCGGGTGTCCCCTGAGCTTCCAACACCCTCCCTCTAAACCTGAGTGTAATGCAGAGACCACCACCCCCTTTGCAAAATAGGCTCTGGAACATCATCATCACCCCTCCAGGAAAACTTCGAGACAATGCATCCGCCTTAGTATTTTTGCTCCCGGGCGATAGGTTATTACAAAATTAAACCTAGTAAAAATAACGACCACCGAGCCTGTCTAGGGGTGAGACGTTTAGCAGACTCCAGATATACTAAGTTTTTGTGATCAGTAATCACTGTGACGGGATGAACCGCCCCTCCAAAAAATGACGCCACTCCTCTAAGGCCAACTTAATAGCCAAAAGTTCCCTGTTGCCAATGTCATAGTTCCTTTCTGCAGTAGACAATTTCTTCGAAAAGAAAGCACACGGACGCCATTCACCAGGGACGGGCCCTGAGATAGTACCGCTCCCACCCCACCTCTGATGCGTCAACCTCTACAATAAAAGGAAGCGAGACATCTGGCTGTACGAGAATAGGAGCCGAGGTGAATCTTTCCTTCAGAGATGTAAAGGCAGTTTTGGCTGCATGTGACCATTTGAAAAATCGGATCCCTTTCGGGTCATGTCCGTCAGTGGTTTGACCACCAAGAAATAGTTCTTTATAAACTTTCTATAAAATTGGCAAACCCCAGGAAGCGTTGCAATGCCTTCAGGTTCTCAGGCAGATCCCAGTCCATAATTGCCCGGACTTTCTCTGGATCCATGTGGAAACCTGAATCTGACAACACATACCCCAGAAATGGCAGTTCTTTACGGCGAACACACATTTCTCTAATTTGGCAAACAATTTGTTGGCCCTTAATATCTGCAGCACTTGTCTCACATGGATCTTATGTGTATCCAGATCCGGAGAATAGACCAGGATGTCATCAAGATATATCACAACAAATCTCCCGATAAGGTGACTAAAAATATCGTTGACAAAATATTGGAACACCAGCAGGCGCATTAGTAAGACCAAATGGCATGACAAGATTTTCATAATGCCCTTCCGGAGTATTAAGCCGTCTTCCACTCATCCCCTCTTTGATGCGAACCAGGTTATAGGCTCCTCTGAGATCCATTTTGGAGAACCATTTAGCACCAGCAACCTGATTAAAGAGGTCGGGAATGAGAGGAAGAGGATAGGGGTCTCGGATAGTTATCCGGTTTAATTCCCGGAAATCCAGGCAAGGACGCAGGCCCCCATCTTTCTCTTTAACTAAAAAGAACCCTGCAGCCACGGGTGAAGAAGAGGGTCTGATGTGTCCCTTAGCCAAACTCTCCGAAATATAATCTTTCATAGCCTTCCTCTCCGGGCCGGAAAGACTGTATAACCGGGTTTTAGGTAGTTTTGCCCCAGGTAACAGATTAATTGGGCAATCATATGGACGATGAGGTGGTAACCCCTGACAACCCTTCTCAGAGAACACATCCATAAAATCTGACAGAAAGGAAGGTAGAGATGTTACAGAGAGTGTTCAGCACCTACTGCTCAAGCAGTTGTCCTTACAATGTTCACTCCACTCCACAATCTCCCCGGCCTGCCAATCTACCACTGGATTGTGAGTCACCAGCCAGGGAAGCCCCAATACCATAGGACCCGGAAGACCGTCCAGGACATAACAAGAGATATGCTCTTTATGGAGGTCCCCTACCTGCAGATGGATATTATGGATGATCTGTGTTAACTCTCTCTGAGTAAGAGGGGAGGAGTCGATGGCAAAAACAGGAATAGTTCTGCGTACCGGTTCCGGAGTAAAACCCAGAGCCTGAGCAAACCGTGAATCCACCAAGTTGACCCCGCCCCACTGTCCAAAAAAGACGGAACAGATCTCAGTCTTATTGCCCGCCACAACGGTCGCGGACAACAAAAACTGAGACATGCGTATGGAGGAAACGAATACGCCCAGACTGTTATCCTCCGCACAGTCTGGGGACTCTAGTTTTCCGCGGCTCCTTTGTTTGTGATCTCTTGGGTTCTGAGGGACATACCTTACAAAATGACCCCTCCCCACAACTAAAACAAACCTCTGACCTATGGCGGACCTTAGGAGGATTCACCTGTCTAGTGGCGCCCCCTATTTGCATTGGTTCGACTGGATCACAACAAACCGATCCCTGCCCTACAGAGGCCTCTGTAGAATTTAATAGTCTCTCCCTGAGTCGTCTGTCGATTCTTATGGACAGATACATAGCAGCCTCAAGAGACGCAGGGACCTCGTATACCGCCAGCGCGTCTTTTAATTTTTCAGACAACCCCTGGCAGAACTGACTCCTAAGTGCCGAGTCGTTCCATAATGTATTAGTAGCCCACCTACAGAATTCGGAACAATATAGTTCAGCTGACCGGTTCTCTTGCCGAAGTCTACGTAGCTTAGATTCAGCCAGTGAGACCCTGTCCGGGTCATCATACACGAGACCCAAGGCTTCAAAAAACTCCTCCACAGATCATAAGGCCGGAGAGTCTGATGGTAAGGAGAAAGCCCAAGCCTGCAGGTCTCCTTGCAGGAGAGAAATTACAATGCCCACCCCTTGTTCCTCACCGCCGGAGGATCTAGGGCGTAACCTGAAGAACAATTTACAAGCTTCTCTGAAGGTTACAAATTGGTCTCTCCCTCCTGAGAACCTGTCAGGAAAAGCCACTTTTGGCTCAGGAGTACCTTGGTTTCCCGTAGCAACGGTGGAACCCAAGGATTGCTGCTGCTGCTGCAGCACTGTTGCTTTTAATCCTGCCACTTCAAGGGATAACCCCTGTAATTGTTTCGCCAAAACCGTAACCGGATCCATAGTGGAACAGAAAATACAAAGCAAAACAGCAAGCAAAAAAAAAAAAAAAGAAAAGTTTTTTTTTTTTTTTTTTTTTTTAAAGGCCAGATATACTGTCACGACCGCTATCCCAGCAGCGGTCGTGTCGCACCAGACGGAGGGGAAGGGGGACCCTTATCTACGGATGGGAAATAGAACGGCCACCCCTGACAAACCCTAAGCTGGCACCTGTCTGCCCTGATACCCTAGACGGGGTGTGAACCCGTGCGGCGAGCAGGATGTCTAAACCCTGAGTCACCCTCAGAAGACTAGACTGGGGAAAGGCAGATGGGAGCACTCGTCACCATCACTCATGTCTAGGAGAACAACAGGGGAAGACAGCAACAAACAAACAATCTCCAGCAGAGATAGACTTATCCAGTCACGAGCAGAGAAGATGATCCCAATAATGACAGTCCACGCCAGACAAGAGCTCCACAGCAATACCGTCAAACGATCTCCTTCAAAGGTCAGCATAGCACTGGAAGTAAGGACTATATCTGGCAATGACTGCAAGTGAAACTGAAACTAATATAGTAGCTGGTAGTGGCAGACAGCACTCACCTGAGAAGAATGCCTACAAACTCCCAGTCAGGACAAAAAGGTTCACAAGGCAAAACCCGGATGACATACCCTGAACCACGGAGCAAACTCACAAGCTATCGCGAGTAGCAAGTCGCTGCGACCTTCTCTTCCCAGACCTATCTGGATCAGTCACAGTCGTGACACTGCCCTACTGCTAGGATACAGCTCCGAGCAGTACGATTCTTTGTCGACTCTGGGCTGCCCGAAGGTTCGCCGCCACAGAGGCAGTTAGCTCCGTCAGCTGGTCCCTGAGATTGAGAACATACTGATGCAGTGGGGTCCCTTCCTCCTCCCTGTCTCCCTCCCAGTGGTCTCGAACTATATCTAGTTGTCCTCTAACTCTTCTCCCGTATAAAAGCTTGAAGGGAGAAAACCCAGTAGACTCCTGCGGCACCTCCCTGTAAGCAAACAGGAGGTGGGGCAGGAACCGCTTCTATTCCCGGTACTGCACGGCGAATGTCCGAAGCATTTGCTTCAGGGTCCCATTGAAGCGCTCGCAGAGACCATTGGTCTGGGGGTGATAGGGGGATGTACGCAGACTGTGGATCTTACACAGATCCCAGACCTGCCGGGTCAGTTCAGCACAGAACTGAGACCCGTTGTCGGAAAGCACCTCTCTGGAAAAACCCCACCAGGTGGGGCTTAACAAGGGTGATAGTAGCCCCTGTATCTTGTAGCCCCTCAGCTTTCTTGCCATTGACCCACAACCCCCTCCTGCCAGTGGTGTTCCCTGTTATCTCCAGAGGCAGCTCAGACTGGGTCCACCTCATGGAGGGTGCCAAAGTCCTCCTCGGTTTCTAGGCAGAGAACTGGAGGTTGGGCAGAAGGAGGGTTGTTCTTGGGGCCCCAGGTGTTGGTGCAGTGTAGCTGGATATGTCCCGCTTGCCCGCAACGGAAACAGGTCCGCAGGTCTGGACGGGTTGGTCTTGCTAGCACAACTCTGTTCTCAGTAGATGGTGCCCGGTAAGGGCTTCTGGCAGCTGAAAGAGGGTATGATGGTCTGGCAGCTGTGGGAGCAAGGGTTGCCGGACTGGGTCTGGGCTGGAACGTGGTTCGGGTTGGAGTAGGCGCATTCAGTATTTGCCTATTATTGTCGCGGTGCCGGTTGCGTCTGGCATCCAGGTACTCGTTCCCAAGGACTGCTGCTTCATCCGCAGTTTTGGGTTTATGGTCTTTCACCCACTCGGTGACCGCAGGGGGAGCGAACTCATAAAATTGCTCTAGCAGTACTAACTGGATAACGTCCGAAACAGTCTCTGCCCTGTTGCCCAAGATCCACCAGCCTTCCGCAGACCGCTACATGCAGTGGGTCCACTCCACCAAGGATTGCTGTACCTTTCTTCTAAGGCTACGGAATTTCATTCGGTGTGCCTCAGGGGTTATTCCATAGCGGGCGAGCAGCCACTTCCTTACTCCTTCATAGTCCTGGCAGTCCTCAGCAGGCATGCTCTCATAGGCAGTCCGTGCTCGGCCGGCAAGCTTACTCACTAGCACAGGGACCCACTCATCCGGCTCCAGACATAAGTTCCCACACTGCCGATCAAATACCTCAAGGAACTCGTCAATGTCTTCCAATTCCTCTTTAAATGTTTGGAATGCCCCATAGGGTAGCTTGTTCCTCCCTATCCTCAGGTCCAGGGCTACTGATTCCTGCTGGGTCATCCACCTTTGCCGCTCCAGCTTGTGCAACCGATCCAGCACTTGGTTCACCTGCTCATCCGTGGGGTGATCTCCATAAAGGGGAAGTCACCACTCCACCTGCTTTTTTGTGTCCCATATGACAGGACTCTTAACTTGGACCGCTCCTTGTTACTGGTCTAACTCGCACAACTCCTCGATCATCACAACTTTGGTTTTATTACCAGACGCCTTCCTTGAGTCTCCAGCAGATCTTTCAGGGCCTCCCTCTTTAGAGTCTCATAGTAACGCTCCATCATTACAAAGGGGGGTCCCAGTTGGTGGTTTGAATGTCACCCCAGTGGTGCCACCAAATTGTAACTGGCCCTTATAACCCAAATGAGTAGCTCCGTGCTGTCCCAAGATCATGCGATTTGGACATCCAGAACCATGCGACCCTAATGTCCCCTTTTCCTCAGAAGACACCACACACCTCTGGTTCATGTGAACTCAGAACATAAACTGATTTATTGAGGTAAAACAGCAGTTTTCATACCCCCCTCCCCAAGACTTGAGGGATAACAACAGTTTCGAATCCCCCCTCTCTCATGGCAGGTCGTTGCTGAAGGAGTACTGGCGCTCCACTGGCTGTGGCGTCCCACGTGTTTTCACCAGTGCCGGAGTGGGCTCACCTCAGGTGTCTGTGTCCTTCCTGTGCCCTAAGATTTGTAGCTGGCCCCTGCTTGCGTTCAGAAGTGTCAGCGCTGCGCTGTATATTCCAGCTTCACTTGTATATTCCGTTTAGGTGGATCGCATGTATGGGGGGCTCCCTCTCTCCCAAACGTGCTTCGGGACCTTCACTCGTCCCTTCTTCAGTGGAGAAGACCTAGGACAACATAAGACATAGGAGTGAAAAAACGCACCAAAATGCAGGTGTGAACAAGGACATAAGTAAAGAACATCAGTAAATTACAGAGACTGTGAGAACTGTTATCATTGAGAAGATTGTCTCAAAAGTTTGGATTATATGCAATTTTATACATTATTTTAACAGTTTTTTTTTTCCCCCCTTTTAATGTATGTTATGTAATATGAATTGTAACTACAATAAATTATAAAGATTTTAATGATTGTATTCCAGATTTAGTGTGCTGGTCAGTTCTACTTTTTATAACCCAAGATTTATCTACGATCACCACGAATGCTGTTCAGCTGCCATGATAATCCACCCTCTGTACTAATGAAGTAATCAGCATGGAGTTCTCGAACTGCTAGTCCAGCAGAGCCAGGTCTTCCCTGCTGACTATGGTCTAATCCAACAGATGTAATAGTCGGAAAAGGGGCCACTTCAGGTTCGGAGGGTGCCTCGTGAATCCTGGGGAAGCCTGTACCACCAGGGTGGCATTTTGCAGACTAATTTGCAAGGATGACATGAACACTCCCCATTTATTGGACAGTATTCCGAAAGCACATTCAACATATCGACGTGCACGAGACAGACGATAATTGAATATGCGCTTCATCTAAATCGCGTCTAGGAAAAGCTCGCATTTCATGTGGGGATAATGCAAAACCTTCGTCTGCCATGATTAAAATTGGAGCGGCTAAGGCAGACGATCCGGGTAGTCGTCCGGCCTCTGGCAAGTTGGTTGGTTGGCGCAAAGCCGATCACCTATTCTAGAAGAACAGAAGATGCGGGCGTCTGCTGTGCTTCCATAGGCCCCAATATCAACAATAATAAATCTATAATTACTGTCAACCAAGGCCGACAGCATTACAGAATTTTTTTTTAAAATTACAATATTGGGACCCCGATGTCAGCATTTGCTCTGTGTCCCCACCGCAGGAGGACAGATCCCTGTCTGCACAGCTCAGCACCATGGGTCCCAGGGCTGGCTTACCTCATAAGAGATGCAGGCGTCCTCCGTCATATCGCCGCATCCATCCTCACTACCAGGTGTCATCTGAGGTGCTATAGAGCACGTGTGTGCACCTCTCCCTGTCTTATAGGGGATAAGCAGCTGGTCCTGATTATCCTCCCCACCCATAGGTGGGGCTTTAAGTATTTAGGGCAGCTTCACTCTGGAGGAAGTGCCCAAGCGTGGTTGTTGTACCTCTTGACTCCCGCTGAAGGGGCCCTCCGTGTCTTTTTATTGGATTTCCTGGATTCTGACCTCTGCTTTGCTTGACCCTGACTCTGCCTACTGTCTCTTTGCCTGGACTATTGACCCCTGCTCAGTTTGACTATGTATCTACCTGCCGTCTGTTTGTTGGATTATCGAACACTGCATCGTCTGACTACGCATCTGCCCATCGTCTCCTGTAAGTCTGCCTGGATTCCTGACCCTGCACTGCCTGACAACGAGACAGCTTTAATCTGCTCACTGCTTTACTCTGAACTCTGTTTTGCCTTTATCACAAGTGACATTTGTATACCGTCTGCCAGTAAAGACCTTCTGTTCCTTTATTCCGCCTTAGTTGGACTCTGTTCACATTGCTGCAGTTAGCTGCATTCTGGGTGACTGGTGCAAACACCAGGGTCCTGACTCTGAGAGTCAGCAGTCAGCAATATTGGACAAACTCCTAGTCCTCTATCAGCTGATCCAGAGGATCCACATCCTCTGGTCGTAACACCCGAGTCCCGTATGTGTTTGCCATCCAGTGCCCCTATGCAGTTTGGAAACTGCGCAGATTGATAAAACCCATCAGCAATTCTAAGCCAATCTTCTGCCTTGGGTTGGGGCACCACGGTGTCTGAGTCGCTGCCAGATAAGTGGACATTTGTGACAGACGATCCCAGATATGGTTGAGATTCCCAGCAAATACTCATAATCCAAGGCGGCAAAAGAGTTCCCGGTGGCAAGTTCCAGATAGTATAAATAGTATATTTTAATTTAATTTAAAGGGTTAATCCCATCATAGACAATGTGGACATATCGCTAGCATATGCCCCTATTGCCTGATAGGTGCGGGTCTCAACGCTGGGACCTGCACCTATATAGAGCAGGGAGAACGGTGGCTGGAGGACCTGAGATTTCCCGGGGTCCTCCCATATAAATGAATGGGAGTGTACAACGCATGCACGGCCCATGCTCCCAGTGCGCCCCCCTTCACTTTCAGGCCTTCCAGCAGTGAACCCGCACCTATCGGGCAATGGGGGCATATCCTAGTGATATGCCCACATTGTCTGAGATGGGAAAACCCCATAAAAAACATTTACGGTTACTACTAAACTTACCCCAACGTGACAAGGAGTCGTTCTTCAGGTGATGTGCTGCGCCTCATGTTTGTGTCCTGGAAAGTAAGTCCAGAACGGAGAGGCGCGAGCAGCATATCAAAAGTACCAACCGACATACGGCAGTAACCCTGAAATGTACCTGGATTCTGCCGTACGGCGAAATACGAAGTGTGAAAATAGCCCTTCTGTAGGCGCTGGCAGACAATGGGATGAACCCACCGCCTCCTCCTCTTCAGACAGCATAGCTGGCTGCCGCCCAAATCTCCGCGAAACTAGCCCGTACAGAAGAATCTCATGAACATTAGCCATGACTCACTAAGAATAGTCCGAAACAGATGCCGACCATGCACAAGATAAGACAAAATGGCGCCAATGCTATCTGACAGGATTATTTTATATATGTGTCAACTTTTTTTTTTTAATTCTCCACAGAAATCTTTATCTAAAATATTAAAAAGACACCTTCCTTTGTCCGCAAAAAAAAAAAAAGAAATACTTTTAACACATCCGTTCTGTTTTTTTGCGGAAGAACGGTTCTGTTTTTTTTTTTGCGGATCTGCAAAGCCATACGGTTGTGTGAATGGGCCCTAAAAGTCATAGTGGCGGACTGGGAGGCCGACGTATCCCCCAAGAACAGGAGAATATCATCGGCATACGACACAATTTTATTATGCATCTGTCCATATTGAAACCCCTTTAATATCTGGAGATTTGCGCACTGCTGCAGCTAACGGTTCTATGGCTGTAACAAATAGCAGCGCCGATAGCGGGCGGACCTGCCTCGTTCACGTCACACACTGAAACTGATAATGGGTAGACGTCCAACAGGTGCTCAGTATATGATGTAAGATCTCCGGCATACAGGACCCCGTCTATGGAGAGGCCGCATGTCATAGCCGCCCATACACCTGACGAGTAGCCCCTCATGACAATCAACACCACAGGGTAATAGAGGTGGCCACCTATTTGATGTACGAGGGATATTACAGCTGCCAGATAGGCTCCATTACCAGGGATCACCGCTAGCGCTCGCTGCCACAGTTATTATCTCTCCTGCCTAAAGATCCAGCCAAATCCTAGTTTAACCCCTTAGTGACCAAGCCTGTGTGGGCCTTTATGACCAAGCGTCTTTCTTCCTTTTTTTGTCGTCGCATTCCAAGAGCTATACATTTTTTATTTTTCCGTCTATATAGCTTTATGAGGTCTTGTTTTTTGCGGGACAAGTTGTAGCTTTTAATGACGCCATTTTGGGATACACATAGCTTTCTGATCAACTTTTATTAACTCTTTCTGTTTTATTGTATTTTTTACGGCGTTCACCGTAGCGGATAATTTATGTGAAATTTATATAGTCTGGGTCGTTACGGACACGACAATACCAAACATATGGGGAAGGAGGTTTTTTTTCATTGAAAAGCATATTTTTAATGGGAAAAAAAGCACAGTTTTTATTTTATGGAATTTTTTTTATTTAATAAATGTGTTTTTTTTCTCTCTTTTTATTTTTACCACTTATTAGTCACACAAGGGGACTATAACATACAGTATTTTAGTTTCTTTTATGCATTACATTTCAATAGCAATGCTATTCCAAGATTGAGCAGCAGGCTGCGCCAGAGAGGCACAGCCTGCTGGAAATCAGTGAAGACAGGCTCGGGGCCCCGACCGTAAGCCAGGTAAGGCTTCCCAACACATCACCACATGTCACCACTTTACATGCGGCGGGCGCCATTGCACCCGGCATGTAAAGGGTTAAACAGCCCGGATCGGCACTCCTGCCGGTCCGGGCTGTTAGAGCAGGGCCCTGGCTCTCATGTGAGGGGAGACCCGTGCAGCACTTAGACTGGGCCGCCGTAAAAACGTGGCAGCCCAGCCTAATGCCCCTTAGTGACCACCGTAAAAAGGCGTATGGGTGGTCACTAAGGGGTTAAGGGGCTAAATCACATCACTTGCGCCGCTTGACGCGTTTCCACATGGGAGTTAGAATCCCACATTTCATCAGGAGCAAAAGCAATAGTTAATGATGGTGATTCATATAAGCCCTGCGAGCCTGCACTTTGCATGTAGGCGTCCGGCGCTGTGATGGCCAACACACGCCGGGAAGAAATCAATGACACCCCGCTTTTCGGGGGTGTGTGCGGCTGAGGAGACCAATGGGGAGAGAGACGGGCGCGTCCACAACCCCCCCTTCCCCCCGTTCACTCCACAGGCTGACTCTCTTAAGCACCGCCAGCAGCACGCGCATGCGCTACAGTGCACAGTTCAGATTACAGCTATTACTCAGGGACATCCCAAGGGAAGCAGAGAAGAAACCATTCGGCAATTATCGCAGCGATAAGATGGTAATAACAGGGAAACAGATCACCTCATTCTACAATGTAATACATATCCAGAGGGATCTGATCCCTAAGCATGAGAGAGAATGGCAGATAATCACAGAACCAGACATAGATGCAGAAATGGCATTAATGATACAAATAATGACATAAGGATCGCTGGTTCCTAACGACCTTCTCTTAAAGGCACAGGCAATACTTAAATTGGGTATCTGGAGGCGTTACCCCCATGATTATCACATACATGACACGCTATAGATGTATCACGGCCATTTCTGATGTAAGAAAGATGCTCGCCTATGCGTCTCCTAAGATCACGCTGAGTTTTCCCTACATACTGCACTCCGCTATCGCACGTTAGCAGGTATATAATACCGAGATGATATGCCTCTCTTAAAGTGTGTTGGGGATAGCCTCGGTCGCTAAAACGGGACCGTAAGTCAGCAGCCGCCGACTTAAAATCCCCCATCTCAGAGCAATTCCTCCTGGCCCTCAGGTACTGTCCCTTCGGGATACCCAGGGCCGGCGTGTCCTATACGCGGAATAGGCCGCCGTGTAGAGTGCCCCTTGGGAAGGGGCGCTGCTAGAAGCGCCGGCCCCGCCTCATGCTGCAGCCGCCCAAGCGCTCTGAATTGAGCCACTGGCGGCTGCAGCGCTGCCCGGGCTGCCTCGTCCATGAAGGCGCACCACCCGGGCGCACCAAGAGGAGAGGAGCTGACACTCAGCGCTCCCTCCTGTCACTCCATTGTAGCGTGGACGAGCTCTTTATGGTCCGTGGGTACAGGAGCATCTGTCTCCTGTACCCGGCCGGACTGACATGAAGTGCGCACACAGTGTGCGCTTCCTGTCAGTCCGCCCGCCCGGGTACAGGAAACGAAAGCTCCTGTACCCACGGACCATACTGAGCTCGGCTGCGCTACACTAGAGGTAGGGGGGAGAATGACAAGGGGGGGAGGGGGGCGGGAGTGAAGAATGACAAGGGGGGGGTGAAGAATGACAAGAGAGAGGAGTGTGAAGAATGACAAGAGGAGGAGGGAGAGAATGACAAGGGGGGGAGAGAATGACAAGGGGGGAAAGGAAGAATGACAAGGGGGGGGAGTGAAGAATGACAAGAGGGGGGAGAGAATGACAAGGGGGGGAGAGAGAGAACTGGCGTTAGTTAAAGGGGTTCTGCAGTTTATTTAAACTGATGATCTATCCTCTGGATAGATCATCAGCATCTGATCGGCAGGGGTCCGACACCCGGGACCCCCGCCGATCAGCTGTTTGAGAAGGTAGCGGCGCTGGCAGTAGCGCCTCGGCCTTCTTGCTGTTTACCGCAGGTGCAGTGACGTCACGACTAGTATCACTGGCCTTGGCGGGGTTAAGCTCTGTTCACTTGAATGAAGCTTAGCCCCACCCAGGCCAATGATACTAGTCATGACGTCACTGCGAGAAGGCTGAGGTGCTACTGCCAGCGCCGCTGCCTTCTCAAACAGCTGATTGGCAGGGGTCCTGGGTGCCGATCAGTTTAAATAAACTGCAGAACCCCTTTAATATGGCAGATCATATGGGTGGGGTATTGTGATGTCACATGGGGGGGGGCGGCGGCAAACTTTTCTTTTGCCTAGGGCGGCAAAAATCCTTGCACCCGCCCTGGGGATACCTCTCCTGAGGACCAGGGGATGACCGCTATCCCAGCAGAGTAAGCTGTAGGTTGCTGTCCCTTTCCTAAAAAGAGTAGTAACAATTTTACGATTGGCTCCGATAGAAATAGTTTGGTCCAGGAATGTTGTTGTGCGGTCATTATTCTCTGAAGTGAAGAAAAGTCCCAGTTCGTTGATGTTCAACTCCTTAACGAACTCACCAAAGCTTTCCTTGGTACCTGTCCATAGCAGAAATACGTCATCGATATAACATATCCACATTAATATCGAGGACACATACTGCTCCATAGTCTCCCCAAAGAATACTTCTTTCTCCCACCAGCTCAGGTAGAGGTTTGCATAGGTCGGTGCGCATGGACTGCCCATAGCAACCCCCCTGAGCTAGTGGAAGACTTGGCGGTCAAACAAAAACACATTATGTGATAATGTAAACTCGAGTAACCGCATGACAAAATTATTATGCCTCTTGCACTGCTCTCCCCTCTGGAGGCTCTAATGGCATCCAGTGTCATGGGGAATGGAGCTGTACAGAGCCTCCACGTCTAAGCTCGCAAGCCACACATCCCCATCACACTGGACGCCATCGAGCCGCTGCAACACCTCCATTGTGTCACGTACAAATGACGGCAGCCCCATGTCAATATAGGTACTGACACTTGCTGCCAGGCTACCAATACCCGACACAATGGGTCTCCATTTCATCGGTATGCACTGCTTGTGTAAAATACCGCAAACACAGGATATTTGGGGAGAAGGTATTCCGATTCACTGCAGCTAATGAAATTGTCATCCAGTGCCTCTTAGAGGATGATGTCTAATTCGGACGTAAACTGCGGAGTCGGATCAGTCGGAAGCCGTTTATATGTGATCCTATCCTCTAATATTCTGAGGCAAATTTTACGGTAATCATCCTGATCCATCAGTACAATATTCCCCCCTTTATCAGAGGGTTTCACTATTATACTGGTGTCCGATTCAAGGTTCCGCAGTGCCTCCCTTTCAATGGCGCTCAAATTATCAGAGCCAAAGAATTGACCCTCCAATGACCGCAGTTCCTGGGTGACTATTGTCAGGAACGTATCTATCGGCGGAATTTTTGTGGCTGTCATGGCCCATAACAGGTAGGATTTAGCGTTAGGACCACTCATAGAGGCGGCCTTGGCGCGGCGAGTGGCTTATTACTTTTTGATCAAAATGTACACTGACGCCTCTGATAGCTTCTAGCATAGAGGCAGGGCAGAGTGCTGGTTGCAGAGTGCTGTTGCATTTCTGTGTTTGTATATTTTGCCATGGCTAGGTGCACCTGTATACAGGGACTGGCTCTGCTGACTGAACCCCCCCTTGTGTTTCTCTATCGGTGTATTGTCATTCATGGGGGGGGGTAAATTCTGGAGGGACATCTCAAATTGGTGAATGGTCCATCACCACTCCTCCTATTCCCCTACTCCAGCAAATCTGCCAACAGTTGTAGGTCCCCAAGTTCCTCCAACTGAATACCCAATTCCTGACATTTGCGTCTGTCATTCATGAGAGAACTTTTTCCACTTTAATTTGCGTGTGTACAGATGCAGGTCTTTGACCCACGTGAACAGATTACATTTTTGTAAAGGGACAAAGGAAAGGCCTTTCTTCAGCAGTTCCATCTCGGTCCTAGATAGGGGGAGATGAGAGAGATTGACAACACAAAGTGCATCTATTTTGGTGTCTCGGTGGGTCTCTTGGGGCGTAGCAGATAATCCGACATTGGGGGGTGTCTAAAAAAACAGTCCTCGACCCCCTACCTGGTCTCCCCTTGGTCTCCCACCACGAGATTTAAAGGAGCCCCTGCTGTTGTTTCTACCTCTTGATGATGTTGACCCCTGATCTATATCAGTATCACACTTTAAGGAAGACTGCTCCGTTTCTACCTCAGAGGTGACCTGACGTTTGGGACCGAACTCCAATATCTTGCCTTCCTTGAAGTCCCTATTGTATTGGAAGTGATTCCTCTCTTTAATTTGACAGGTGAACTTCTCAATATTTTGTTGTAATAGGGTTTCTTTTTTAGCAAAATCGCTATGTTCACTAAATTTCTTAATTTGGTCAATACAGACCTTCAATTCTGCCTCGCTTTTGACCAACAATTGTCTCTTCTCCTCCAGTAGGAGCTTCATAAGGCGGAGAGAACCCTCCACAGATTCACGCTCCCAATTGGGCAAAAATCACTAGGCCGAACACGTGCTGAAGGGAGTACAGGATTGCGGAGACCCCTTGGAACGATGTTACTTTTAATATACGTGTCCAGGGTTTGAATCTCCCACCAGCAACGTATGTGGTCCTTGTACACACGAGTTAAGTTTTTAAAAGACGCAGTAATAGTAGTGTGTGCCGTATTTACTGGTAAATGCTTCTCGGAAAAAACTTCCCTGGGGTCACCCAAAAAGCTTGTAGAACTAAGGTCACCTGACAGGAAGCCTGCCATCCCCAAGACTATGCGTTCACAAAACTCACTTCACACACTGAAACTGATAATGGGTATACGTCCAACACTCATTAAATAAGTCACAGCCTGATTGAACATTAAAAACATTCAATCAGGCTGTGACTAACCCTGCCTAGTTCCCCTAGTCAATTGAATGTAATTAGACACTGCCCGTTAGCCCTTATTCTTGCCTTCGAATTACAGTATAAAACCTGCACCCACCCAATAAACCAAGGACCAAATCCCATACATTCTAACGTTCCCCAGAGATATCCGCACTCCACACTGTTAAGTGCCTTGGCAGCGTCAAGAGACAGAACAGCCCTATCACCACCGTTATCAGCCAAAGTTTGCAGACTAGTATATACTCTACGAATGTTAATCGCTGTGGATTTCTGGGGCATGAAACCTGTTTGATCTGGGCAGGGGCGTAGGAAGCCCCAAAACTCTGGGGGGGACAGCACTTATGTGTCCCCTGTGTCCCCGCCCACCCTCAAGCCACACCCACATTTCTCCGCCTCCCCCCCAAGTGCCAAAAATCCCTCCCCTCCTTATGGGCCAGTGGGTCCGGTTAAAAAAAAAAAAAAAAACACACACAAACCAAGACACCTGTACTTACCTCCATCCGTCACAGCGATGCGATGCAGGCCTCTTCTGGCCTGTGTCCCGCTCTGTACGGCTCATAGACGTCATCGCGCCGCCTGTACCAACATCTGATAGGCTGCCGGCAGCCTATCAGAGGAGCAGGGAAGGGAGACGCCTCTCCCTCTCCTGCTCCGCAGCACAGCCATCTGTATCGCTGTCCTGGGGACGGCGATACAGATGACTATGGAGATGAACGCTTCCACAATGGAAGCGTTCATCTCCCTGTGCCCCGCCACCGCCGCACACATTGCCCTGCGAAAGCTGGGGGGGATTTTTGCATACCTGTCCCCCCCCGCATTATTTCTTGGGGGGGATCCGACCCCCCCATCCCTCCCGCTTCCTACACCCGTGGATCTGGGTGAATTACGCTGAGAATCACCTTAGCTAGGAGTTTTGCCAAGACCTTTGCCAGCAGTTTAACATCCACCATTAGAAGGGACATTGGTCTATATGAGTCAGGCAGCCTCTTACCCTTCCCTTCCTTAGGTATCACCACTATAAGGGCCTCCCGCATCGACACCGGCAAGGAACCCACCTCAAACGAGAGGTTGAAAACTTTTAATAGTTCCAGCAACAGTACTCCTTGAAAGTTCTTATATGCTTCCATTGGAATACCATCCGATCCCAGGGCTTTGTCATTGGCCATGTCTTTTAGGGCCTCCTCCAATTCCTCCAGCGCAAAGGGTTCCTCTAAGCTCTCCCTCTCCTCTACCAATAATGCGGGCAATCCTGCCTCCTCAAGAAACAGAAGTAGTTCCTCCTCCGATTTAGAAACCCTAGTGGAATAAAGAGAGGAATAGAATCCCTCTAGTCTATCTAAATTATCCCCGGTATCCGTACATGCCCTCCCCAGAGTATCCATCAATTCAGTTTACAGGATGTCCCTTGCTGGGCCCTAGAGACAGCAGATAACATATGTCCCACTTTTTCTCCTTCTGCAAACAATCTTTGCTTCTAGAAAATACTCTTCCTGTCTGCAGCTTGTAGTAAATTACATCTCAATTGTTCTCGTGCCTCTCTCAATATCCTACTAGTAGTCGAGGAAGGTGCTGCCCCAGAGGCCTCCTCCGCCCCCACTACTGCTTTGTGAGCCCTGACGTTCGCCTCTTTAGATCTGGTTTGATGCATACTGATAGCTTTAATCAATGAACCTCTCAGATATGCTTTCACAGCATCCCAAACAACATGTGGGGACGCCATAGCTGTATTAAACATAAAATATTCTTTAATGGATTCAGTCATACCTGACAGGTCTCCCTGTGCATTGCACTTCCACAGCTTCGGCCCCGGTCTGGCCCCCCCGACCTCATCTCCACCTTTACTATGGAGTGGTCTGATAATGCTCTACGCGTATATTCAGAGGAATGTATAAATGGGAATATGGCATCATTCACCAACGCCAAATCTATTTGGGACAGGGTTGGATATGTCGATGAGCTACAATAGTATGTACGTTCTGTAGGTTTACACACCCTCCATATATCAATCAGACCTACTTCTTTCATGATGTTACGTAGCGCTGAGCTTCCCTGAGAGCTACAGTTGTGTTCAAAATGATTCAACCCCCACTGAAATTGAGTGTTTTCTCCAGTTTGACATTGATTTTGATCATTTCCGTCGTCTTGTTTACAATAAATCACAGAGGCCCTTGTAAGTCAGACAAATATAACAGAACATTTATAGTGAAATCACCACAAATGTCTTTTCTGTGCTCACATCATTATCAGTTTTATTCACCCCCCAAGTGACATTCACTCTTAGTACTTAGTACAACATCCTTTTCCAGGTATAACAGCTTTTACACGTGAAGCATAGCCTGACACAAGTGTCCTGCAGCGATCTACGGGTATCTTCGCCCATTCTTCATGGGTAAAAGCCTCAAGTTCAGTCACATACTTAGGCCGCGCGCTGCAACTGCTTTCTGTAAGTCCCACCAGAGGTTCTCAATCGGATGTAAGTCTGGTGACTGCGATGGCCACTTCACAATGTTCCAGCCTTTAATCTGTAACCATGCTCTAGTGGACTTGGAGGTATGCTTGGGATCATTGTCCTGTTGAAAGGTCCAACGTCTCCCAAGCCTCAGGTTTGTGACGGACTGCATCACATTTTCATCCAATATCTCCTGGTACTGAAGAGAATCCATGGTACCTTGCACACGCTGAAGCTTCCCTGTACCTGTAGAAGCAAAACAGCCCCAAAGCATGATTGACCCCCCGCCATGCTTCACAGTAGGCAAGGTGTTCTTTTCTTCATCCTCCTCCAAACATAGCGCTGATCCATGGGCCCAAACAGTTCTAATTCTGTTTCATCAGTCCACAGAACACTATCCCAAAACTTTTGTGGTTTGTCCACATGACTTTTGGCATACCGCAGTCGACTCTTCTTATTCTTTGGAGACAGCAGGGGGTGCGCCTGGGAGTTCTGGCATGGAGGCCTTCATTACGCAGTGTGCGCCTTATTGTCTGAGCTGAAACTTCAGGACCCGCATCTGACAAATCTTCTTTCAGTTCCTCAGCAGTCACACGGGGACTTTTCTCCACTTTGCGCTTCAGGTAGCGCACAGCAGTCGGAGTCAGCATCTTCTTTCTGCCACGACCAGGTAGCGTTTCAACAGTGCCCTTTGCCTTGAATTTGCGAATGATGCTTCCTATGGTGTCTCTTGGTATGTGTAACATCTCTGCAATCTTCTTATAGCCATTGCCCTTCCTGTGAAGAGAAATCGCCTCTTCTCTTGTCTTCCTGGACCATTCTCCTGACTTCACCTTGTCTGTAAACACACCAGTAAATGTCTAGAAGGAGCCGAGTATCACAGTCATTTTACATCTGCCTCATTGGGGCTTATTCTGCTTGATTGCTGCTCCTTGACATCCACAGGGGTTTTCAATACCTGATCGAAAACACATGAATGAACCTCTGTTCTTAAGAGCGGTCGTCTTTAAGGGGTTGAATAATTGTGTCAATGAATTAGAGCTACAATAAAGAACCCTTGAAACATTGGAGGTCCTTCTGGTGATCTATTTTGGGACATCAAGGATCACAACAAACTACAGGCGATCTTCGCGAGGGGGTAGTGGGCTCCAAGTGTATTGAGCTTATCTTGACCCACTCCCCTGGTAAAGTGAGTAGAAATTAGTGCTACTATTGTGAGCTACCATATGCTTACACTATACAGCTGTTTGTCCTCCTCTGGACTGGTAGCACGAGAATCTACATCTCTCTGAACTTGCACCACTCTGAGATTCCTTCCATCCCCTAATTTTTTCCTACCGTGGCGCTCCACCTGTTGTTTCTTGAAACTGACACCTTTTTAATTGACATTCTCAACTCTACAACATACATACTAGTGATGAGCGGGAGGTGCTATATTCAATTTCGCGATATTTCGCGAATATTCGTCATATATTTGTCGAAATAGAATATTCGTCATTATTACATATATATATTGCGAATTTTATATTCGCATATTGCGATTTGAGCTATGAACATTGTATAAAAGAAAATTTCCTATTCGATTGGTATGATAGAATTAACGAAGATATCGAATATAGAAGTGTATTCTCAATCTTCATTAATTCTACATAGCTGTAAGTTGAATGCACAATGCGAGTAATTCAAGTTATTTTATTCGCATTGCGAATTCAACTTAGAGCTGATTTCCTAATGGTTGGATTGCTAGAACTGACGAAGATAACAAAAATAGCCCTATTTTCGTTATTTCGTCATCTTCGTCAATTCTAGCAATCCAACCATTAGGAAATCAGCTCTAAGTTAAATTCGCAATACGAGTATAAACTCGCATTGGGAATTCAAATTAGAGCTGGGTTCCTAATCGCTGGCTTGCTAGAATTAATGATGAAGATAACGAATATCGAATATAGCATTATATTCCTTATCTTCATTAATTCTACGCAGCTGCAAGTTGAATTTGCAATGCGACTAATACAAGTTAGATTATTCGCATTGCGAATACAACTTAAGCTAATTTAGGAGATCGTGATTCTGACATCCGACAGTAAATTGTAGCATGGAGGCGTTCCCATTGCAATGGGGACGCTCCATGTGCACGGAAGTCGGCAGAAGCGGCAACAGGCACTGACTGGAGCGGCCAAGGAATCCTCCGGACAGGTAAAAACTGCTTTTGGGAAGTGGGAAAGGAACAGGGATAACCAACTTAGAAAAAAAATATATATAATATTCGAAATAGCGAATATATAGCAGTATTTTCGAAATATTTGCGATTTCTCAAAGTGACGATATTCACGATTAAAATTCGCTTTTTGAATATTCGCGCTCAACACTAATACATACATACACTCAGCTTTATGTATTAGATATGGAGCCCTTTTTTCTGGACAGAGCTGAGATGCTCTAGTAGCAGCCTCTGGATTTTGCTGACGGCTCCTTATCTCTGACATTATAAACACTTATTAAAGCTCAGTTCTTATCTTACTGATATGAATGTGGCTTAAATAAGTGTTTATGACCTCTCGGTAGTTTAAAGATAAGGATTATTAGATGACTGCAGAAAGTGAAAGTCACACAGTTAGTTAACCCTTTGTGAAAGAATGTCTCAATATTTTTAATAAAGACCAATTAAAAATATAATTTTTAGCCACAAATAAGTAAAATGAAATCATAAACAAAAATTGATAATAATAGTTATCTGTGGCTCACTCAGCTGCAAACAATAGCAGAGGTGCTACAAGGTCAAGATGACCCACCCGCTCATCAAATATCCAAAAAGAAAAGAAAACTTCAAAAATGACCGAGCATTCACATAGGGAACCAATTGTAGACTAACTAAATTAGTTAAAATATATAAAAAATCCCAGATAGGCTAAAATACAATTCACTCATAAGAACAATATAATAATTTCATCATTTCATAAATGATATCTGCAAATATCTGACCAATTATACACATACTTTTATAAATGGTATCTGTAGCCACAGTCAATAGTCAATAGCAGAATTCAACTAAAAATAATAGTTCTTAATATTAATATTAACGATAGGAAATGTCCAGATTTATCCCTCTCATAAGTTGATCCTTATGACAGAATCCCTCCGCACACCAGGATATTAACAGTCCTGCCGCAGTGGAACTTTTCAAGTGTGTATAGTTTAGCGTGTAAATAGGCGCGGTGCGGCACCGTTAATAGCGTATAGTGGCGTCCCACCTCACTATAGTGCCTGCACCGCTATTACCTGTCCCCAGCGTCTTCTCACTATTTTGCCCGGGATGTAGTGTCTCCTGTCTGCTTTACTGCTCGGCTGAAAGTGGTAAAGGCTCTGTGTTGGTTTCACTCCCGTGACCAGAGCTTCCCACGTGATCACAGATCGTATCAGCCGCAACTTACAGAATGAACTGGGAAGAGAAATGGCTGGAGGATATAACGGATCCTTAGAAATTATGAGTGGAATATTATTCTAGCATTGCAGAGTTGGTTGAGGTACAGAAATCAAACGCGTTTCGGGGTTTGTTCCGAACCCCTTCATCAGTTGCCCCCAGGGTGTACACAGCCTTTATAAATAACCCTATCAATAAAGTAGAAGCTTTACAAGAGAGAGCCTGAATTTCAACAACTTGCCTAGCTGTGGCGATGGCTATAGGAAAGGTAGTTTTTAATGTTAATAACCTCAGGGATATGTCTGTTAAGGGTTCAACTGGCAGAGAGAACGACGTTTAAATCCCAAGGAGGAACTTTAACGAACTAGGAGGGACACATTCTACTTGTGCCTTTTATGAATTTCCTAACAAGAAGAAACTGCTATTTTAAGATCCAAAAAGGCACTGAAAGCCGATCTCTCAACCTTAAAGAGGACCTTTCATCACCCTAACAAATCTAAACTAAGTATACATACATGGAGAGCGGCGCCCAGGGATCTCCCTGCACTTACTATTATCCCTGGGCGCCGCTCCGTTCTCCCGGTATGTCCTCCGGTGACTTCAGCTCTGCGTCTCAACTGGGAAGAGCCTGCCCTTGTTCTCCTGGGCGTCTCCTTCTCCCAGGCTGTAGCGCTGACCAACCGCAGCGCTCAGCACATAGCCTGGGAGGTTTTCTTCTCCCAGGCTATGAGCTGAGCGCTGCGGTTGGTCAGCGCTACAGCCTGGGAGAAGGAGACGCCCAGGAGAACAAGGGCAGGCTCTTCCCAGTTGAGACGCAGAGCTGAAGTCATCGGAGGACATACCGGGAGAACGGAGCGGCGCCCAGGGATAATAGTAAGTGCAGGGAGATCCCTGGGCGCCGCTCTCCATGTATGTATACTTAGTTTAGATTTGTTAGGGTGATGAAAGGTCCTCTTTAAGGGTACTGGTCCTAAGACTTTTATGGAAGCCTGCCTGCAGAAATTCTAACACTAGACCCACATCTAATTGCTTCTGTGGGTCCCATCTGTTACCTGCAATGGACAAAAAGGTGTTCCATGTCTGTACATAAGTTCTGGATGTCATCTGTTTCCTACCATGAAGTAAAGTAGATATGACAGCATCGGAAAGGCCTCTTCGTTTCAATAAGAACCGCTCAACCTCCAGGCAGTTAGATGAAGTTGTAGAACATTCGGGTGGAAGGCCAAACCCTGATGGAGAAGGTCTGGTATGGACGGCAGAATCCAGTATTCCCCTGCTGACAACCAGTGGAGCAGGAGGAATCAAGGCCTTCTTGGCCAGTGAGGGGCAATCCTTATTACCTGTGACACTTCTTCCCTTATCTTCATCTTGGGACCTGAGAAAATGAAGGGAATGCATAAAGGAAGCCGTTGGGTCATGTTAATGAGAGGGCATCTGTATGATTCAGACCTTCCTGGGGACAGATAGAATTTTTTCACTTTTTCCTGTTCTGTCTAGAGGTGAAAAGATCTAGGATTGGAAGACCCCATTTTTCTCTGCAAGATTTGTGTTTAGGGACCACTCTCCTTCCCTGAGGGATTGTCTGCTGAGCATTTCTCCTCCCCTAGTAGGTGTACTGCAGAGATGGAGGGGAGATGTTTCTCTCCCCGTGTAAAAAAAAATTTTCAATTCAGGTATGCTACTATCGTTGCATTGTCAGAGTATACTTTTACATGACGACCTCTGATTATGTGGTGCAGACTCAGGAATGCTTGAAGAACCTCTGATAACTCCACCACTAACTGGAGGTTAGTGGTGTCACAGGTGTCACAGTGCCAGCTCCGAGTACCAAGAGAGATACTGATGCCTTTTTTGTGGCTGCCATCCTGGTTTCAAGGCTGGGAAAAGCGGGCGTCACTTTAAGCTGCTTGTGCCGTCAACAGTTATGGGGAATGTGAGATCACTGGGGAACAAGACGGATGAACTGCAAGCTCATGTGAGGAGCCAGCGAGTGTATAGAGAACGGAGGTGATCATCAGAGACCTGGCTATGGGATAAGATTCCAGATTCTAGTGTGCATGTCCATGGGGTTAGGTCAGAAAATGACTTATTATTTAAATTATGTTTCATGTTAAACACATATTTAAGATTTTTGGTGAACCTTTTTTTTTTTTACATTTCCAATGTCACTATACACTGACGAGTAAAAGGGTAACCATGTCTGGAACTTTTGACTTCCAGGCTCCATATCTCACCATCCACTACAGCTTCGGACCTGAGACTCCCATCATCCTATAGACAATCATCTTGGCATCTCACACATACATTGGACTTGCAGCTATTTAGCAGATGGTTAGTTCTGCAGATTCTTCTTATGTGATTGCATTGTTACTGTTTTGCTCCTGCAATTCCAAATTTTTATTTTTATTATTTTAGTATTTTGTAAATGCATCTTTGGCTTTCAGCGCTGCCTGAATCCTTCTTGGCATGCTCTCAATCAGATTCTAGCCGATCTCGACCGAAATCTGTTCCCGGGTCTCTTCGAGATGTTCCCAATGTTGGTGCATACTGGTCGCTAGGGGTGGGACGATATGGCGATATAGACGATATGCGATATGAATTTGTGCCACGATATCGATTTTGTCTATATCGCCATATCGCGGTAGAACATGGTATGCGCCGCTCTCGGCGCATACCATGTTCTCCTGAGCCGGCACAGTGGAGAAGGAGGGAGTCCCTCCCTCCCCACTGAGAGCCGTCAATGAGAGAGGAGGAGGGGAGGGACTGTAGCCACTGCTACCAATGAGAGCGGAGGAGGGGAGGGACTGTGGCCTGTGGCAGAACGTCACAGGCAAGGGAGAAGGAACGCCCGGGAGAGAAGCTGATGTCTCCTCCCTGGTGTTCCCACCATGTGACGGGGGCCATAGCGGGCGAACGGAGCCCCGCACAGACATAATAGTAAGTGCCCCCTATGTGCCCCCTAATTAAAGGTCCTATATGCCTGCATGTGCCGGCCATATCCCATACCAGGCTTCTATGACTGCCTGCTGCGATCCGCCGCAATTAACCCCTCAGAACCTGAGGGGTTAATTGCGGTGAATCGCAGAGTGCAGTCACAGAGGCCCAGTATGGTATATGGCCGGCACATGCAGGCTACGTTTCTATTCACTCATTGGTGGCACAGTGCCCCCCCCCCCCCGATCATTGGTGGCAGTGGCAGTTGTGATCGGAGCCCCAGCAGTGTAATGCTGGGGCTCCGATCGAGTACCATGGCAGCCAGGACACTACTGATGTCCTGGCTGCTATGGTCAGCTCCCTGCTGCTGTGTGCACAGAGCACAGGGCAGCAGGGACAGTTTCATGTCCTATTTACCCTGACAGAGATCTATCAGGGTGAATAGCACAAGAGTTCTAGCCCCTAAGGAGGCTAAATAGTTATTAAATAAAAAGTTGAAGGAAAAAAAAAAAAAAAAAAGTTTAACAACCCTCCCTCCAATATAGAAAATTTATATTGCGATATATATCGCATATCGCACATGCTTCATATTATATCGCAATATAAATTTTAGGCCATATCGCCCACCCCTACTGGTCGCCTCACTTCGGTACAAAAACTGATTTTTCTTCAACTCTACCCACAAGTTTTAGATTGGGTCAAGGTCTGGGGACTGTGGGGGACGATCCAGCAGCTCTACTTTATTGTCAGTGAACCATTTCTTCTCCAATCTAGACATATGCTTTGGACATTGTCCTGCTGGAACACTGTGTTGTCCTTGTCATACCCATAGTACTCGAGTGTATGAAGTAACTCGTCATATAGGATGCTCACATATAGCTCAGCACTAAGACCCCCATCCATCCTGGTCAAGTACCCAACGCCTTTGGCTGGGAAACAACCCCATAGTATCAGGCTTCCTCCACCCAACCTGACAGTTCCTTCAATTTCTCGATCTGTTAGTCCCGTTTTCCCTTGTTTCTTCCGGACCCATTTGCCCCCATCAGAGCCCAGTCTATTGACTTTCATCTCCCAATCACCCGTTTTCAATCTTCTACTGTTCGTACTTTTTTCCAAACTTGAGCCAACACTTTTTATGATGAGATGGAAGTTGAGGCTTCTTCACTTTTTTTGGGTCCACCATTCCAGACTTGTGTAAAGTGCGTCAGACTGGGCTTGCAAGGACATCTGTGATCTCACTATTACAAAGCACACGAGCCGCCTCCACTGCCGGGTTCATTGCACCAGAACTGATAGACAAATGATGAGCAAATTTATTGACTCCGATATTTGGCCTGGATGTCCATCTCTTGACCTTGGAATGGAATCAACCTAATAACACAATGAGCTATTACGGAATGTGAGGACAGGTTGTAATATATAGTCTACAAGAAAAAGATTGTTCCACCATCGGGAGGAAAACAGTAACAATACAGTTACATGAGTCCAATGTATGTATGAGATGCCAAGATGATTGTCTATAGGATGATGGGAGCCTCAGGCCCGAAGCTGTAGTGGATGGAGAGATATGGAGCCTGGAAGTCAAAAGTTCCAGACATGGTTACCCTTTTGCTCGTCAGTGTATCTGCCTGAATAATGTACTCCTCTGTATTAGATATGCACTGAGAGTTTTCAGATCTGATGACCCCCGTAACCCTCAGGAAGTGTTAGGTTTGGGATCTCTACACCCAATGAGCATTTAGACGAGTAGATAATCATTATGACGGAAGATGGACGACAGTCGTGTCATGTGCATGTATGTAACAATTGAACCAAAAACACTCATTTATGGTCTGTGAAATTGTTGAAATGAAGAAATAAGTTATCGTTTGCATTAATGAATTGTGTTATGTAAATGTGCATCATGTAGACTGTCGCCAATAGACACCCCTGTCTAGGAAGGTGCGGTCTACAGAGGTCTTAATGTTTTTACAGGTCTTCAAATCATTCTTAAAACTCCCCCCTCCCCCGATAGATGATGACACGGTGTCTGCATATTTCTGTGCTTGGTGGGGGTGGGGGGTTAGCTTGTAGTTGGGGATGCACAGCAAGCTGAGGCGCTCTCCCCTTTTGATTTGCCTGCAATACTGGAGCTTGGAATGTTTCTCGCTTTCTCTGCATCTTCATGTGTGAACCGTCCATCTTATGGGAATAAAGTGCTTTACTGGCGCCAATTCCTATTGCTCAGTGTCTATCTATATGTGGTGGTCATAAGCGGCTTTCATGGCAAATTCAGATTTAGAAAAATGGTCATTTTTACTGGGTTTTAGAAGGCCAAGATGAGTTCAGACTTTGTGAGAATCAGGAGCTCGGAGATTAGGGATCTGAGCAGAAATGTTTGTCCAGGCGTTCTCTTGAGAGAAGGGGGTTTCACACATATCATAAAAGTCTTCACGCCCTTACAGAGACGTATCATAAAATGCTGTCTGTAGTGACACAGATGGGTGACCAAGTGGAAATATCCAAAGGTTATTTTGTTTTTCTATGAATAGAGAAAGAATTTGTTGTAGTACAATATCATATCTTACATAATTGGGTTTTTAGAAATCGGAAGTAAAATATAAATCTTGTATTTTTGTTACATCCAAGCATATTCATGGAATCTATTACAAAACTAGGTGAATGCCCACTATGGGTTAAATGGGAATGTTACTGTGTCACTGTGAGGAGTTAACCATTTCAGTCTCAGGTGTTATTTGAGGAGGAGAATTGTAGAGAGAGATCATGAACAAATAGTGTGTCTTCACTAAGACAGTAGGACAAAGTATCACCAGGAACCTGTTTTATCCTAATAAATAGAGTAAGGACTTTATAGTGTGCGTGTTAATTAGAAGTCTAGGCAATGCACACAGTAATGTTTGTGTCTCATTGTAAAAGTGGTTGTTCAAGGATAAGATTAACCCCTTCCACCCCCTGGGACTGTTCTCACCCTCCTGCCCAGGCCCTTTTCTGCAGATCTGACCTGTGTCACTTTATGTGATAAGAACTCTGGAACACTTTTACTTATCCAGGACATTCTGAGACAGTTTTCTCGTGACACATTGTACTTCATGATAAGCATAAATTTGAGTCAATATATTTCACTATTATTTATGAAAAATTCCCAAATTTCAATTTCTCTACTTTTATAATAGATAGTGATACCTCATATAATAGTTATTACTTTACATTCTCCATATGTCTACTTCATGTTTGAATCATTCTGTGAATGTCATTTTATTTTTTTAGGACGTTACAAGGCTTAGAAGTTTAGAAGCAAATCTTGAAATTTTTCAGAAAATTTCCAAAAACCACTTTTTAAGGACCAGTTCAGGTCTGAAGTCACTTTGTGGGGTTCACATAGTAGAAACCTCCCAAAAATGACCCTATTTTAGAAACTACACCCCTCAAGGTATTCAAAATTGATTTTATAAACGTTGTAACCCTTTAGGTGTTCCACAAGAATTAATGGAAAATGGAGACGAAATTTCAGAATGTAACTTTTTTGGCAGATTTTACATTTTAAGCCATTTTTCCAGTAACAAAGCAAGGGTTAACAGCCAAACAAAACTCAATATTTGGAGGTAAAGTGTCGCACCAGCAACAAAATGGAGGTGCTCTCAGTTGGTAGATCCACCCACTCCACACAAAAAGGCTTATTCAAAGAACAACTGGGCACTCTCCTATATCTGGAAATCAGTAATTTATTGCCTATGTTAAAAACACCAATTGACGACCAACAAATATAACAGCAAATCCACAAAAAATGTGCAATACGGGAATGATCAGCCAATGTAGCGGCACAGTCGCCAACAGAAAACACTCAAGTTGTGCCAGTTCGCGTGTATCGATCAAGTATCCACTGCGGGGGAAGTGTTGGCCCAAAGGCAAATTATATAGAGATAGCTGACAAATAGTTCTGTCCCTTATATGGTTCAAATGCCGGATTAAAGGATCATCACTGGTGATAAACTTGAATTCTTTCCCATTCAGTCTCTAAAAAAAGTCCCTCTTATGATTGTATATAAGGACTAAAATCGCATAGGCTGTATCGAGCGGCGTCCCGCTCCTGAGATAGTTCAGCGGCGTCCCGCTGTATTTCACTATAGTGACTGCCGGCGTTGTACAATAACTTTCATTGATAAAAGAAGGCCACAGTCTCAATATTTATTGCCCTGACTCTGTAGTTTACAGAAACACCCCACATATGGTCGTAAACTGCTGTACGGGCACACGGCAGGGCATAGAGGGAAGGGAACGCCATATGGTTTTTGGAAGGCAGATTTAGCTGAACTGTTTTTTAGATGCCATGTCCCATTTGAAGCCCCCCTGATGCCCCTTACAGTAGAAACTCAAAAAAGTGACCACATTTTGGAAACTAGGGGATAAGGTGTCCATTTTCTTGGTACTATTTTAGGGTACATATGATTTTTAATTGCTCTATATTACGTTTTTTGTAAGGCAAGGTAACCCAAAAATTGATGTTTTGGCACTGTTTTTATTTTGTACAACATTCATTTGACAGGGTAGATCACGTGCTATTTTTATAGAGCAGGTTTTTACGGATGCAATGATATCAAATACGTCTACTTTCTATGTTTGTCTGTTTCAATTTTACATAATAAAGCATTTATGAAAACAAAAATTATATTTTTGTGTCTCCATTTTCTGAATGCCCTATTTTTATTTTTCTGCCGATCGTCTTGTGCAGGGGCTCGTTTTTTGCAGTAAGAGTTGACATTTTTATTGGAACTATTTTTGGGTACATATGATTTTTTGATCTTTCATTATTATACTTCAGGGGGTGTAGGAGAGTACCTGGGGTGGTTATAGACAGGAGGTACATGCCACCGGGGGTCCTGGCCCCGGTGGAGTAAGAGCCGGAAAAGTGCATTTTGCAGCGGTTATGCTGTTATCACAGCGGATCCGGGTCGGCTCTTACTGGGAGCAGGCAGATATGCGGGAGGGTGCCTGTCTCCCCACGGTCCAGGCGAGGTTTTGCAGGGAAGGGTTAAAACCCGACCAGCAACAAGTGTGTGGTGTGCATTGTGGAGGCTTTTGTTCTTTTGCTGTGAGAGGTGGAGGTGAGCTGCGCTCAGGGCCGTCTTTAACGCAGGGCAAAAGGGGCAGCTGCCCTGGGCCCAGTTGCTCCTGGGGTGCCCAAGGCAGCTGCCACTTGAGCCCCGCCGGCCACTGCCAATGGCGGATTAAAGGGGGCGTTTAGGTCGGCAGCCCCAGGCCCAAAGTCATTAAGGGGCCCATAGCCTCCCCAAACACCCAGCACTCATTACTTAATCAAATTTACATGTCAATGAAGGCAGCACTAGTGTTGTGCTAACAACAGCATGCCGGAATGAGCGAGGGAGATAAGAGTGAGGAGGGACTCGAATAACTGCTTCACTTCTTCCCAGGGCTGCCGTAACCATAGGGTGAACCCTGTGAGATGACTCGGAGCTCTTTTATTCCTGTCTGTTTCAGACAGGAATAGAAGAGCAGGCCTGACATCGGAGATCACCTGACCTAGCAGCGCTCCTCAGAGGCGCAACTTCCCTTGTGTGCTCTTCCTCCAGAGGAGCCGTGAAAAATGAAAGGTGGAATCTAATTGGTTGCTATGGGTAACTAAGCCAGTTCTACTTTACACCAGTTTTGACAAATCTCCCCCAAGGCTATAGTGTGCACGGTACTACTTCATACACAGGCCAGTGCTCCCCTTATCTATGGAAAGTAGTACTGTGCATTATGTCACACCTTGTATTTTACTGACCCTAGGCTGGATTAGGTAAACCCTGGTACTGTTTATGAGCAATAAGAGTCTGGTGTAACAGCATGCAGAGTAAAACTACATGAACAATACTTCTGTAATCCCCTGTAGTATATTATATCTGCTCGCCAAGCCAGGGTTGCCACATTTTCTTCAAGCCAAACCTGAACAGGAGGGCGGGCGTGTCTGAAGTCAGCGCCATCCTGCGCTAGCATCACATCACTCACCCGGGCACAGGATTACAAACCCGGACTGTCCGGGTCATTCCCGTACAGGTGGCAACCCTACACCAAGCACAACGCTGTACAGTACATTGTATAGCGGCTCTACTTGGTGTCACAGCTCAGCGCCATTCATTGCAATGGGGCTGAGCTGCACCTAGGACCGATGAATGTGACGTTACATGGCCTAGGAAAAACTGCCAGAAGGCTGCGGCACTACTGTGAGGTGTCGGCCCCCACCGATCAAATACTGCTGATCTATCTAGACAATAGGTCATTAGTGATTGCATGCTAGGGTGTGGGAAGGAGGGATCCAGGGGGCCCAAGTAAATTCTTGCCCAGGGTCCAATCAATATTAAAGACGGCCCTGGCTGCGCTGTGTGCTGAGGCCTGTAAAGGACTGTGAGGGGAACCGCAGCTGAAACCAGGAGGGATCTGTGTTCCGTGGCTAGAAACCGGACCCAGGGACTTACTTCACCAAGTGACATTACTCCTGGCTTAAAATACTTTGCTTTATGTGACGGAAACAGGCCTCAAGTAGCCTGCAGCTGGTTTGGGGCCCATCCAGGGACTTGCTATGATTGAATTATTATTTTGCTGTTGTGTGTGACCGCCCTCCCTATGAACTGCACTACCTTTCACTTGTATTCACCGTGTGAATAAAGAAAGCACCGTTTCACACCAAGACCTGTCTGTGTTGCCTCTATACTGCACTCGCTACCACTGCCTACCAGAGCGGATCCCCACAATTGGTGGCTTGCAGTGGGCATACTGCAGTGAGGCTGGCCAAGAATATTTATCTGGGTGGTGCACGGTTGCATGTCATACATTAAACCAGCAAGCTTGGTCATCCCTGACAAAATGGAGGTGCTGGTTAAGCAGTTGGTACAGAGCAATGCACAACAGCAACAAACAGTTTGCTGGTACAACAAATGGCGCTTATGCAAGAGGCTCTGCGTGCGTCCCAGCAAGAGACCCCACCGGCAGTGACTCCATCGCCGTCAGCTCCCAGGGATAAAGTCAGTTTGGCATTAAGGAAAATGGCTCCGGAGGACGATGTAGAGGCCTTACTGATGGTGTTCGAGAGGACTGCCGAACAGGAGAAGTTACCGTTGGGACAGTGGGCTGAAGTGGTGCCCACTCTAGTCGGAGATGCCCAAAAAGCATACCTCAGCCGTGAGGACGCCCAGGACTATGGGAAGCTGAAGGCTGAGGTGATGGCACGCTTGGGGGTTACCACCTATGTGAAGGCGCAGAGAGTACATCGGTGGGCCTTAACTGAGTCCAGACCCGTCCGGTCTCAGGCATATGACCTGGTACATCTGGTGAGGAAGTGGCTCCAGCCGGAAACTTTGAGTCCCTCCCAAATGGTTGAGCGAGTGGTCGTGGACCATTTCATACGGACACTGCCATGGGCCATACAGCGCTGGGTCGGTCAGGGAGACCCCGGCAACCTGGATCAATTAGTAAGCCTAGTAGAGAGGTATGTGGCGACCCAGGACTTGGTGCGGGACTCAACACAGGCACGGGAAACCCGTCAGGCTCCCTCTCAGGGTAGGGATCCATAAAAAGGGACCCAACCACAAAGAGCGGGGGTGGGGGGGGGGGCTAGTCCTACTCCAGGGAAGAGAGACCTGGGGGTCTGGGACATAGGGCAGCGAACTGTCCTCAAACACCTGAACCCATGGACTACGGGTTCGTTCGCCGGTTCTCTTTCTTTGCCTGGCCTATATGTACCGCGGATCTCCTGCCGGCCGCCGATATGCCGCCCCTGTGCCAAGTCTTGATCGATGGTCATCCGATTAATGCATGAGTCCTTAGTGTCTGAGACACTCCCAGAGAAGCAAACCCTTTCCATTGTCTGTATCCATGGGGACCGCCGGGAGTACCCCACCGCCAGGGTTACCATGCCCATGTTGGGCCGAGAGATGCAGCATGTCGTCGGAGTGGGACGCCAAATCCCTTATGCTGCCATACTGGGAAGGGATTTTCCTTTGTTCTGGGCTCTATGGAAGAGCAATATGCCTTCCCTTAGGGGCGGACGACGATCGAGCCCAGTGCCCGAAGGTCCTGATGCGGGGATACCAGCCGTAGGGGTCACCACATCCCCTGTAGAGTGTCATCCTGATAGGTTTCCCCTAGAGGTATTGGAAGGCGAATCCGTGTAAACCCCGTCCACCCCGGACCTGGACGTATCCCGTGACACGTTCGGGACCGCCCAGCTCCAGGATCCGACATTATTGCGGGTGAGGGAAGGGGTGACAGTGGTAAATGGGGTGGCTCAGCACCTAGGGCCGACTCTGTGTTTTCCCATCTGGCTTTTAACCAGGACCTGCTGTACAGAGTAGACAAGGTACAGCAGGGGATAGTGGAACAGCTGGTGGTACCCAAGCCATACGGCCGTATGGTACTGGACTTGGCCCACTCCCACGTGCTGGGAGGACATTTGGGCATAAAAAAAAAAAACAAGAGCGGATTCGGCAAAGGTTCTATTGGCCCGGGGTTTATGAGGAGGTCAAAAGATTTTACCAATCCTGTCCAGTGTGTCAGATAACTAGCCCCTAGCCCCACTATCGCAGTCCCCTAGTGCCCATGCCCATCATCGAGGTTCCCTTTGAAAGAATAGGGATAGATCTGGTAGGCCCCATAAACAAGTCGGCCAGAGGGCACCAGCATATCTTGGTGGTCCTAGACTATGCCACCAGATATCCTGAAGCGATCCCACTACATCATACTTCGGCTAAGCTCATAGCTAAAGAACTCATGGGTATGTTTGCAAGGGTGGGGATTCCGAAAGAGATCCTGACCGACCAGGGGACCCCCTTCATGTCTAAGGTGACAAGGGAGCTCTGCAAGCTTTTAGGGGTTAAACAGTTACACACGTCCGTGTACCATCCTCAAACCGACAGACTGGTGGAGCGGTTTAACAAAACCTTAAAAACTATGCTCAAAAGAACCGTGGCCAAAGACAGAAAGGATTGGGACCTGTTGCTGCCATACGTATTGTTCGCAGTGCGAGAAGTGCCCCAGGCATCTACGGAATTCTCGCCCTTCGAGCTATTATATGGTCAACGTCCAAGAGGGTTGCCAGACATCGCTAAAGAGGCCTGGGAGTAACAGCCTACCCCACACAAGAGTATCATAGAGCATATAGAAAAGATTCAGGACCGTATAGAAACAGTCCTACCAATCGTCCGGGAACACATGGAGGCCACCCAACTGGCACAGGTCCAGACATTTAACCCGGGTGACCGTGTACTGGTGCTAGTCCCCACCATTGGCAGTAAGTTTTTGGCACGGTGGCAAGGTCCCTACGAGGTGAAAGAGAAGGTAGGGCCAGTGAATTACAGTATATCCCAGCCAGGACGGCAGAAGCCAGAACAGGTATATCATGTAAATTTACTGAAATCGTGGAGAGATAGGGAGAATCTCGTTGGGGATGGCCTAAGCACTGTCTTGAATGCGGGGAAGATCCCTGCCCCACCTGAGGTCCCGGAGGGCACCTCCGCGGTAAAGATAGTGGATCGACTGTCGACCAAACAAGCTCAGGAAGCCAAAGAGTTGGTGAGTCGAAATAGGGACTTGTTCTCTGAGCTTCCTGGTCGAACTTTGGTAGTCCGACATGACATTATCACCGAGCCCCACGTTAGGGTACGGTTGAAGCCGTATTGGGTACCGGAGGCCTGGAGACAGGCCATTTCAGAAGAAGTAAAGTCCATGTTGAGGTTAGGGGTCATTGAGGAGTCAAGAAGCGAGTTGGCCAGCCCCATAGTCCTCATCCCAAAACCTGATGGCACTCTACGCTTCTGCAATGACTTTAGAAAGCTCAACGAGGTGTCGAAATTCAATGCCTACCCCATGCCCCGGGTAGACGAGCTCATAGAACGGCTAGGGAAAGCTCGTTATTTCTCGGTCCTTGACCTCACAAAAGGATACTGGCTATTTCAGTAGCAAGTTTTGCCCTTTGGCCTACATGGCGCTCCAGCCACCTTCCAGCGATTGATGGACGTCATCCTACGGCCCAATCGTCCATATGCTTCGGAATATCTGAACGACATCATCGTGTTTAGCCAGGACTGGGAGAGTCACCTGCCCAAGGTATAGGCCATAGTGGATTCACTTAGAAAAGCCGGACTGACGGCCAACCCAAAAAAGTGTTCGATCGGGTTTGAGGAAGTCCGGTACCTGGGATACGTGATTGGGCAGGGAGTTGTCAAACCCCAGGTAGACAAGGTTGAGGCGATCAAGAGCTGGCCCAGACCTCTTACCACCAAGCAAGTACGTTCGTTCCTAGGGATGATAGGATATTACATGCGCTTTATCCCCAACTTTGCCACGGTAGCATCCCCGTTGACAAGACTCTTAAAGGGAGGAAGACGGTGATGGTCCGCTGGGATGAGCAGGCGGAAGAGGCGTTCTCCCGTTTGAAGTCAGCTCTGTGTGGGTCCCCGGTTTTGGTGACACCTGACTTCACACGGGAATTTGTCGTTCAGACGGACGCCTCTGTAGTAGGCCTAGGGGCAGTACTCTCTCAGGAAGTCAATGGGGAGGAACACCCCGTTGTCTTCCTGAGTCACAAGCTCACTCCAGCGGAAACCAGGTACAGCGTGGTAGAGAGAGAATGCCTGGCCATCAAGTGGGCCCTCGAGTCCCTTAGGTACTATCTGTTAGGGAGAAGGTTCTGTCTGGTGACCGATCATTCCCCTCTCCAGTGGATGAGCAAGGCCAAGGAGGGGAGTGCCCGGGTCACCAGATGGTTCTTGTCCCTCCAGAATTTTAAGTTCAGTGTCGAGCACAGAGCAGGCCGCTTACAGGGGAATGCAGATGCCCTGTCCCGGGTACACTTCTGTACATGTGTCCAACCTCTCAGGATTGAACAGGGAGTGCAACCCTTCAGGGTTGAACAAAGGGGGGGGGATATGTAGGAGAGTACCTGGGGTGGTTATAAACGGGAGGTACGTGCCACCGGGGGTCCTGGCCCCGGTGGAGTAAGAGCCGAAAACGTGCATTTTGCAGCAGTTATGCTGTTAACACAGCGGATCTGGGCCGGCTCTTAGTGGGAGCAGCCAGATATGCGGGTAGGTGCCTGTCTCCCCACGGTCCAGGCCAGGTTTTGCAGGGAACAACAGCAACAAGGGTGTGGTGTGCATTGTGGAGGCTTTTGTTCTCTTGCTGTGAGAGTGAGAGGTGGAGGTGAGCTGTGTGCTGAGGCCTGTAAAGGATTGTGCGGGGAACCGCAGCTGAAGCCAGGAGGGATCCGTGTTCCGTGGCTAGAAGCTGGACCCAGGGACTTACTTCACCAAGGAGAGAAAGGTGACATTACTCCTGGCTTAAAATAGACTTTGCTTTATGTGATGGAAACAGGCCTCAAGTAGCCTGCAGCTGGTTTGGGGCCCATCCAGGGACTTGCTGTGATTAAATTATTATTTTGCTGTTGTGTGTGACCACCCTCCCTATGAACTGCACTACCTTTCACTTGTATGCACCGTGTGAATAAAGAAAGCACCGTTTCACACCAAGACCTGTCTGTGTTGCCTCTATACTGCACTCGCTACCACTGCCTACCAGAGCCGATCCCCACAGGGGCAAAGTGAGCAAAAAAATTGTTGTTTTGGCACAGTTTTTATTTATTAACTTTTACAGAATTTACCTGAGGGGTTAGGTCATGTGACTTTTTTTTATAGAGCAGATTGTTACGGCCGTGGCAATACCTAATATGTCTACTTTTTCTTATTTAAGTTTTACACAATAATAGCATTTTTTAAACCAAAATAATGATGTTTTACTGTCTCCATAGTCTGAGAGCCATTGCTTTTTTATTTTTTGACCGATGGTCTTAGGTAAAGTCTCATTTTTTGCAGGATGAGGTGACGGTTGGATTGGTACCATTTTTGGGGGGTAAATGCCTTTTTGATTGCTTAGTGTTGCATTTTTTGTGATGTCAGGTGACAAAAATGACGCTTTTTTTTTAATACAGTTTATATATTTTTTTACGGTGTTCACCTGAAGGGTTAGGTCATGTGATATTTTTATAGAGCTAGTAGTTGTGGTGGACGCGGCGATACCTAATATGTCTACTTTTTTATTTTTCATGTTAGCACAATAATAGCAGTTTTGATGAAAAAAAAATCATATTTTAGTGTCTCCATTGTCTGAGAGTGATAGCGTATTTATTTTTTGACCTTTTGTCTCAGGTATTTTTCTTATTATTCGCGGGATGAGGTGACTGTTTGATTTGTACTATTTTGAGGGGTATACACCTTTTTGATCACTTGGTGTTGCAATTTTTGTGGTTAGGTGACAAAAATGGCTTTTTTTACACTGTTTTTATTTTTTATGGTGTGTCAGGCATTTTCATAACTATATGTGATGATTATTGCCAACAGATGTGGTTTATCTTAAAGAATATAATGGGTCTCACATACACTGTCTGGAAGACACGACCATATAATGACAAAATGTGGTCCTTTCTTAAGTACCGGGGTCAAGAGAGGTTATTGCTTAAGACACTGGTACGTAGTGTCATTCCATATAATCACCGGTATAAAGTATATATTCATGTGTGATTGCATATAGTTTTAGTTTATTTTAAACAATTATACATATGTTTGTATATTTATATTCAGTTATCGATAATGTATCATTGTATCCATTTGTGTATATATTATGCCATGTATGTATCAATGAGAGTATATCTATAGAAGCATATAAGCTGGTTTCTACTAAGAGGATTTTCTTTTAGAGAAGAGCTCAGTTATCTTAGACGACAATTAATCAGTCATTTGGAGGCTAAGATACACAAACTGGTTAAACTCTAATTGTATTCGTATCTGCCCCATAAATTCAAGGATTAGGGAAACTTCTAATACCGCCAGTCAGTCTGAGCAAAGTGTCAGAAAGAGCACCTCCTTGGCTGATATAATGGGGAAAGGGTAAGAAGGTCATGTGAACAGATTAGATATGTACGCATCTGGCTTTCCTGAACATTTGAATTTTAAAAACATCATAGATGATACAACAGTGCCATCAAGTGATAGATGGACAGAAGTTTCTAGGGAATGCCAATTAAATGACGTCCTCCACATGATTAACATACGTTACACCCACCTTATCTGATTGGAAATCCCTAATCCAAGAGGGGATGGAAATAGATAAGGATTAGAATATCTGATCCAGGTTTGGGAGGTGAGGTAAACACATCACAAAGACATCACAGAAGATATCACGGGACGTCACAGATCACAGAACATCTTCACCACTTCCAGTCCTAAGAAAAAGCTCCCTCCACCCTAAGGAATTCCTCCAGGGACACACCCGAGACTCACAAAAGAAACTGGCAGATCTAAATCTTGGAAAGCTGGGTCCCTTCTAAAAGCTCTTTATCCCAAAGCCAGGGGTAACGTATAATTTATTTTATTTGCAGTAATTATAAATCGCTCTAATTGGCATATAGTTAAGACCCCAGTTTGAGTGGGTCAATAGTGTTAAAGCAGTAATTTTATGGGAAATTTTAATGAACGTGCACATCATTAGAATTCCTGTAATATTTCTATCGGAGTGAGATCTCTGATCGGATTTTATTATCCGTGGTTAGGCCAATAGGCGTATTTATAAGGTGTCTCTTACTGATATATTCTTTGATCGAGCATAAGGGACTTTCCGCAGATTCATTTCTATTGTATCTTCGTTATATTATAATGTTTTGATAACCCGTACACTAATTGGTATTAATTTGCTAAAGAATAGCGTTATATTGTACTTGGTTTTAGTAAATTAAGGGAGCCTGGTGTAAATGGTGGAGCGCCGTATTGTGGTCAATTTTGATATTGTATCCAAACTTTCTTTGTATTAGGCCTCATGCACACGGCCGTTGTTCGGGTCCGCGTCCGAGCTGCATATTTCGCGGCTCGGCCGCGGACCCATTCACTTTAATGGGGCCGCAAAAGATGCGGACAGCACTCCGTGTGCTGTCCGCATCCGTTGCTCCGTTCCGTGCCCCCGCAAAAAAAAATAGAGCATGTCCTATTCTTGTCCGTTATGCGGACAAGAATAGGCATCTCTATAATGGGCCGCGTTCCGTTTCGCAAATTGCCGAACGGAATGCGGAGCAGCTTCCGTGTTTTGCGGATCCGCGGTGTGCGGACCGCAAAACAACAACGGCCGTGTGCATGAGGCCTTAATCTGTATACCATTTTACTGTTTTTATCTGTAATAAATTATATTTTATATAATTAATTGCACACTGTTTCATTAGCTGCACAAACTGACTTTAGATCTCATCAATAAAAGAACTGGCGTTTATATGTCCGCCCATACCTGTGTATTATTGTATAATGCAAAACTACATCTTTAGCATTAATGTCATCTCCCGTGAAAAGAACTTATTATCTGAGGAAATAGTCGGCCTCAGACGTGAATTGTATCGATTACGTAATCTACAATTCACCAGGTCATGATTTCAAGAAGTTATGAAAATTGACCATAACTAATAATTCTTAACCCCTTAAGGACACTGCCATATTTCACCCTAAGGACCAGGGTCACTTTATGTGGTCATAACATTAAAAAGCTTTTACTTATCCAGGCCATTCTGAGATTGTTTTTTCTTCACATATTGTACTTCATGACAGTGGTGAAATTGAGTCAAAAAAGTTCATTTTTATTTATAAAAAAATTCCAAATTTACCAAATTTTTTGAAAAATTTGCAAATTTCCAAGTTTCAATTTCTCTACTTTTATAATACATAGTAATACCTCTAAAAATAGTTATTAATTTACATTTCCCGTATCTCTACTTCATGTAGGGAATGCCATTTTATTTTTTGGGGACATTACAAGGCTTAGAAGTTTAGAAGCAAATCTTGAAATTTTTCAGAAATTTTCCAAAACCCACATTTTAAGGACCAGTTCAGGTCTGAAGTCACTTTGTGAGGCTTAAATAATAAAAACCACCCAAAAATGACCCCATTCTAGAAACTACACCCTTCGAGGTATTCAAAACTGATTTTACAAACATCATTAACACTTTAGGTGTTCCTCAACAGTTAATGGCAAATGAATTTCTGAATTTCATTTTTTTTGCCAAATTTTCCATTTTAATAATTGTTTTCAAGTAACAAAGCAAGGGTTAACAGCCAAACAAAACTCAATATTTATTGCCATGATTCTGTAGTTTATAGAAACACCCCATATGTGGTTGTAAACTACTGTATGGGCACACGGAAGGGCGCAGAAGGAAGGGAACGCCATGGGATTTTTGGAAGGCAGATTTTACTGGACTGTTTTTTAGACACCATGTCTCATTTGAAGCCCCCCTACAGTAGAAACTCCAAAAAAGTGACCCCATTTTGGAAACTACGGGATAAGGTGGCAGTTTTGTTGGTACTATTTTAGGGTAAATATGATTTTTGGTTGCTCTATATTACACTTTTTTTTGAGGAAAGGTAACAAAAAATAGAAATTCTGAAATTTCATCTCCATTTGCCAATAACTCTTGTGGAACACCTAAAGGGTAAAAAAAAGTTTGTAAAATCAGTTTTGAATACCTTGAGGGGCGTAGTTTCTTAGATGGAGTCACTTTTTGGGAGTTTCTACTGTAGGGGTGCATCGGGGGGGCTTCAAATGGGACAAGGTGTCAAAAAACCAGTCCATCAAAATCTGCCTTCCAAAAACCATATGGCGCTCCCTTCCCTCTATGCCCTGCCGTTTGACCATACAGCAGTTTACGACCACATATGGGGTATTTCTGTAAACTACAGAATCGGGGCAATAAATATAGAGTTTTGTTTGGCTGTTAACCCTTGCTCTGTTACTGGAAAAATGGATGAAAATGGAAAATGTGCAAAAAAAAATTGGTGTTTTGGGACTATTTTTATTTTTTATTTACACTGTTGATCTGACAGGTTAGATCGTGTGCTATTTCTGTAGAGCAGGTTGTTACAGACGCGACAGTATCATATATGACTACTTTTTGGGGGGTTTTGTTTCAGTTTTACATAATAAAGCATTTTTGAAAAAAATGATTTTTTAGTGTCTCCATATTCTGAAAGCTATATTTTTTTTACATTTTTTTGGGCGACTGTCTTATGTAGGGGCTCATTTTTTGCGGGTTGAGATGTCGGTTTGATTGGCACTATGTTGGGGTGCATATGACATTTCGGTCGCTTGCTAATACACTTTTTGTGATGTAAGGTGACAAAAATGGCTTTTGACACCGTATTTATATATTTTTTTTTCCGTGTTCCCCTGAGGGGTTAGGTCATGTGTTATTTTTATAGAGCAGGTTGTTACGGACGCGGCGATACATATGTATACTTTTTATTTAAGTTTTACACAATAATAAAATTTTTGAAACCCAAAAAATCATGTTTTAATGTCTCCATAGTCTGAGAGCCATATTTTTGGGGGCGATTGTCCTATGTAGGGTAAAATTTTTTTGCGGGATGAGATGACGGTTTGATTGGTACTATTTTGGGAGGCATGCGCCTTTTTGATCGCTTGGTATTACACTTTTTGTGATGTAAGGTGACAAAAAATGGATTTTTTACACCATTTTTTTTTTTTTTATGGTGTTCACCTGAAGGGTTAGGTCAAGTTTTTACGGACGCGGCGATACATAATATGTGTAGTACCTTTAGCAGAAGTCTGATCAGACTTACCATTACCATGGCTGCCATGGTAACCATCACACGCTGCCAGAACAGAGCAGCGGGTGATGGGGAGGGAGGGGAGCTGTGCGATCCCATCAAGAATCGGTGGCTGCAAGGGCACAGCAGCCCCCGATGGGAGAGAGCTCCCTCCCTGTTAACCCCTTCCATACAGCAGCATGGAAGGGGTTAAAGTGCTGAAATCTGCACCAGCACAGATGTCAGCAGTTTATAGCAGAGTGTCTGCTATACCACTCGGCCACCAGGGCAGATTCGAGAGGAGGTGGGTGGGGGATCGCGATCCTGTCTGCCACACCGCCCACAACTCCCCTTCCCCCCCTGCACCGCCCGCCGGCACAAGATCATTCAGGGCTTCAACCATTTTGAAGTTTCTGATCAGAAGCTACCGAAATCGCTGCAAACCACAGGTCTGAATTGACCTGCGGTTTGCAGCGATCACCATCATGGGGGTCACAGGTGAATGATATCAGCGGGTACCTTGTTCCGCCTGGCTGTGATCGGAACTACACAGGACATACATGTAAGTCGTGTCCTTAAGAGGTTAATTGAATTTTTATTAACCCGACATGTCTCGCACATTGCAAAATTGGAGGTTACCCACTGCTTACATGGCGCTGTAGCTCAACTACCAATGATTCCAATGGCACCTTTGTTCTTTTGCTGTGACTTTCACCTGCTGAAAAGACGATGTTTAATCCATATGCAAATTAGGGCTCTCAAGTGCCCAGGGGCGGAGTTCGTGGTGTAGGTGCCCAGGCCACTCTGCCTTTTTTTTCCATAACTCCTCCCCAGCCACTTGCTTGTCCCGCCTGTAACTCCGTTGCGTCATCACAAATACTAGCCGGGATCACACGCATGCACAGTTCACTGCCGGCCCGGGCATGCGCACTGGGTGTTGGTCTCGCGCCAACACATGTGCACTAGATGCATCGATGCAGCTGCCCACAAGGGGCATTACAGTGCACATGCTCATCCCTGTGTGGGGTGCACCACAATTCCCACAGCTCAGGCAGGGGAGAACGCCCCCTCCTCTGAGATGCAAGGAGAAGGCTCATGCACACGACCGCTCTTTTGCAGTCTTTTAACAAATCCATTGTTCCGTATCAGAGGGGATTTTACCTGTTTTAAGTCCTAATCCATTCCGTGATTCCACAAAACATATCTGTATTGTTTCCTGATGTGATCCGTTTTGTGCGGATCGGAAAGTAAAACACTAACTTATTAATCACCAATCACATGAGCAAAATGGGCTGGGTACAGCATTTCTACAGTACGGATCCGCAAAATACGAATGACATATGGGTATGTTCCGTGTGCGTTCCGTATTTTTTGCAAACCAATTGACCCAGATTTGCGGACAATTATAGAATATGCACTACTGTTTTGCGGAATGGCCATGGACATGGACATACATAAACGGAATGCACACAGAGTAACTTCAGTTTTTTTCTGTGGACCCATTGAAGTGACTGGTTCCGCATACGGTCCACAAACAAAAATGGAACGGAAAGAAAATACGTTGGTGTGTAACCCATCTGCATGGAGTTTATATGTTCTCCCCGTGTTTGCGTGGGTTTCCTGCGGGTTCTCCGGTTTCCTCCTACACTACAAAGAGAAACTGCTGGGGACCTTAGATTGTGAGCCCCATTGAGGACAGCCTGATGTCAATGTCTGTAAAGCGCTGCGGAATATAGTAGTGCTATATAAGTGCATAAAATAAAAAAAATAAGCCCAAACTCTGTCTTTCCATTTTTTAGGGCGTATGTCACTTCTAATCAGCAGGTTATTCAGAGAGACAAAAAGGGGTTATCAACAAACATTCTCCCAAATTTTCATCATGTCTTAGCACCTCCCAATATTTTAGAATGACCTTTTTTATTAGTTTAGAATGTTGATCATATTTGGAAACCGACACTAATTGTTTCTTTTGCTTCTCCCTCTTTATCCTGTCTGATGCCCTTGTCTTTTTTTACCAACCTCTATTCCAATTTCCGTCACCTCTGTCTTATTATAACCCCTCTGTATGAATTTATTACCCATCAATAAGAGATTTTTTTCATATTCTTTATCTGTACTGGATATCCTTCTGGCCTGTGTGAACTGGCTCCTAGTTATACTAGAAAAGATGTGAGGGGCGAGGTGGCTGGAATGGAGCAGCAGGTTATTCTGATCTGTGGTACTTGTTTCTTACCAGTGACTTGTGAGTTTGACTTCCGTTGCTCACTGGCATACAAAATTGGTAAAATGAACACACAAGTCTTCAAGTTTGAAAGACTAATTTCTTTGTAAAATAATATTCTTACACAAAACATCAACATGTCTTCTCTCTAGTGTGGATTCTTTTATGTCGATCAAGGTTTGATTTCCGGGTAAAGAATTTACCACATTCTGAACATGAATATGGAGTCTCTCCTTTGTGAATTATCTGATGTGCAACCAGACATAATTTATCTATAAAACATTTCCCACATTCTGAACATGAATATGGCTTCTCTCCTGTGTGAATTCTTTTATGTACATAAAGGTTTGATTTCTGTTTAAAGCATTTCCCACATTCTGAACATGAATATGGCTTCTCTCCTGTGTGAATTATTTTATGTACATAAAGGTTTGATTTCTGTTTAAAGCATTTCCCACATTCTGAACATGAAAATGGATTCTCTCCTGTGTGAATTCTTTTATGTAGATTAAGGCTTGAACTCTGCGTAAAGCATTTCCCACATTCTGAACATGAATATGGCTTATCACCTGTGTGAATTCTTTTATGTAGATTAAGGCTTGAATTCTGGGTAAAGCATTTCCCACATTCTGAACATGAATATGGCTTATCTCCTGTGTGAATTCTTTGATGTTGATTAAGGTTTGATTTGTTTTTAAAGCATTTTCCACATACTGAACATGAAAATGGATTCTCTCCTGGGTGAATTTTCTGATGTAGAACCAGACCTATTTTATCGCTAAAACATTTACCACACTCTGAACATGAATATGGCTTCTCTCCTGTGTGAATTCTTTTATGTCGATTAAGCCTTGAATTCCGATTAAAGCATTTCCCACATTCTGAACATGAATATGGCTTCTCTCCTGTGTGAATTCTCTGATGTACAACCAGATATAATTTATCTCTAAAACATTTACCACACTCTGAACATGAATATAGCTTTTCCCCAGTGTGAATTCTTTTATGTAGAGTAAGGCTTGAATTTCGATTAAAGCATTTCCCACATTCTGAACATAAATATGGCTTCTCTCCTGTGTGATTTTTTTTATGGTGATAAAGGCTTGATTTCTCGTTAAAACATTTCCCACACTCTGAACATGAATAGGTCTTCTCTCCTGTGTGAATTCTTTTATGTAGATTAAGGCTTGTAATCTGGTTAAAGCATTTACCACATTCTGAACATGAATATGGCTTCTCTCCTGTGTGAATTCTTTGATGTAGATTAAGGCTTGATTTCGTTTTAAAGCATTTCCCACATTCTGAACATGAATATGGCTTCTCTCCTGTATGATTTCTAATATGTAGAGTAAGGCTTGAATTCTGATTAAAGGATTTCCCACATTCTGAACATGAATATGGCTTCATTCCTGTGTGATTTTTTTTATGGTGATCAAGGCTTGATTTCCGGTGAAACCATTTCCCACATTCTGAACATGAATATGGCTTCTCTCCTGTGTGAATTCTGTGATGTAGATTAAGGCATGATTTCCTTTTAAAGCATTTCCCACATTCTGAACATGAAAATGGATTCTCTCCTGTGTGAATTCTCTGATGTACAACCAGATATAATTTATCTCTAAAACATTTACCACACTCTGAACATGAATATGGCTTCTCCCCTGTGTGGATTCTTTTGTGTTGATCAAGAACTGACTTCTTGTTAAAACATTTCCCACATTCTGAACATGAATATGGCTTCTCTCCTGTGTGAATTCTTTTGTGTTGATCAAGACCTGACTTCTTGTTAAAACATTTCCCACATTCTGAACATGAATATGGCTTTTCTCCTGTGTGAATTCTTTTATGGTGATTAAGGCTTGATTTCTGGGGAAAACATTTCCCACATTCTGAACATGAATACGGCTTCTCTACTGTGTGACTATTTCTGTGTACAGAAAGCTCTGACTGTTTTCCACGTTCCTCACAATTAAACCTTTTACCCCGTTTCTGCCTTATATTTGGAGTAATAATCTGTGATTGGTCAGGAGAAGATTCCTCATGTTTAGGATGATTATATGATAGATTTGGACTTGGGTTAATAATCTGTGATTGGTCATTAGACAGTTCCTCCTTCTTGGGGGAATTATTTGATGGCTCTGCACTGTGAGGTCCTGGATGTACATTACAGGTAATGAGGTTTTCTCCTGAAGAGCGCTGCCTGGTATCTTCATCTTCTTTATAATCTAGAGATAACATGATGTTTCCTTCAGGCTTCTCACAGGGATTTTCTGTTAGGATTAAGAATAGATTTTATGATTTTCTGTTAAAACAATTGGATAAATGTATCACCTATAACAGGCCATTACTACATGTCTCCAGCCTTTATAGTGTAGTAGTAATGTCATCTATAACACCCGGCATCTGATGACACCTACCTGAGGTATAACAGCCATTACTACATGTCTCCAGCCTTTATAGTGTAGAAGTAATGTAATCTATAACACCCGGCATCTGGTGACACCTACCTGAGGTATAACAGCCATTACTACATGTCTCCAGCCTTTATAGTGTAGTAGTAATGTCATCTATAACACCCGGCATCTGATGACACCTACCTGAGGTATAACAGCCATTACTACATGTCTCCAGCCTCTATAGTGTAGAAGTAATGTCATCT
>CM065592.1:2776729-2857407 GCA_033119425.1 Bufotes viridis
CTGTGAATGACACTGTTATGGGGGATCTGTGGATGACACTGTTATGGGGGATCTGTGGATGACACTGTTATGGGGGATCTGTGGATGGCACTGTTATGGGGGATCTGTGGATGACACTGTTATGGGGGATCTGTGGATGACACTGTTATGGGAGATCTGTGGATGACACTGTTATGGGGGATCTGTGGATGACACTGTTATGGGGGATCTGTGGATGACACTGTTATGGGGGATCTGTGGATGACACTGTTATGGGGGATCTGTGGATGACCCTGTTATGGGGGATCTGTGGATGACACTGTTATGGGGAGATCTGTGGATGACACTGTTATGGGGGATCTGTGGATGACACTGTTATGGGGGATCTGTGGATGACACTTTTATGGGGGATCTGTGGATGACACTGTTATGGGGGATCTGTGGATGACGAACTGTTATGGGGGGATCTGTGGATGACACTGTTAAGGGGGGGATCTGTGGATGACATTGTTATGGGGGATCTGTGGAGGGCACTGTTATGGAGGATCTGTGGATGGCACTGTTATGGAGGATCTGTGGATGACACTGTTATGGGGGGGGGGTGTCTGTGGCTGACACTGTTATGGGGAGATCTGTGGATGACACTGTTATGGGAGAACTGTGGATGACACTGTAATGGGGGATCTGTGGATGTCACTATTATGGGGGTTCAGTGGATGACACTGTTATGGGGGATCTGTGGATGACACTGTTATGGGGGATCTGTGGATGACACTGTTATGGAGGATCTGTGGATGACACTGTTATGGGGGATCTGTGGATGACACTGTTATGGGGGATCTGTGGATGACACACTGTTATGGGGGATATGTGGGTGACACTGTTATGGGGGATCTGTGGATGACACTGTTTTGGGGGATCTGTGGATTACACTGTTATGGGGGATCTGTGGATGACCCTGTTATGGGAGATCTGTGGATGACACTATTATGGTAGATCTGTGGATGTCACTGTTATGGGGGATCTGTGGATGACACTGTTATGGGGGATCTGTGGTTGACACTGTTATGGGGGATATGTGGATGACACTGTTATAGGGGATCTGTGGATGGCATTGCTATGGGGGATCTGTGGATGGCACTGTTATGGGGAGCACTGTGGATGACACTGTTATGGGTGATCTGTGGATGTCACTGTTATGGGGATCTGTGGATAACACTGTTATGGGGATCTGTGGATGACAATATTATGGGGATCTGTGGATGACACTGTTATGGGGGATCTGTGGATGGCATACTGTTACAAGGGATCTGTGGATGACACACTGTTATGGGGGATCTGTGGATGGCACTGTTATGGAGGATCTGTGGATGGCACTGTTATGGGGATCTGTGGATGACACTGTTATGGAGGATATGTGGATGACACTGTTATAGGGGATCAGTGGATGACACTGTTATGGGGGATCTGTGGATGGCACTGATATGGGGGATCTGTGGATGGCACTGTTATGGGGATCTGTGGATGACACTGTTATGGGGGATCTGTGGATGGCACTGTTATCTGGGGAACTGTGGATGACACTGTTATGGGGGTCTGTGGATGGCACTGTTATGGGGGATCTGTGGATGGCACTGTTATGGGGGATCTGTGGATGACACTGTTATGGGGGATCTGTGGATGGCACTGTTATGGGGATCTGTGGATGGCACTGTTATGGGGATCTGTGGATGACACTGTTATGGGGGATCTGTGGATGACACTGTTATGGGGATCTGTGGATGACACTGTTATGGGAGGATCTGTGGATGACCCTGTTATGGGGGATCTGTGGATGACACTGTTATGGGGGATCTGTGGATGACACACTGTTATGGGGGATCTGTGGATGTCACTGTTATGGAGGATCTGTGGATGACCCTGTTATGAGGGATCTATGGATGACACTGTTATGGGGGGTCTCTGGATGACACTGTTATGGGGGATCTGTGGATGGCATTGTTATGGGGGATCTGTGGGTGAAACTGTTATGGGGGATTTGTGGATGGCACTGTTATGGGGGATCTGTGGATGGCACTTTTATGGGGGTATCTGTGGATGGCAGTGTTATGGGGGTATCTGTGGATGGCAGTGTTATGGGGGGATCTGTGGATGGCACTGCTATGGGGGATCTGTGGATGGCACTGCTATGGGGGATTTGTGGATGGCACTGTTATGGGGGATCTGTGGATGACACTGCTATGGGGGATCTATGGATGACACTGCTTTTGGAGATCTGTGGATGACACTGCTATGGGGATCTGTGGATGACACTGTTATGGGGGATCTGTGGATGGCACTGTTATGGGGAATCTGTGGATGACACTGTTATGGGGGATCTGTGGATGGCACACTGTTATGGTGGATCTGTGGATGACACTGTTTTGGGGGATCTGTGGATTACACTGTTATGGGGGATCTGTGGATGGCACACTGTTATGGTGGATCTGTGGATGACACTGTTATGGGGGATCTGTGGATTACACTGTTATGGGGGATCTGTGGATGGCACTGTTATGGAGTATCTGTGAATGGCACTGTTATGGGGGATCTGTGGATGATACTGTTATGGTGGATCTGTGGATGACACTGTTATGGGGGATCTGTGGATGGCACTGTTATGGGGGATCTGTGGATGACACTGTTATGGGGGATCTGTGGATGACACTGTTATGGGAGATCTGTGGATGACACTGTTATGGGGGATCTGTTAATGGAACTATTATGGAGGATCGGTGGATGGCACTGTTATGGGGGATCTGTGGATGACACTGTTATGGGGGATCTGTGGATGACACTGTTATGGGGGATCTGTGGATGACACTGTTATGGGGGATCTGTGGATGACCCTGTTATGGGGGATCTGTGGATGACACTGTTATGGGGGATCTGTGGATGGCACACTGTTATGGGGGATCTGTGGATGACACTGTTATGGGTGATCTGTGGATGACACTGTTATGGGGGATCTGTGGATGACACTGTTATGGGGATCTGTGGATGACACTGTTATGGCGGATCTGTGGATGACACTGTTATGGGGGATCTGTAGATGTCACTGTTATGGGGGATCTGTGGATGGCACTGTTATGGGGGATCTGTGGATGGCACTGTTATGGGGATCTGTGGATGACACTGTTATGGGGATCTGTGGATGACACTGTTATGGCGGATCTGTGGATGACACTGTTATGGGGGATCTGTAGATGTCACTGTTATGGGGGATCTGTGGATGGCACTGTTATGGGGGATCTGTGGATGGCACTGTTATGGGGATCTGTGGATGACACTGTTATGGGGATCTGTGGATGGCTCTGTTATGGGGGATCTGTGGATGACACTGTTATGGGGGATCTGTGGATGACACACTGTTATGGGGGATCTGTGGTTGACACTGTTATGGGGGATCTGTGGATGACACTGTTATGGGGTATCTGTGGATGACACTGTTATGGAGGATCTGTGGATTGCACTGTTATTGGGGATCTGAGGATGGCACTGTTATGGGGGATCTGTGGATGGCACTGTTATGGGGGGATCTGAGGATGGCACTGTTATGGAGGATCTGTGGATTGCACTGTTATGGGGGGGATCTGTGGATGGCACTGTTATGGGGGTGATCTGTGGATGGCACTGCTATGGGAGATCTCTGGATGGCACTGTTATGGGGATCTCTGGATGGCACTGTTATGGGGATCTCTGGATGGCACTGTTATGGGAGGATCTCTGGATGGCACTGTTATGGGGGATCTCTGGATGGCACTGTGATGGGGATCTGTGGATGACACTGTTATGGGGGATCTGTGGATGACACACTGTTATGCGGGATCTGTGGATGACACTGTTAGGGGGGATCTCTGGATGACACTGTTATGGGGGATCTGTGCATGGCACTGTTATGGGGATCTCTGGATAACACTGTTAGGGGATCTCTGGATGGCACTGTTATGGGGGATCTCTGGATGGCACTGTGATGGGGATCTGTGGATGACACTGTTATGGGGGATCTGTGGATGACACACTGTTATGCGGGATCTGTGGATGACACTGTTATGGGGGATCTGTGGATGTCACTGTTATGGGGATCTGTGGATGGCACTGTTATGGAGGATCTGTGGATGGCACTGTTATGGGGGATCTGTGGATGGCACTGTTATGGAGGATCTGTGGATGGCACTGTTATGGGAGATCTGTGGATGACACTGTTATGGGGGATCTGTGGATGGCACTGTTATGGGGGATCTGTGGATGGCACTGTTATGGGGGATCTGTGGATGGCACTGTTATGGAGGATCTGTGGATGGCACTGTTATGGAGGGATCTGTGGATGGCACTGTTATGGGGGATCTGTGGATGGCACTGTTATGGGGGATCTGTGGATTGCACTGTTATGGAGGATCTGTAGATGACACTGTTATGGGAGGATCTGTGGATGACACTGTTATGGGGGATCTCTGGATGGCACTGTTATGGGGATCTGTGGATGGCACTGTTATGGGGATCTGTGGATGACACTGTTATGGGGGATCTGTGGATGACACTGTTATGGGGATCTGTGGATGGCACTGTTATGGGGGATCTGTGGATGGCACTGTTACGGGGGATCTGTGGATGGCACTGTTATGGGGGATCTGTGGATGGCACTGTTATGGGGGATCTGTGGATGGCACTGTTATGGAGGATCTGTGGATGGCACTGTTATGGGGGATCTCTGGATGGCACTGTTATGGGGGATCTGTGGATGACACTGTTATGGGGATCTCTGGATGACACTGTTATGGAGGATCTGTGGATGGCACTGTTATGGGGGATCTGTGGATGGCACTGTTATGGGGGATCTGTGGATGACACACTGTTATGGGGGATCTGTGGATGGCACACTGTTATGGGGGATCTGTGGATGACACTGTTATGGGGGATCTGTGGATGACACTGTTATGGGGGATCTGTGGATGGCACTGTTATGGGAGATCTGTGGATGACACTGTTATGGGGGATCTGTGGATGACACTGTTATGGGGGATCTGTGGATGACACTGTTATGGGGGATCTGTGGATGACACTGTTATGGGGATCTGTGGATGACACTGTTATGGGGATCTGTGGATGACACTGTTATGGGGATCTGTGGATGGCACTGTTATGGGGGATCTGTGGATGGCACTGTTATGGGGGATCTGTGGATGACACTGTTATGGGGGATCTGTGGATGACACTGTTATGGGGGATCTGTGGATGGCACTGTTATGGGGATCTGTGGATGACACTGTTATGGGGGATCTGTGGATGACACTGTTATGGGGGTATCTGTGGATGACACTGTTATGGGGATCTGTGGATGACACTGTTATGGGGGATCTGTGGATGACACACTGTTATGGGGGATCTGTGGATGACACTGTTATGAGGGATCTGTGGATGACACTGTTATGGGGGATCTGTGGATGACACTGTTATGGGGGATCTGTGGATGGCACTGTTATGGGGGATCTGTGGATGACACATATATAGTGTCTTATGCTATGTGCCCTACAGACACTCCTTCCATAGCGGTGTCCCTAAAGTGTGAATTACCCTAATACAGGGGATCTGTGGATGACACTGTTATGAGAGGATCTGTGCAGTCACTGTTATGGCGATCTGCACGGATGCCACTGTTGTAGAGATCTATGGCTAACCTGTTGTAAGATATGATAATCACTGTTAATCGAGGATCTGTAGACTTACAACTAGTTATGGGGATTCTGTGGATGGCACTGATTATGTGATCTGTGAACGACAGTGTTAGATGAGATTATGATGACACTGTGAGCGGGACCTGTGGATGACACTGTTATAGGGATCTGCACCGATGCCACTGTCATTCCTAATCCAGATGCCGGCCCCAGCGCCTCTCTGTTCAGTTGATGACACCTGTCGACCGCACTGTTGCGGCGATCTACGGTGACACTGTATCATTGCAAATTGCAGCATTCGCTCCATAGGACGCACTGCTATTTCCTCACTTTTGGGGGGAAAGTGCTCTTATAGGGTGAAATGCACGGTACTGTTATTTTTTTATGGATAGATCGAGATGTAGGGAGATATCCCCATTGGATATTATTCCTGATCCTCTAGGATTAAAAGTCACTTTGATCGCAGATATATAAATGACACATTGAATACATCTCAGCAGTCTGTATTGAATGAAGTATAAAGTCTATGGGATAGGTTCCATCTAGAAAGGAGAATCTAAATGTGAAGGTTTGGCAGTAGAGAAAGTGTCATTATAAAAGCAGATATAAGGAGGGCTATTGCTGTGATGAATACTGTCTATGTACATTGCAGAAGCCTGTAGACAGCTGGCTGATACCACTGTCTATAGGAAACTCCCAGGAGATCCCACCGCTAATTAAGAGAGTAAGGATAACGGGATTATTGATGCCAAGACTGTAAAAGCCTGTAGACGTCGCATGGAGGGGAAGAGGTGTGAACGATGACACTGTTAAGGGGGATCTGTGGATGACTACCACTGTTGCGCGGATCTGGGTGATGACACTGTTAGGGGGACTCTCTGGATGACACCGTTATGGGGGATCTGTGCCAAGTGGCACTGTTATGGGGATCTCTGGATAACACTGTTAGGGGATCTCTGGATGGCACTGTTATGGGGGATCTCTGGATGGCACTGTGATGGGGATCTGTGGATGACACTGTTATGGGGGATCTGTGGATGACACACTGTTATGCGGGATCTGTGGATGACACTGTTATGGGGGATCTGTAGATGTCACTGTTATGGGGATCTGTGGATGGCACTGTTATGGAGGATCTGTGGATGGCACTGTTATGGGGGATCTGAGGATGGCACTGTTATGGAGGATCTGTGGATGGCACTGTTATGACAGATCTGTGGATGACACTGTTATGGGGGGGATCTGTGGATGGCACTGTTATGGGGGGGTCTGTGGATGGCACTGTTATGGGGGGATCTGAGGATGGCACTGTTATGGAGGATCTGTGGATGGCACTGTTATGGGGGGGCGATCTGTGGATTGCACAGTTATGGGGGGATCTGTGGATGGCACTGTTATGGGGGTGATCTGTGGATTGCACTGTTATGGAGGGGGATCTTTAGATGACACTGTTATGGGGGAGGATCTGAGGATGGCACTGTTATGCGGGATCTCTGGATGGCACTGTTATGGGGGATCTGTGGATGGCACTGTTATGGGGGATCTGTTGATGACACTTATGGGGGATTTGTAGATGACACTGTTATGGGGATCTCTGGATGGCACTGTTATGGGGGATCTCTGGATGGCACTATTACGGGGGATCTCTGGGTGGCACTGTTACGGGGGATCTCTGGATGGCACTGTTATGGGGGATCTCTGGATGGCACTGTTATGGGGATCTCTGGATGGCACTGTTATGGGGGATCTCTGGAGGGCACTGTTATGGGGGATCTCTGTATGGCACTGTTATGGGGGATCTCTGGATGACACTGTTATGGGAGGATCTCTGGGTGGCACTGTTATGCGGGGATCTCTGTATGGCACTGTTATTGGGGATCTGTGGATGACACACTGTTATGGGGGATCTGTGGATGACACACTGTTATGGGGGATCTGTGGATGACACTGTTAGGGGGGATCTCTGGATGACACTGTCATGGGGGATCTGTGGATGACACTGTTATGGGGGTTCTGTGGATGACACTGTTATGGGGGATCTGTGGATGACACTGTTATGGGGGTTCTGTGGATGACACTGTTATGGGGATCTGTGGATGATACTGTTATGGGGATCTCTGGATAACACTGTGATGGGGATCTTTGGATAACACTGTTATGGGATCTCTGGATGGCACTGTTATGGGGGATCTGTGGATGACACTGTTATGGGGATCTCTGGATGACACTGTTATGGGGGTTCTGTGCATGACACGGTTATGGGGGTTCTGTGGATGACACTGTTATGTGGATCTCTGGATAACACTGTTATGGGGGATCTGTGGATGACACACTGTTATGGGGGATCTGTGGATGACACTGTTATGAGGGATCTGTGGATGACACTGTTATGGGGGTTCTGTGCATGACACGGTTATGGGGATCTCTGGATGGCACTGTGATGGGGGGTCTGTGGATGACACATATATAGTGTCTTATGCTATGTGCCCTCCACAGACCCCCCCCCTCCTTCCATAACGGTGTCCCTAAAGTGTGAATTACCCCAATACAGGGGGTGGGGGCCGGCGTCTGGATTAGGAATGACAGCGGGAACCGGTGCAGTCCCTGTATTCTCCTGCACCGGCCCCGCTCACTGTTGTATAATCTTATCTAACCTGTTGTTAAGATATAATAATCATGTGTAATCCAGCTGTATTACTTACAACTAAGTTCCGTAGATTCCGTGGATTACACATGATTATTATATGTTAACGACAGGTTAGATGAGATTATACAACAGTGAGCGGGGCCGGTGCATGAAAATACAGGGACTGCACCGTCCCCGCTGTCATTCCTAATCCAGATGCCGGCCCCCAGCCCCTCCTCCCTTTCAGTTGATACACCTGCCGACCGCGCCGTGCGGCATCACGGCGGCCGTGTATCATTGCAAATTGCAGCATTCGCTCCATAAGACGCACTGCTATTTCCCCCTCACTTTTGGGGGGGGAAAGTGCGTCTTATAGGGTGAAAAGTACGGTACTTTTTTTTTTTTATGGATAGATCGAGATGTAGGGAGATATCCCCATTGGATATTATTCCTGATCCTCTACGGATTAAAAGTCACTTTGATCCAGATATAAAAAATGACACATTGAATACATCTCAGCAGTCTGTATTGAATGAAGTATAAAGTCTATGGGATAAGGTTCCATCTAGAAAGGAGAATCTAAATGTGAAGGTTTGGCAGTAGAGAAAGTGTCATTATAAAAGCAGATAAAGGAGGGGCTATTGCTGTGATGAATACGTCTATGTACATTGCAGAAGCCTGTAGACAGCTGGCTGATACCCACGTCTATAGGAAACTCCCAGGAGATCCCACCGCTAATTAAGAGAGTAAGGATAACGGGATTATTGATGCCAAGACTGTAAAAGCCTGTAAACGTCGCATGGAGGGGAAGAGGTGTGAACGATGTCTGTCTCAGCATCCCTCATGATGTACCACCATTTTATATTGGAATAAAGTAAAAATAAATAAAAGAAACAAAAGGTTTTTTACCAGCGACTCTTACACAAAACATCAACATGTTTTCTCTTCCATGTCGATCAAGACTTAATTTCTCGGTAAATCATTTCCCGCATTCTGAACATGAAAATGGTTTCTCTCCTGTGTGAATTATGTTATGTTGATCAAGGCTTGATTTCTGGTTAAAGCATTTCCCTTATTCTGAACATCAATATGGCTTCTCTCCTGAGTGAATTCTTTTATGCTGATCAAGAAGTGATTTCTTAATAAAACATTTCCTACACTCCGAACAAGAATATGGCTTCACTCCTGTGTGAGTTCTCTCATGTTTTACAAAGTTTGATTTATGTCTAAAACATTTCCCACATTCTGAACATGAATATGGCTTCTCTCCTGTGTGGATTCTCTTATGCTGATCAAGGATTGATTTCTGGTTAAAGCATTTCCCACATTCTGAACATGAAAATGGTTTTACTCCTGTGTGAATTCGTTGATGTATAGTAAGACTTTTTTTACCTGTGAAACATTTTCCACATTCTGAACATGAAAAGGAGTTTTCTCCTGTATGAATTCGTTGATGTGTAGTAAGACTTTTTTTTTCTGTGAAACATTTTCCACATTCTGAACATGAATATGGCTTCTCTCCTGTGTGAATTCTTTTGTGGTGATCTAGACTTGATTTGTGGTTAAAACATTTTCCACATTCTGAACATGAATATGGCTTCTCTCCTGTATGAATTTTTTTATGTCGATCAAGGCTTGATTTCATGTGAAAGCATTTCCCACATTCTGAACATAAAAATGGTTTCTCTCCTGTGTGAATTCTTTTATGTTGTTCAAGACTTGTTTTATTGGTAACACATTTCCCACATTCTGAACATGAATATGGCTTTACTCCTGTGTGAATTCTTTTATGTTGTTCAAGACTTGATTTATTGGTAACACATTTCCCACATTCTGAACATGAATATGGCTTCTCTCCTGTGTGAATTATTTTATGATAATTAAGATATGATTGCTTGGTAAAACATTTTCTACACTCTGAACATGCATACGGCTTCTCTCCTGTGTGGTTTCTCTTATGTTGATCAAGGCTTGATTTCTGGTTAAAGCATTTCCAACATTCTGAACATGAATATGGCTTCTCTCCTGTGTGAATTCTTTTGTGTTGATCAAAACTTGACTTCTTGTTAAAACATTTCCCACATTCTGAACATGAATACGGCTTCTCTCCTGTGTGAATTCTCTGATGTGCAACCAGATACGATTTACCTGTAAAACATTTACCACACTCTGAACATGAATATGGCTTCTCTCCTGTGTGAATTCTTTTATGTAGATCAAGACTTGATTTCCGGGTAAAGCATTTCCCACATTCTGAACATGAATGCGGCTTCTCTACTGTATGACTATATCTGTGTACAGAAAGCTCTGACTGTTTTCCACGTTCCTCACAATTAAACCTTTTACCCCGTTTCTGCCCTATATTTGGGGTAATAATCTGTGATTGGTCAGGAGAAGATTCCTCATGTTTAGGATGATTATATGATAGGTTTGGACTTGGGTTAATAATCTGTGATTGGTCATTAGACAGTTCCTCCTTCTTGGGGGAATTATTTGATGGCTCTGCACTGTGAGGTCCTGGATGTACATTACAGGTAATGAAGTTTTCTCCTGAAGAGCGCTGCCTGGTATCTTCATCTTCCTTATAATCTAGAGATAACATGATGTTTCCTTCAGGCTTCTCACAGGGATTTTCTGTTAGGATTAAGAATAGATTTTAGGATTTTTTGATAAAACAATTGGATAAATGTATCACATATAACAGACATATCCATCTATGTTACGTGCACATGTATCTACGATGCTGTGAGCTGATGTCCGCTGAACCTGTGGTCGGGACACGTGTATAATACAGATGGATAATATGTCCGTAATAAGCTCATGTGAATCGGGCCTTAGGCTGGAGGGACACATACAATATAAAATACATTATTTGTGCCATAGTCAGAAGTGGACCCATCAGGAATGTGAGGAATACACCCTTCCCTTTCTCTGCTATGTATCTGCTGTAGAAATTTAAGGCTGACTCTTGAACGTCTCCCGAGTTTCTGCAGTTTGCATATTGAGGATCTGCTCGCAGATTTAGTCTACATCAATGGAGCGAATGTGCGCTAGGAAAATGTGACAGGAGGAAGGATGTCTCTTCTTTTCTTGCTACATTGTGCGGATAAATCATCTACTAGATGATCGATGCAGCCCGGAGTACAACACAGAATATGTTCCGAAGTCAGGGCGGGAAAAAAAAGCTAATCAGACCATAAGCGAACATGTTTCAGTGACGTCCCAGATTCTGGTCTGCACTCAGCGATTGCCAGCACCCCCCCCCCCCACTCCCGGGTATTAACCCTTTAATGATCGGGCAATTTTCCATTTCCGTTTTTTACTCCCAGCCTTCCCAAAGCCATAACTTTTTATATTTTTTCATTCACATACGTATATGTGAGCTTTTTTTGTTGCTGGACAAGTTGTAATTTTTAATGGCATTGTTTACGACTGCATACAATTTACGGTTGCATACACTTTTTTTTTTTTAAAGTGGGGAAAAAATTCTAAATAGGGTGGAATTATAAAAAAAAAAAAACAATTCCGCCAAAGTTTTATGGGTTTTGTTTTTACAGCATTTCCTCCGAGGTAAAACTGACCTGTTACTTGCATCATCGGGTCACCACGATTATAATGATCTTGTAGAAGGCCTGCACAGTAAAATATCTATTTTTGCAGATGACACTAAACTGTGTAAAGTAATTAACACTGAAGAGGACAGTTTTCTGCTACAGAGGGATCTGGATAGATTGGAGGCTCGGGCAGAGAAGTGGCAGATGAGGTTTAACACTGACAAATGTAAAGTTATGCACATGGGAAGGAATAATGCAAGTCACCCGTACATACTAAATGGTAAAACACTCAGTAACACTGACATGGAAAAGGATCTAGGAATTTTAATAAACAGCAAACTAAGCTGAAAAAAACAGTGTCAGGAAGCTGCCGCCAAGGCCAATAAGATATTGGGTTGCATCAAAAGGGGCATAGACGGCGGTGATGAGAAGATAGTCCTGCCACTTTACACATCACTAGTCAGACCACACATGGAGGACTGTGTACAGTTCTGGGCTCCTGTGAACAAGACAGACATAGCAGAGCTGGAGAGGGTTCAGAGGAGGGCAACTAAAGTATTAACTGGAATGGGGCAACTACAGAACCCTGAAAGGTTATCAAAATTAGGGTTATTCACTTTAGAAAAAAGACGACTGAGGGGAGATCTAATAACTATATATAAATATATCAGGGGTCAGTACAGAGATCACTCCCATCATCTATTTATCCCCAGGACTGTGACTGTGACGAGGGGACATCCTCTGCGTCTGGAGGAAAGAAGGTTTCTACACAAACAGAGAAGAGGATTCTTCACGGTAAGAGCAGTAAGACTATGGACTCTTTACTGTAAGAGCAGTGAGACTATGGACTCTTTACTGTAAGAGCAGTGAAACTATGGACTCTGTACTGTAAGAGCAGTGAGACTATGGACTCTTTACTGTAAGAGCAGTGAGACTATGCACTGTTTACTGTAAGAGCAGTGAGACTATGGACTCTATACTGTAAGAGCAGTGAGACTATGGACTCTTTACTGTAAGAGCAGTGAGACTATGGACTCTTTACTGTAAGAGCAGTGAGACTATGGACTCTTTACTGTAAGAGCTGTGAGACTATGGACTCTTTACTGTAAGAGCAGTGAGACTATGGACTCTATACTGTAAGAGCAGTGAGACTATGGACTCTATACTGTAAGAGCAGTGAGACTATGGACTCTTTACTGTAAGAGCAGTGAGACTATGGACTCTTTACTGTAAGAGCAGTGAGACTATGGACTCTACTGTAAGAGCAGTGAGACTATGGACTCTACTGTAAGAGCAGTGAGACTATGGACTCTTTACTGTAAGAGCAGTGAGACTATGGACTCTTTACTGTAAGAGCAGTGAGACTATGGACTCTTTACTGTAAGAGCAGTGAGATTATGGACTCTGTACTGTAAGAGCAGTGAGACTATGGAATCTATACTGTAAGAGCAGTGAGACTATGGACTCTTTACTGTAAGAGCAGTGAGACTATGGACTCTTTACTGTAAGAGCTGTGAGACTATGGACTCTATACTGTAAGAGCAGTGAGACTATGGACTCTTTACTGTAAGAGCAGTGAGACTATGGACTCTTTACTGTAAGAGCAGTGAGACTATGGACTCTATACTGTAAGAGCAGTGAGACTATGGACTCTACTGTAAGAGCAGTGAGACTATGGACTCTACTGTAAGAGCAGTGAGACTATGGACTCTTTACTGTAAGAGCAGTGAGACTATGGACTCTTTACTGTAAGAGCAGTGAGACTATGGACTCTTTACTGTAAGAGCAGTGAGATTATGGACTCTGTACTGTAAGAGCAGTGAGACTATGGACTCTTTACTGTAAGAGCAGTGAGACTATGGACTCTTTACTGTAAGAGCGGTGAGACTATGGACTCTTTACTGTAAGAGCAGTGAGACTATGGACTCTTTACTGTAAGAGCAGTGAGACTATGCACTGTTTACTGTAAGAGCAGTGAGACTATGGACTCTATACTGTAAGAGCAGTGAGACTATGGACTCTTTACTGTAAGAGCAGTGAGACTATGGACTCTTTACTGTAAGAGCAGTGAGACTATGGACTCTTTACTGTAAGAGCAGTGAGACTATGGACTCTATACTGTAAGAGCAGTGAGACTATGGACTCTATACTGTAAGAGCAGTGAGACTATGGACTCTTTACTGTAAGAGCAGTGAGACTATGGACTCTTTACTGTAAGAGCAGTGAGACTATGGACTCTTTACTGTAAGAGCAGTGAGACTATGGACTCTTTACTGTAAGAGCAGTGAGACTATGGACTCTTTACTGTAAGAGCAGTGAGACTATGGACTCTTTACTGTAAGAGCAGTGAGACTATGGACTCTGTACTGTAAGAGCAGTGAGACTATGGACTCTTTACTGTAAGAGCAGTGAGACTATGGACTCTTTACTGTAAGAGCAGTGAGACTATGGACTCTTTACTGTAAGAGCAGTGAGACTATGGACTCTTTACTGTAAGAGCAGTGAGACTATGGACTCTTTACTGTAAGAGCAGTGAGACTATGGACTCTATACTGTAAGAGCAGTGAGACTATGGACTCTATACTGTAAGAGCAGTGAGACTATGGACTCTACTGTAAGAGCAGTGAGACTATGGACTCTACTGTAAGAGCAGTGAGACTATGGACTCTTTACTGTAAGAGCAGTGAGACTATGGACTCTTTACTGTAAGAGCAGTGAGACTATGGACTCTTTACTGTTAGAGCAGTGAGATTATGGACTCTGTACTGTAAGAGCAGTGAGACTATGGACTCTTTACTGTAAGAGCAGTGAGACTATGGACTCTTTACTGTAAGAGTAGTGAGACTATAGACTCTTTACTGTAAGAGCAGTGAGACTAAGGACTCTTTACTGTAAGAGCAGTGAGACTATGGACTCTTTATTGTAAGAGCAGTGAGACTATGGACTCTTTACTGTAAGAGCAGTGAGACTATGGACTCTATACTATATGAGCAGTGAGACTATGGAATCTTTACTGTAAGAGCAGTGAGACTATGGACTCTTTACTGTAAGAGCAGTGAGACTATGGACCCTTTACTGTAAGATCAGTGAGACTATGGACTCTTTACTGTAAGAGCAGTGAGACTATGGACTCTTTACTGTAAGAGCAGTGAGACTATGGACTCTTTACTGTAAGAGCAGTGAGACTATGGACTCTTTACTGTAAGAGCAGCGAGACTATGGACTCTATACTGTAAGAGCAGTGAGACTATGGACTCTTTACTGTAAGAGCAGAGAGACTATGGACTCTATACTGTAAGAGCAGTGAGACTATGGACTCTTTACTGTAAGAGCAGAGAGACTATGGACTCTATACTGTAAGAGCAGCGAGACTATGGACTCTATACTGTAAGAGCAGCGAGACTATGGACTCTATACTGTAAGAGCAGCGAGACTATGGACTCTATACAGTAAGAGCAGTGAGACTATGGACTCTATACAGTAAGAGCAGTGAGACTATGGACTCTATACTGTAAGAGCAGTGAGGCTATGGACTCTATACTGTAAGAGCAGTGAGACTATGGACTCTATACTGTAAGAGCAGTGAGACTATGGACTCTATACTGTAAGAGCAGTGAGACTATGGACTCTATACTGTAAGAGCAGTGAGACTATAGACTCTTTACTGTAAGAGCAGTGAGACTATGGACTCTATACTGTAAGAGCAGTGAGACTATGAACTCTATACTGTAAGAGCAGTGAGACTATGGACTCTATACTGTAAGAGCAGTGAGACTATGGACTGTATACTGTAAGAGCAGTGAGACTATAGACTCTATACTGTAAGAGCAGTGAGACTATGGACTCTTTACTGTAAGAGCAGTGAGACTATGGACTCTATACTGTAAGAGCAGTGAGACTATGGACTCTATACTGTAAGAGCAGTGAGACTATGGACTCTTTACTGTAAGAGCAGTGAGACTATGGACTCTTTACTGTGAGAGCAGTGAGACTTTGGACTCTTTACTGTAAAAGCAGTGAGACTATGGAATTTTTACTGTAAGAGCAGTGAGATTATGGACTCTTTACTGTAAGAGCAGTGAGATTATGGACTTTTTACTGTAAGAACACTGAGATTATGGACTTTTTACTGTAAGAACACTGAGACTATGGACTCTTTACGGTAAGAGCAGTGAGACTATGGACTCTATACTGTAAGAGCAGTGAGACTATGGACTCTATACTGTAAGAGCAGTGAGACTATGGACTCTTTACTGTAAGAGCAGTGAGACTATGGACTCTTTACTGTAAGAGCAGTGAGATTATGGACTTTTTACTGTAAGAACACTGAGACTATGGACTCTTTACGGTAAGAGCAGTGAGACTATGTACTCTCTGCCTGAGGAGGTGGTGAAGGTGACTTCACTAGAAGAGTTCAGGAGGGTCCTGGAAGTATTCCTGGAGTGTAATAATATTACAGGCTACACCTACTAGAGAGGGGTCGTTGATCCAGGGAGTTATTCTGATTGGAGTCGGGAAGGAATTTTTTTCCCTTAAGTGAGGAAAATTGGCTTCTGCCTAACAGGAGTTTTTTGCCTTCCTCTGGATCAACTTGTAGGAAACAGGCCGAACTGGATGGACTGATGTCTTTTTTTGGTCTTATATACTATGTTACTATAATGATATCAAATGTCTCTAGTTTTTCTTGTGTTTTAATACTGGGGGGAAAAAATGAAAGATTTTTACAAAAAAAACTTTTTTTCTTTGCATCAGCATATTCTTACCCTTATCTATGATTCATTTATAATAACATTATTACATGCACGGAGCTGTGCGAGGGCTCATGCTGGGGCTTGTATGTATTGGAGTCCAGTAGAATTACACGGTGCTCCTATGGTTCTGACTGGTACCTCGGATCTGAAGCCGAGTTCGGATCCAAGTTTTAAAGTCGTTTTCCACTTTAGATGCCGCAGTTATTCCATGAACTCTGCCGAGACTTCTCCTCATCGGAGGCCGGACATTTTAATGCTTCGCTCCTCACCATTAGTAATAGTGGGATGTTATCCGTCATTCCATCCTTTTGGAGATCTAGTTTTCAGTACGCCTGTCCTTCACTCATCTTCTTTTCTGTACCCCGCCCCCTTCATCGTTTGACTTTTGCAGTTCCCGTACATCTAAACCATCTGTGTGGTAGGACATGTTCTATTTTGTTGCAGGACCACAGAACGGAAATACGGACACACACGGTTTTCTGTCCGCATATTTTACAGCCCCACTGAAGTGAGGGTCCACATCCGACACACAAAAATTGCTGATCAGATGCGGACCAAAAATATGTTTATCTGCAAGAGCCCTTTAAAGAGTCTTTAAAGATGGGGCCTGCTCCTTAGCGGAGCAGCCACCATAGCCACGGGTGGCTGTCTGTTTCTTATAGCAGACACCTGCGGCTAATGTCCGCAACTAGCAGTAATGCCGATCGCGGACATTTAACCCCTCAGTCCTGACGACAGAATTTGAGCACATAGAACACTGGAAATAAGCGCTTCCGGGGCTTTTCTGGCCCCCCCCCCCCCCCTCCTCGAGGCGATCGGAGGAGCTGGAGCGTGTGCAGCAGACCCCATCTTTGTGAATGACAGGAGGCTGCTGCATAGTATTTCCTATGGAGTCCTTGCCTGGAATAGAGCTCCATAGGAAATCGTTAATTTCTAACGATAATTTGTTTTCCCTTAGTCCTAACAGCAGCACAGATGGGGTTAACCACCCCCCGTGGACTGGCAGGACCGGCGGAATGTTTAATGAGCCCAAGACTAATAACTCAATTTAACAATTAAGTATCTCCTTAAAAGGAGGAAGTCAACCCCCAGCCCACTGTGTTTATAGTAAGAAAAAAACTAGACTTACTAGGGTGGGAAATTTGTGTGCTGCTGTTAGGACTAAGGGAAAACAAATTATCGTTAGAAATTAACGATTCCCTTACGTCCTACCAGCAGCACAGATGGGGAGCTAGCAAGAAGAAACCCCTAGGGAGGGCCTTCCTGCCTGGCAGAACTAAGAAAAGTCTGCCCAAAGCCCGAAAACTCAGCTAGACTGGCATCGAGTCTATAATGGGAGATGAATGTCGATTCAGAGCTCCAGGAGGCAGCTTTGCAAATCATGTTGAGAGGCAGAAGACTCCTCTCGGCAAAGAAGTAGCCACAACTCTAGTAGAGTGGGCCTTCACGAATCCCGGAGGGTCCAGAGATTGTGGAAACAAAGTATTCCTTAATAGCCTCCTCAATCCACCGACTGATGGAAGGTTTGGATGCCTTATAGCCTTTAAACTTACCGGCAACAGGATTAGAAGATTCCCATCTTTCCTGAACTCCTTGATCTATCCACATAGATCCGGAGACATCTCGAGACGTCCAGAGGATGTCTAGCAGGTTCCTAGGAGGAGGTGGTAGATGTCAACAGAACCGGGAGGAATATCACCTGGTTGATGTTCTGGAAGGAAGGAACTTTAGGCCTACAATACAGGAGGAATCTAAGAAGGTCCCGGTCATGTAAGAAAATGGTATAGGGCTCATGTGCTGAGAGAGCTTGAAGCTCAGAGACCCTCTTGGCCAAAGTCACTGCAAGGAGAAACACAAACTTCCAAGTGACGAACTTGATGTCCACCTCCTCTAACGGTTCAAAGGGGGGAGATGCTAACCCCCTCGAGAACTACTGAAAAACCCATTGAAAAAAAGGGGTCTCAGTACTGTAGGCTTTAATCTTCCAGCTCCTTTAAGGAACCGTTTGATCAGCAGGTCCTGAGAAAAAAGCCTGTTAAGGCAAGCTGAGATGGCTGAAACTTGAACCTTCAGAGTAGAAGGGCAAGACCTCTATCAAGGCCGTCTTGCAGGAACTGAAGGATAGCGGAGAGGGGCGGATCTGCAGACGCCACCTCAGTTGAGGTACAACAGGATGAGAATATCCTCATAATACAAGAGTAGGCTCTCTTGGTAGAGTCCGCTCTAGAATGAGACAGCGTTCTCAGGACCGACTCTGAAAGCCCTTCTATTCCGGGAAGGGACTGATCAACCTCCAGGCTGTCAGGTTGAATCTGTGCAGATCTGAGCAGAGGTGAGTGTCCCACGACACCAGGGTCTGCTGTGGGGGAGCCTCCAATATTGTCCTCGACTCAACTGGGTGAGCTAGGTAAACCAGGATCTCTTCGGCCAAAACAGTATGATGGCTATCACCGAGGCCTGATCCTGACGGATTTTCATCAATACCCTCGGTATCATGGAAAAGGAGGGAAGATGTAAGCCAGCCTGAACCTCCAGGATATTGACAGAGCGTCTAACGCCAGGGGTTGTCCTCCCTGTAAAGGGAGCAGAACCTCTCCACCTTGGCATTGAACCTTGTTGCCATGAGATCCACCTCTGGCATACCCAATGGAGGACTATCTGCTTGATTCTCCGGATGTAAAGACCACTCCACCGACGGAAGACCGCGGCTCAGCCGCTATCATATTGAGGGAGCCTTGGATGTGGATCGCAGATAAGTGGGAAGGTACAACTCTGCCTAATCCAGAATCACCCGATCTCTGACAGGAGGGGAAGTGATCTCGTGCCTCCCTGCTGGTTGATGTAAAGTACCGCAGTCACATTGTCTGACTGGACTTTCACCACTTTGCCCCGGATCTGAGGGGCTAAGTGAAGGAGGGCTAGCCGGATAGCTTGAATCTCGCAGAGATTGGATGAAAGAAGCCACTCCTGAGGAAACCAGGTCCCGTGAACTGGAGAGTCGTCTAGGTGAGCGTCCCAGCCTACTTAGGACGCATCCGTAGTCAATATGACCCAGATTGGCTGGGTCATAGACTTCCCATCTAAAAGATGGCACCACCATCTGAGGGAATACCGAGTTTGCCAAGGCAGGGAGCACAGGGAGTTTAGCCCAGCAGGGCTGCCATTCCATTAGGAGAGGACCTCCGACTGTAGAGGGCGGAGGTGCCATAGAGCCCAAGGGACTGCTTTCGCAGACGCTGACATGAGCCCCAACATCTTTATGAGAGTCCGGATTGGAACTCGCCGGGGAAAGGAACTTGCCGTGTTCTGAACCTGGAATCTTCTTTCTGGAGTCAACTGGAGCGACATCCCAGTGGAGTCGATTATGAAGCCTAGATATCTTACTGAAGTCGACGGGCTCACGTTCGACTTCTACCAGCTGATGATCCAACCTAGGCAGAATAGAAAAGAGATTGTTACCTGAAGAAGTTGGGTTAGGACCGCTAGAGCAGAGGCTTTCAAAGCCAGTCGTCCAGATAAGAAATGATGGTCAGTCCTTGAAGCCTCAAAGGCGACACCACAGAACCACCACCTTGGTAAAAGTGTGAGGGGCAGAAGAAATGCCAAAGGGAAGGGCAACAAACAGAAGATGCCTGACGACACCGGACACCTGAACCGTGATCCTGATATACTTCCTGGAACCAGGATGGATCGGGATGTGCAGATATGCATTCTTGAGGTCCAGGGTTGCCATCACGTCTCCAGGATTGACGACGTGAACTACTGACCTGATGGTTTCTACACAAAACTTCACCTTCCTTATAAATCGATTGAAATGTCTCAGATCGCTAATCATCCGGAGATCTCCTGAAGCCTTGGGAACCAGAAAAACTGGAGAATAGATCCCGAGGCCCCGTTCTCCTGCCGGAACCTCCTCCAGAGCCCCTTTGCAAATGTAGTCCTGAATGTAGGCCTCTAGGATCGCCTCCTTGGCAGCTTGTAGAAGGTTGATCTTGACAAACCTGCCCAGAGGAATAGAGGTGAGGTTGACTAAATAACCGTTGGAAATGATATTCAGGACCCAGGGATCCGAGATCTCTTGGATCCATTCTTCTCAGAAGTGGGAGAGACGACTCCCAACGGGTACATGGAGCTTAGGAATGGGGAAGCTTATTGGCAGGACGGCAGGAGTAACAGGAATTAACCAATAGCCTCGAAGAGGCCCGTAGTCAGGAGGTGGATTTTCCATCTTTGGCTCCTCCACGAGAGCACCTCAAACCCTTTCGCTGTGCTCTCCAGTCACTCTGTATTTTGAGGAATTGTCAGGGACCCAAGGCTTAAGCCAAAAAGGAATATGGGCCGCCGATCCCAGGGCCATGCTATACATAGGCCCCTGACGTTATTTGATAGTGTTGTTACAGGGTGCCAAGGCGCACATGGTCTACCATGAGCCACAGACCTGCTGCTTAGCTTCAAGAGCAAGGATCTGTGTTTGGCCTCGTTCCCAGGTCTTGCTTTGCTAGCAGGGAAGCTCCCTCGCTAGCTTCAACTGGAGCTGTGCGGTATCGCACAAGAAGTCCGTAGCCAGGTTGATGGTCTTGAAAGCAGCCAGTATGTCGTCCTGGAAAAAACCTCTGGTTCACATCAATTTGAATTTGATCCAGGCGAGATCGGAGGAACGTAGAGACTTCAAAAGCCGCTATGGCTGTGGAAGCGGAAGCCGCAGCTGCCATAACACCCCGTCTTAGTGTGCACTCTGCAAGGGGGTCCTGCAGCTAGACCCATCGTCTGCAGGAACCAGAGTGCACTTGGACAACTTGGCAATAGCCATGTCCACCTTGGGAATGGATCCCCACGAATCCACCAAGGGTTAAGCCATCGGGAACATGGATTTAAACTTCTTTGTTAAAACCAGACCTTTTCCAGGTTTTTTCCACTCTATATCATGACAGAGAGGAGGGTCTCATCCGCTTTGAAGACACGAGGTGCCCGAGTAGCGGGAACGGGAGGCTCCCCACAGTCAACATCATGGTCCCCCGACCTGATGGACTTGAGCAACTTCTGTGTCTTTCCAGGGGAGAAAACACATCAGCTCCTCCTTATCCGAGGAGGAAGAAACTAAGGAGACCAAGAAGGTCTCTCTACCGGGACAGAGGTCTCCATAGGGGCCTGGGCACGAATAGGAAGCCTTTCCATCCAGCAGGCCTATGACTCCTTTAACAGAGCCATTGATACATATCCTGCAACGTAGGTTCACTAGAGGTCAGAAACCTCTAACGGCAGCTGTAAACCCCAGGAGTAGGTTAAGTCAACGGACCCAGGGATTCCCAACCGGTCTCCCAAGCTGGTCTTAGCTCAGCCTTAAGCTGTTTAGCTTCTGCGATCTCACAAGTGCAGGTATGATCAGCTTACAATAACCGTTGCCTGCTGCAATGGTAGCAGGATAGATGCTTCCTCTTGGAATCCACTTTCCTGCCTTCCGAATCCCGCAGGGAATACATCACTGCGGAAAAAAAAGGGACAAATAAAACATTTGTAAACCACCTATCTACGCAGGAAAGGTAGAAAAATAGACAGGAGGCAGCTGAGGAAAAAAACACCACAAGTGGAACAACACCAATTTTAGGACTCTGGGAGCTAGCTGAAAAAGCATATGTAGCCAGAGACTGAACTGGAGCACACAGCCTCCAAAAAAAGGGGAAGGGGGAGGGATAGCCAATCCACCCCTCCCCCAGCAAATCCTCCACAGGAAGATGCATAAAAAAAATCGCATCTATGAAAAAAATCGTGCCCGTGAAAAAATCACGGCCGGATTACCCGGAGGTGATGCAAAGGAGAGTCCCGCGTCACCTCCGGAAGATGGCGGCGCACAGGGACCGGGAATCCTGGACCAAGGACGCCGCCAAAATACCCCAGCCAGGCGCAACTGCGCGGGGTCGGCAGCAAATAAGCTGCCGGCCAAACTGACAAGGTACCTAGGAAAAAGGGCAACGCCGTTACCCAAACGAAAAGAAGGCTCCCCGCACTTTCCATAAGAAAGGGGGGAACAAACCGCCTAGTCCACCTGTCCAGGAGGACAGAAAAAAACACAGTGGGCTGGGGGTTGACTTCCTCCATTTAAGGAGATAATTGTTAAATTGAGTTATTAGTCTTGGGCTCATTAAACATTCCGCCGGTCCTGCCAGTCCACGGGGGGTGGTTAACCCCATCTGTGCTGCTGGTAGGACCTAAGGGAATGAGCAATTTTCACATAAACTCCAATCCTGGTGCAGTTTAAAAAAAATAAAATAAAATTTCAAATCAACCCCCTTCTCCAAAAATAAAAATAAAAGAAATTTTAAAAATTACACATCCTGGGCATTGTAATGTGCGAAAAGGTCCATAGTATAAAAATATATTCCCCATACGGCAAATAGCAAAATGGAAAAATGTGTCAAAATAGCCGATTCGACATTTCTGGTCGCTTCATTTAAAAAAAAAAAATTTTAATAAAAAGTGAACAAAAAGTCACACACACCTCAGAATGGTATTAATAAAAAGTTCAGTTCGCCCCGCAAAAAAATGAGCCCCCATACAGCTCCGTACACATAGAGACAGAAAAGTTATAGGGGTCAAAATATGGCGACGAAAAAACAAAACTCATTTTGTTCCCCAATTTTTAATTATTTTATCACTATCAAACGCAAGAAACACTATACATATAAGGCATCGCCGGATTCGTACCGATCTGTAGAATAAAAGTTACTGGTCAGTTTTATCGCACATCGAATATAAATTTAAAAAAACGTAAAACTATGGTGGAATAGATTTTTTTGCAATTTCATCCCATTTGGAATTTTTTTCCGGCTTCCCACTACATTATATGGAATATTAACTGGTGGCGTTGGAAAGTACAACTTGTCCTGCATAAAACAAGCCCTCATATGGCTATGTGACCAGACAAATAAAAAGGTTCTGGCTCTGGGAAGGCAGAGGTAGAAAGGGTTAAAGGGCAGGTTGTGCGGCCCACGTACTGGACATTGCGTTAAGTACAAGTTATTGAACTAGGAATGTCGTGTCCTCTGCGCTGCAAGATTGTCCTTTCCGGTACTGAGATATGTCGTAGGATCTCAATACCGGAGGAAAACGCTCCAGTTCTGTCCCTTCAGTGTCGATGGGGACAAAACTGAACGGAGTCACCAGATTCCATTCCGTTCCATTTGGTTGCGTTCCCATACCGGACAGAAAAACGCTGCACGCAGTGGTCGTGGGATAATGTGTCTGAGAAAACGGATCCGGCACCAGTGACTTACAATGGTTTTGGCGCCGGATCCATCTTGGCCGTTTTATAGATAATAGAACCGGATCCGTTCATTACGGATGCAGACGGTTGTAATATCCTAACGGAAGTGTTTTTGGCTGAACCCTGCCGGATCCAGAAAAGACGCAGATGTGAAAGTAGCCTTAGGGCGCATTCACATGAACGTGGTTTGGTTCCGCACCCAGGACACGTTTTTTGCAGCTCGGATGCGGACCCATTCACTTCAGTAGGCCGCACTCTGTGCGCTGTCCGAATCTGTTGCTCCAGTCCGTGACCTCACAAAAATGATAGATCGTGTCCTATTCTTGTCCGTTTTGCGGATAACTATAGGCATTTCTATAATGAGCCACCTGTTCCGTAAATTGCAGAAGGCACACGGGCGGCATCCTTGTTTTGAGGATCCACAATTTGCAGACAGCAAAACACGGCAGGTTCGTGTGCATGAGCCCTAAAAAAGAGGCACCACTTCCAAGAACCTGCGAGTTTAGCAGATCTTGTGTCCACACTTCTGAGAACCATTCACACTAAGCCGAGTATCTGCAGGTTTTATGTCCCAATGTTGGGGCTTCTTCGGCACAATCTGCGCTCGTTTTGCGGCAGTTTTATCTGACACGTGGCCTTGTCTCAGTTTGGGGAGAAATGATCCAATATCCTCTTTATTTTCCTGAATTGTTTGCGGTATTTGACTGCGTCTCGTTCTGTGCTTTGGATTTCCCATCACCGCTGATCATGTTAATTCTGCGCTGCCCGATGGACGGTCCACCCGGGATAGCCTCTCAGTTAGTCTGGTACTTGTAGTCCCACCTTCAGTGGAGCAGGTTCTCTTCGCCCTATAACGCTCACCCATAGGGACGCTTTTTTACGGTGTATTGGATGACACGAGACGGGTTTACGCTACGTGGACGGACGGATTTCACCTGAGACAAGATCACTGTAAATATTCAAATCCAAAAAACTGATTAAAGAATTAAAATGCGCAGTAAATTGTAGATTTAAAGCGTTAGAACTGAAACGCTTTATCAGGTCCGGTCACCCAGTTTGTTGCGGATCCGCGGCTTAGTGTGAACGGTTCCCATAGGTGTGGACACAATATCTGCAGCTTGCAGGTTTTTGAAGTGTGGCATCTGGTTACATCTGGCACCGCAGATCCAGTCCTACATCCACGGCTCCACTACACACCTCGTGGAATAACGTGCACGTTTTGCGGTGTCCAGTACGTGGTTGCACAACCTGCCCTTTAAGAGAGAGGACGCGGAAGCATTTGTCACCAGCAAAAGTGCAGTTAACCCTTCCTCGGCCTCCAGACATTTTATACAACATCACAAGAACAATCCAGATGGTTTCACATGTGCGGGAACTGAAAAGGGAAGTTTAAATGATGGGGGGGGGTCGCAGAAAAAGCAGAGGAACGAGGGGCGCACTGACGGACATAACATCCCGCCATCGCTAACCTACTAACACTTCAGCAGTGACTCTCCCACCATGCTCAGGTTTCCATCTGTTCTCACTAAGGTTTGGTAACCACAGGGGCCGGCGCCCACCCCATAGTGAGAGGTGCATGCTGGGAGCCTCAGACCGGACATTACTTATTAGTGTAACCCCGGCTGCGACTAAGACGTTAAGATCGAAACGCGTAAGAAAAGATATTGAAGATGTATCCGTGTAGATGGTTTGAAATCAAGTACAGAAGATGTGACGCCGCTCACAGGAGAGCTTTGCCATAGACAGCAGCAGCGGTGACCAGGAAGGGAGAGGGAGTGTGCGCAGTGCTCGCGCCTTCCCTTCATACAGCTGATCGGCGAGGGTGCTCCAAGCCTGGAGAACCACTTTAACCCAAACCCCCAACAAAAGCCTTAAATGCATCCCATGCTATTTATCTGGAGCCGAGGAAACATTAAACCTGAAAACCTCTTTAACCCAATGACTGCCAATATGCCTTTTTATGGTGGCCTAGTCAAAGGGCTACACGGGTCTCCCCGCGAACACTCTGGGGGCTCGGCAGACTCCAAATGGTAGGGCACGATAATGAAAATGAAGAATCCGCACGTGATACTAAGCATCTGTCATATCTATTGTGCCCATCGCACAGTCCTCGAAATGACACTTGATTGCTTCTTAGAGCCCTTCATCATGGTGAAAATAGGGAAAGATCGCCCCAGAGATCGTCCTAAAACTGGTGGGACGAAGAAAACTTTAAGCTGAGATGGAACAATTTCTGAAAAAGAAGCCGTTAGATTCCTCAGCACATGAGCCCAAGATTGCGCCAGGTCCCCATCGAGTCTCAGAAGCTGCAGCGGATTAGGAAGCAGACAGGGCTGCTGAACTAGAAGATGAGAGGCAGACTGCGGACACTGCAACTTTTTCAAAGAGGTATTTTAAAAAAACAACCTGGAAGCGTCCCTCGTCCCGGTAATAAGGGAATTAGCGAACATTAAAGCGAAGATGAGACAACTAGACCATAGGGTAGAAACGCTGGAGGGCAATCAGGCCTTACAAGTGGCACACAGCGAGGCCATGGCTGACAGTATTGCGACTCAAAATGAAGCCATCTCTACAGCTTTCGTGCTGATCGAAGATGAAGAGAATAGGAGCCGCCGCAAAAATGTGCGTGTCAAAGGCTTACCTGAATTGGTTCCCCATGAAGAACTGTTGGAAGCCATGTTACGCCTCTTTGGCAATATCCTGGGAGATGTGAGGGCGCATTCCATCACATATATATATAAACCATCAAAAAATGTGGTGATAAGAAAGCAGGATGCGCTCATACCCATATGCAGTTGTGCATGTTCTATAGGGGAGCACATCCTGCACTTGTAGTCCGTTGCTAATGGCAATCACCAGCAAAAAATGCATACAATGGATGATGCCAGCAACGGACTACAAGTACCACAATGGACATCCTACATAAGATGAAATTTATGTGGATGTGGCAAGAATTCAGAACAAACACAGAACCAGAGATAGGTGCACGCTGCCGTCACACTAAACCCTCACACTGATGTTAAAAATTGAGAGGTTAGTTCGACATATCCTACTAAGAGGACATGTCTTAAGCCTCGGGCATCATCCATTGTATGCATTTTTTGCTGGTGATTGCCATTAGCAACGGACTACAAGTGCAGGATGTGCTCCCCTATAGAAATGCACAACTGCATATGGGTATGAGCGCATCCTGCTTTCTTATCACCACACTTTTTGATGGTTTATATATATATGTACGGAGGTGTATAAACTCCAATTTAAATGTGCCTGTTTTTCATCTGCAGGCCACATTTGGGTGCACCTGCTAGGCTCTGGGCTATATCAGTCAGTCTTGGGTAGGGCTCATAGACACCTCCCACCTCCCATTGCAAGCATGGCCACATGCTGGAGGTAACAGAGGAGATGTTTGTGAGTCGTCCTAATGCTCCTGTAATTGCCCACTGGCCCCTGATATCGCCCATATGGCGCAGGTAGGTGAGTGTTAGGGCCCTTGGGCTACTTGAGAGACCTTGACGCTGGTGCCCGAGGCTTAAGACATGTCCTCCTAGTAGGATATGTCGAACTAACCTCTCAATTTTTAACATCAGTGTGAGGGTTTAGTGTGACGGCAGTGTGCACCTATCTCTGGTTCTGTGTTTGTTCCGCATTCCATCACAATAGAAAGAGTGCATAGATCTCTGAGACCCCTCCCAAGACATGTGGTTTGCGAGCTCCTTAGCTATGCGGATACAGCGGCAATTCTGAAAGGAGCCAGAGAAGGCGAAGATCTGACCTTCGATAGCCATCATGTCACATTCTTTCAAGATATCACTCCCTTTACACTGGTGAAAAGGCGGCTACTAAAACCCCTATGTGACTATCTCAGGTCGCAGACGATCGCTTACAGGTGGTTTTTTCCTTTTGGACTGCAAGCTACCATAGCGGGAAAGTGATGTACCATCAGAACCCCAACAGACCTCAACGCTGTTTGGCCACTGCTCAACATCGACCCCATGGACATCCCCTCATGGCTACCACAAGCCTTGCAGCGTCCTCAACTTCCCTCACTACCAAAAACAACCACATGGTCAGAAGTCCACGGATCCAAATCAGCTGGCTCAAGGAAGTCGGCGGGCTGACCGGAAGAGCAGCATAAATGGGGACACCTCTCTCTAATGTGCCTGAAGCTACGGGCCATACTATCTACCTCTGGCTTCTCTGTTCCTCTTATATGCTATCATCTATCTCCGTCTTAACCGTCTCTTAGCGGGCAGACATTTCACTCTCTGCTCTTAGGGCGCATGTTGTGGTAATAGACTGCTTTAAGTTTGTTCTAGTTCTCATCATGCTACATACGCCAAGTCTCCGCTAGCCCCGAGGAACGTCAGGGGCTAATATTCTTAGACTCATAAACATATGTCACTTTACTCACTGGATGCTGGTCTGTGGGGCCAGTCAGGAAATGACCTTCTCAAGTCCTCCTGCCTTCACAACCTACCTCCTCGCCTCAGTTACTCGAAGTTTTGTATTGTGTCTTCTATATGTACCATATGGTTTTGTTGTTAGATATGGTTCTATCACATTTTCTCCCACTACTTGGTTATAGCTAGGTATCGGCAGGCAATCTGTTGTATTAGTTTAATTTTTGTCTAAACTTACGCTTCCTCGCCCCTCACCAGAAGCAAACCTCTGACTAGTGCAGCCAATCACGGAGGATGAAATATCTGCGACACTGAAGTCCATGCCACTGGGAAAGGCTCCAGGCCCTGATGGACTGCCAGTAGGCTATTATAGAGCTTTCTCCTCAATCATGGTCCCCAAACTAGCCGACTGGTTAAATGCACTTCTATCAGGAGATACACTCCCGAAACAAGCATTAAACGCCACAATAACCATCTGACCTAAAGAGGGGAAGGATCCCAATTTATGTGCCTCTTACCGTCCCATACCCCTAATCAGTGTGGATGTTAAAATCTGGGCAAAAATGTTGGCCCTTCGCCTTGGCACACTTGTACCGGGCTTGGTTCACCCGGAACTGACGAAAAAGGTTCCACTAGTATTACTCAGTACCGACGCCGATAAAGCTTTCGACAGAGTCCACTGGGAATACTTATAAAAAGTGTTACTGCATTTTGGAATCCCTTCCCAATTCATACAAGCAATTTTGTCCTTACACAAACATCCTAGTGCTAGAATTAGGGTTAACGGCACCCTGTCTGCTTCCTTTGAAATCTCGAATGGAACCAGACAAGGATGCCCCCTATCTCCCACATTGTTCTTCTTAGTGATGGAAACCTTGCTCCAAGCAATTAGAGAAAAGAAACAAACAAATTCAGGGAGTACAAGTGGGAGACGTTATACCCCCAAATGCGGCATTCGCAGATAATCCCTAGCACAGCTTTCCCTCACAGATTCAAACTGTTTGAGGAATTTGGGAAGCTTTCTAACTACTCAAAGTCCAAAGCCCTTAACATATCAGCCGCCCCAGGAATCGTAGATACTCTGAACAGAACAATGCCCTTCAAGTGGCAGTCATCCCGATTGAAATATTTAGGAATATACCTGACGAGAGAGACATCAGATCTGTTTGGAGCGAACTATACACCACTGATTGGGGAGGTTAAAAAGATGTTGACCTCACTTTCCTTTCCATATGTGTCCTGGATGGGAGGAAAGAACCTTTCACGCACCTATGTAATGCCCAAGCTATTATATTTGCTTCAGATGGTTCCCATGTTCCTTAACCAAAAGTTTTTCCGCATGGTTAGATCCATGTTTTCCTCTTTTTTTGTGACAGAAAAAGAAAGCTAGGATATCATACGCTGCACTCATTCTCCCTCACTTTATTGGGGGCTTTGGCCTACCAGATACGCTGACATATTACAAAGCTATTCAAGTGAAGAGGTGGCTCTCACTATGTGAGAAAGGACATGGTTCCCTAGGGGTTGACATAGAGCAGGCTGCACTGAACGACCAACAAATGGGCAGCCTCTGGGGGATATCCAAACCAAAAACCACATTCCAGGCCTGACGAGGGGAGTCTATGATACCTTCTGCTCCTTACAGGATAAATCCCCGATTGTGTCAACTCTTCCAATACCTACCTGGCCACCTGCTCCCATATTATGTCCTACCATCCCATGCCAGCGCCCTTAGCTTCTGGGTCAAACTCAAAGATAAAACTATCAAAGATCTTCTCTCTGACATAGGTTCGGAGGATAATATCTCAAGTTCCTGCTCACATGTACTAACCTGGAATTACACCAGCTCTCCTGCTCCCTCACAAAGTTTATTCCCTTGGGCAAAGATCAAGGGGATCCTACTTGGCTGGAAAAGGCCCTAAATCCCCTAATTAAGCGACCTAGATGGATTTCCTTTTTATACCACTCATTGTTATCTATTCCTCAGGCATCACGTCCTGCGTACATAGGGAGTTGGGAAAAGAAACTACAAAGGAACTTCACGGAGTCAAAGATGGTAACAATTTGCCTTAGGTCCCATGGGTTCTCTAAGTGTGTACGTATACAAGAACATTCCTTCAAGGTATTAACCAGATGGTACAATTATCCAAAAAAGCTGTTCCAATCCGGTTTAACCCAAAGTGATAGATGTTGGAGATGCCAACAAGAGACTGGTTCTCTCCTGCATATATATTGGGAGTGCTCAGCCATACAGGGGTTCTGGATACCGATAGAAGAACAGATCAGTCGGATCTGTGCTGCACATATAAAACTAACCCCAGAGGCAGTCTTACTGTGGTTGCCTAATGACACATGGTCACCATCCGCATTTAACTTCCCTACTCGTCTGGTGCAAACAGCTCGTCTTCTAATTCCCCTTAATTGGCTTCGCACAGACCAGCCAACTCTCGAGCAATGGTTTGATAGGATCAACCAAATATACAGAATGGAGGAATTGGTTAGCAGGGCAGCTAGGAAACAGGATAGGTTTACTAAGCTGTGGTAATCATGGAAATAATGTGGAGAAAACCAAGGGGCCTAAGCATTAATTGGGCATTGATCTGATTTCCATCCTTATAACTTCACTTTGAATGGTTGTTACATCTTGAGGCCATATTGTTGTTTCCCGATTTCTTACTTATTTCACCCCCTTGCATTGTTTTGTGTCAAGAATTATTGGAATACTTTGGGTTAATGAGCACTTATGTGTGACGCTGATAATGTTTTTAGGATCTGATGTTTGTATATAAAAATGATTCCATACCTGTGGTGACATGGACTGGAACGTCCTCCTCCACCTCACTCTTACACGGGGGATCGCCCATCATCCGCTCTTCTTCATCCTCCACTTTAATATCAGTCACATCTTCCCCCTGATTTGTCATCTGTAACAATTCAGGACAATACAGCAGACGGGTGGGAAATCTAACAGATCCACAGAAGAGACCCCCACCATCTATGACCCCTCTGTGACTGCAGGACCCCCCTATATAGATGTGTATAGGGCTCAGCTCCATCTACCTGATGGTTCTCTGGGGGCTTCTCCTCTGGACAGTCCTGGGAATACAGAGGACGGGGACATCTCTCGGGGGGATTTCCTTCTATGAGTCCATCTGTAGGAAACACACAGGGACAGGAGAGATTATTACATGTGATGATGAGATGATGGGAGTAGTATCCAGGTGACCCATGACAGCCCCCTCCTTTTGCAGTGGCGGGGTTTGGGGTGGCTCCAATGATACGCTGGGTCCCCTGGACACAGTCGAGGTTTTACCAGGTGTTGCTGCTGTTTGGAAGGGATGGTAAGGTGTGGTGCACCCCAATGGGAAATAAGTCCAGAGAGTCGGGGTCTGCAGAAAACCAGGGTGCTTCTTCACTGGAGGAATTCAGGTGCACAACCCTACAGGCGAGGCATAGGGCTGTCTTCTCCAGTCTCCTCTCAGGCAGAAGAAGGGTTTGAAGCTGAGGAAAGGCCTGAGCTAGCTGTCTTCTCTCTATCACAATAGTCTCCCCTCCAAGAACTGCCTCTAACTACAGCACACTAGGGGCTCTGACTTCTCTCCATATAAACAGTTTTTGCTAGACTAGACCCTTCTAGTGGGAGGAGTGGAGAAACTCAGCACAAACGGATACATTGTTTAAGCTCCCGTCTGGTATAGACTTACATTAGAGCTTCAATGACACAGCAGGTTTTCCAGACAAAACAAATTTCCAGACATAACAACAGAGCTAATGCCCCTTTCACATCTGTGTTGTGAGGATCCGGCGTGCACTTCCGTCGGCAGAAATGCCCACCGGATCCATCACAACGCAAGACAACTGAAAGCATTTGAAGACTGATCAGTCTTCGATATGCTTTCAGGTTACCATGGCAGCCAGGACGCTACTAAAGTCCCGGCTGCCATGGAAAAGAAGCGGGGAGCCGGGGGAGAAGCTACTTACCTTCCGTGCGGCGGCCGGGGCGCTCCTCGATGACGTCACCGGGTCCCTGCGTTGCATGGATCACATAGCTATGCTATGTGAGCAATGCGCCGTACGATCCATACGGCACATTGCTCACATAGCATAGCTATGTGAACCATGCGACGCAGGGACCCGGTGATGTCATCGAGGAGCGCCCCGGCCGCCGCACGGAAGGTAAGTAGCTTCTCCCCCGGCATCCTGCTTCTTTTCCATGGCAGCCGGGACTTTAGTAGCGTCCTGGCTGCCATGGTTACCATTCTTAAAAGCTTAAAGTCGGATCCGGATTAATGCTTTTCAATGGGCATTAATTCCGGATCTGTCCTTGCGGCATGTCTTCAGGATCTTTGGCCGGAGGAAAATCCGCATGCTGCGGATTTTGCTACGGCCAAAAAACGTATCAGTACTGAACTGAAGACATCCTGATGCATCCTGAACGGATTTCTCTCCATTCAGAATGCATTGGGATAATCCTGATCAGTATCTTTCCGTCCTAGAACCCCGAGGACGGAACTCTAGGACGGAAAGGAAAAACGCAGATGTGAAAGGGGCCTAAACCAGACATTTAAAAGGTCAGGCTGTGTGCTTTTGGTGGAAAACAATGTCTGGGGTTTTCCCTCCAAAACACGGTCTTCTTAAACCCTATGGCTGCTGTGGAAAATTACAGTGATAATCAACAGGATATATATATCACAACATACATATAAAAGGCAGGTACACAGTATTAAACAGAATAAGTTCTCCCTTTCCAAACAAATAAAGTAAGAAGTTTTAACTTTGCATAGGGGATATAGGCAAATGTCAAAGTACTCCCTGCTCCAGTGCACTACACTTACCCTGCTGATTGCCCCATAAATCCGTCTCCTCTTCTTCATCTTTAACCTCAGTCTTAATATCCATCAGATTTTCATCCTAAAGAAGAGAAATGTAAAATGGTCTTTGGGTCCATCCCTTTCTGGTCAGATTCTGGGGAGACTTCAGCTCCATCTACCTGATGGTTCTCTGGGGGCTTCTCCTCTGGACAGTCCTGGGAATACAGAGGACGGGGACATCTCTCGGGGGGACTTCTCCTCCTGGAGTCAGAACCTATAGGAGATAACACACAGACTGAATACAATACTGAGCGCTGAAATGCAACCTGCGGGGGGATTAGGGTGGAGGTCACCCGCTGCCCTCTGAGTGTCCGGATGATTGGGGTGCGGCAGTCAGCAGCCGGGAAGTCTATGGGCAGCCGGCAGCAGTTTACGAGCTGCAGATTCAACTGACATTTTATGGTTTCCAGGAGAATTTCTGACCCTTCAGCTTTCTGCTTCTAATAGAAAAGAAAAATCCTCGGAAAGTGGAGAGGGTGTCAGCAGTAAGTTTGTGTTGATGTCACTGATTATTTTGCCCTTCCTCTGATCCGTCAGAACAATAACCCCCCAAAAAAGGATCCTGTCTGTGGAGCATCCGCATTCACTCGGTCAGCATTTGCTCAGTAATCCCAGTATTGCTAAAGCAAAAAAAAACAAAAAAAAAAAACAGGAGTGGATCCAAAACAGAGATGACATGTGAATGGAATATTTGCATGTCTTCTGTGTTGTTTACCCACTCCTGCTTTTGGCTACCAAATCATAAGCCAATTCTGATGAGACTATACAGGCCTTACAGCTGCTACACAGACAGGATCCGTTGTGCGTCTCATTTTTTCTTCCTTCTGACAGATCAAAATAAGGGTTAAATAAATCATGTCAACAAGGCCAAAAGGCAAAATAGTGGCCCATTCATGGAGTGGGGAGGGTGGGAACAGCATGAGAAGTCCACAGAGTGGCCAAATGACAGAGGGGTGAGGTGGCAGCAGCATGAGGAGACTACAGAGTGGCCCAGTGACAGTGGTGAGGTGGCAGCAGCATGAGGAGACCACAGAATGGCCCAGTGACATAGTTGTGAGGTGGTAGCAGCATGAGGAGAACACAGAGTGGCCCAGTGACAGAGTGGGGAGGTGGGGGGCAATTCCAGTACCAGCTGAAGATGGTGGTTGGCAGTAGAAGCACCTGGCATCAGACGGGTGGCAGCATCCGAATAGTAGTTTAAGCAGGTAGCCAGAAGAAACAGGTCTCTTCTGTCAAAGTTTAGGTGTGGCACCATGGATGATGTAGTCTGATGCATCCGGCATTGGTGTTTGAAAATCCTGGCTGATTTATCTTCACAAAGGTCAGTTTCTCCACATTTTGGGTGGACAGACGAGTTCTCCTTGGGGTAACTATGGCCCCCGCCACACAAAACACCCGCTCTGATGCCACACTGCTGGCCAGGCAGGAAAGCTTGTCCAGGGCAAACTTGGCAATTGCGGACACAAATTGAGTTTGACTGCCTAGTAGTTCAAGGGTTTTTTGATGTGGGGTGGCAGGGTGCTGTCCAAGTATGCCACCACCTGCTGGTTCAGGTTCTGCTCTATGTCTATCTGCTGCTGGTTATTAGTTTCTTCAGTAGGCGGGTGAAGAAAACTACTCATCAGCGACTGTACACTTAAGTTGCTGCTGATGGACCTAGCACTGCTCCTGCCCCCCCCAACCACCCAAGCAGCTATGGCAGTGGAACGTGAGCGCACGTCCTCTGTCTCATCTTTCTCATCGCCCTGTAGCTCCTCCGGCTGCTCCTGCTCCTCCTCTCCTGTCAGCTGAGTAGAAAAACCACCCATTTCACTACACACTGCTTGTGCTCGAATGTCCTCCTCCTCCTCCAGTTCAGCCCCCATAGGGCTTATGTGGCCATGCGATGTAGTTGTTACGTCTCCTGTTCCCCAGATTTAGCAGCATCTGTTCCAGCATATGAATCAGTGAAATTACGTTGTTCATCCCGTAGTCCTGGTGACTGACAAATAAAGTGGCCTCCTCAAAGGGCCCGAGCAAACAGCAGGTGTCACGCATGAGCTGCCACTGGCTAACATCGAAGTTACTCACTGGAGTACCTCTGTCCGCCTGTATCATCAAGAAATCGTTTATGGCCTTTCTCTGTTCATATAATCGGTCCAACATAAGGAGGGTGGAATTGCAACAGGTGGAAAAGTTGCATATCAGCCTATGTTGGGGGATGCTGTTCTGCCGCTGCAGCTCAAGGAGGGTGTGCTTTGCAGTGTTCGAATGGCTGAAGTGCATGCAAAGTTTCATGGCCATTTTCAGGATGTCTTGTAGATGGGGTTCAGGAACTGCTTTACAACCAAACTGAATACGTGTGCATGCAGGGCGCATGGCTCAGCCCTCCTTGACGCAGCGCCGTCACCATGTTCTTCCTGTTGTCGGTCACCATGGTTCCGATTTTGAGTTGTCGAGGAAAAATGTCAGTAAAATCAGTTTTGAATAATTTGAGGGGTATAGTTTCTACAATGGGGTCATTTATGGGTAGTTTTCTTTACGTAAACCCCTCAAAATCACTTTATACCTGAATAGGTGCCTAATGAAATGGTTTTGGAAATTTTGTTGAAAATGTGAAAAATGGCTTATAAATTTCTAACGTCCTAAAGAATAAACCAACATAAAGCAGACGTCCGGGGAATGATGACTGAGGTATCACTATCCGACTAAGGCGACTTTCACACTAGTGTTATCACTGGATGCGGCAGGGCTCAGCAGAAACGCTTCCGTTACTGACAATACAACCGTCTGCGTCTGTTATGAACCGGTCTGGTTCTATTATTTGTAACATCGCCAAGACATTGCCGTTTTCTATTGTGGCAGAGATACATCTTTCTCCGCATCCCAGGACGGAAAGCAAAATACAACATTCTGCGGTTTGCTCTCCGGTCTGGGAACGCAACTAAACGGAACGGAATGCATTTTGGAGCTCCCCATTCAGTTGAGTTTTGTCCCCATTGACATTGAATGGGGAAAAAACTGAAGCATTTTTCCCGGTATTGAAACCCTATGACGGATCTCAATACCGGAAAACTAAAACGCTTGTGTGAAAGTAGCCTTAAAAGTAGAGAAATTCAAATTTAGAAAATGTCTTTCATGAAGTACAATGTGTCACGATGAAACAATCTCAGAACGGCCGGGATAAGTAAAAGCGTTCCAGAGTTATTACCACATAACGTGACGCAGGTCAGATTTGCAAAAATCGGCCTTGGATTTAAGCTGAAAAGTGGCCTAGCACTGAAAAGGTTAATACACCCTGTAAATGGCGGTATCACACCGAACTTACACCCCAATAACAAGAGCGGTTTGCTGGAATTACAGAGCTGTATAATGGCAACTTGGCTCCGCAGTCAGTGCAGCAAGGTGTAATAGGATCGCTCCTATTCCCCGGGCTGTAACCTCCCCTATTGGTCCCTGCTCTCTCCCTATAGTGTAGATGATTCCTCCCTATTCTTTTCCTGCACCTTCAATTATCTTTCCCTGAACTTGTAAACTGCTTTTTTTTACACAATCAGTTCTTTCCTAGCACTGTCCCTAGCGCCTGCTGATGTCTCTCCCAGCACTTAGTACGCTGGAAAATGGCAGAATCCAAGATGGCTGAGGCTATTTATAGGGCTGTGACATCACAGGGCTGGCTGGCTGCTGATTGGCGGCATGCATGGCATTGTGGGTGATCCCGCCTTCCCAGAGTTCCTTGCTCCATGTCCTCACACGTGCAGCAGCCATTTTAGGAAAGAATGCGATTCGTTAGCACGAAGCGTGAGGAAATTCTAATTCTGTGCGAATCGAGTTTTTCCTTGAATTTGGATCGAATTTCACTTCATCAACTTCAATTCGCTCATCTCTAGTCACTCCAGAGATGTACCCTGAAACCACGGCCTCTTACTAGGGATGAGCCAATCGACTTCGGATAAAACATGCAGGAGCCCCGTACAGTATTAGAATGTATTGGCTCCAATGAGACTTCAAACCACTTGGAACCGAACCCGAGTTCGGAAATTGTTTTTTACAGTATAAATCAATTTCTGAAGTTATTATGTAAAGTCTTGCGAGACCTCACGAGGTAATAACTTCGGCTCATCAGAGCCAATACAGTATTGAAACGAGGTTTTTTGCGAATCGACATCAATTGTTTCATTCGAAGACAATTCGCTCATTTCTACCTGTGACCAAATTGAAAAACAAAACAATGGCCAAGAATGAGCCGCCGGGAATCTCCTCGCACATCCCGCAGTGTCAACCCTGACCAGATCCATCCACAGCTCCTGTTACCTGGGAGGGGAGCCTCCATCATGGCGGCCAGGGGCTCGTCCATGGAGAAGGAGAGGGGAAGGACCTGCGGTGATGTCATCGTCATGTGACCAGAGCAGGAAAGGACAGAGCCCAGCTTTACATAGGGGAAGAAGTAGTCAATAACCAGTGATAACGTCAAGTCACGTGAGGGGGCGGAGCCGCCAGAATCTCCCCACATCCAGCAGTGTCAACCCTGACCAGATCCATCAACAGCTCCTATTACCTGGGAGGGGAGCCTCCATCATGGCGGCCGGGGGCAGCATCTAGTCTTCTACTCCTGCCCCGCCTACAAAAAATTACTATAACTAACATCCCTCAGCCCACACCATAAGGCACAGAGCAACAGGACCTGTGGTGATGTCACTGTCAAGTGACAAAAACAGAAAGGGGCGGAGCTGAGCAGTGCAGACAGGTGGTGTTACAGGACCTGCGGTGACATCATGGTCACGTGATCAGAGCAGGAAAGGGCAGAGCTTAGCAGTGCAGACAGATGGTGCTACAGGACCTGTGGTGATGTCACTGTCATGTGACCAAAGCAGAAAGAGAAAATCCTCCATCTCTGTGTTGGGGGCAGTGGTCTTCTCCCCTCTCACAGCTCGGCCATTAGTGGAGGTCCGCTCCTCTCTGCAGTCGGTGGTCTCCTCCTCCATCTCTCTGTTGGGGGCAGTGCTCATCTCTGCTCTTACAGCTCGGCCATTAGTGGAGGTCCGCTCCTCTCTCTGCAGTCGGTGGTCTCCTCCTCCATCTCTCTGTTGGGGGCAGTGCTCTTCTCCGCTCTCACAGCTCGGCCATTAGTGGAGGTCCGCTCCTCTCTGCAGTCGGTGGTCTCCTCTTCCATCTCTCTGTTGGGGGCAGTGCTCTTCTCCGCTCTCATAGCTCAGCCATTAGTGGAGGTCCGCTCCTCTCTCTGCAGTCGGTGGTCTCCTCCTCCATCTCTCTGTTGGGGGCAGTGCTCTTCTCCGCTCTCACAGCTCGGCCATTAGTGGAGGTCCGCTCCTCTCTCTGCAGTCGGTGGTCTCCTCCTCCATCTCTCTGTTGGGGGCAGTGCTCTTCTCCGCTCTCACAGCTCGGCCATTAGTGGAGGTCCGCTCCTCTCTCTGCAGTCGGTGGTCTCCTCCATCTCTCTGTTGGGGGCAGTGCTCTTCTCTGCTCCCACAGCTCGGCCATTAGTGGAGGTCCGCTGCTCTCTCTGAAGTCGGTGGTCTCCTCCTCCATCTCTTTGTTGGGGGCAGTGCTCTTCTCTGCTCCCACAGCTCGGCCATTAGTGGAGGTCCGCTCCTCTCTCTGCAGTCGGTGGTCTCCTCCTCCATCTCTCTGTTGGGGGCAGTGCTCTTCTCTGCTCTCACAGCTCGGCCATTAGTGGAGGTCCGCTTCTCTCTCTGCAGTCGGTGGGGTTCCTTCTCTATCTCTCTGTTGGGGGCAGTGCTTTTCTCCGCTCTCACAGCTCGGCCATTAGTGGAGGTCCGCTCCTCTCTCTGCAGTCGGTAGTTTCCTGTAACGGAACGCCTGGCACCCCTTCTGGGCACCTTCCGCTGACGCTTTCTCCTAGCGCTTCCCGAGGGCTCCAAGCACTCCACCGGACACCATAACCCCCACAGACCCCACGAACCGCCTGCAGCTTGGTTGGGGTCTCGTCGCCCTCCACCCACTCTGGACCCAAGACTGGGCTTCAGCTTCCAGTGGGTGGACCTCTCCTAAATCCAGAAAGCAGGAGCCAGGAACAAGCTCTTACAAGAGCTTATACTCAGGGGAGTATTGTGATATAGCAATCCCCAAGAGTGTTAGGAATAGTTATCCCATCCCCCAACCATGAGCCAAGACTTCATGAAGGGGTAAAGCAGAACTTCTTTATTGAATGGCCAAAGCTTGGCCTTTTATGCAAGTCCTCCAGCAAGGGCTACTCCCCCGGGGACCTGATAGAGGACAGGCACACAAAATACAGTGACCAATCATCCTACAGCCAGATATATCACAACCCCACATGAACAGTAAAATCTCTCCTCTCTATTCTGGGGATGATTGGATTAAGGGGCCGGGCATAGTTCCATGTGGCCTATGACCAAGCCCCGCTGGGTGTTTCTTCAATTTTCAATGGCCCATTGTGCTTGCTAATTATGTCACAGGCAATGTCCATTGTGCTTACTAACTGTCACAGGGGCCATTGTCACAGGGCAAGAGGCTGGCAAGCAGGCCTCTCCAACTCCCAGTGACGAAGGTGCTTTCGTCACAATCTTATATGCTGATTGTACGTCTTATTTTGTTTTTTGAAGGCTGTACTGATGTCTATTTTGTTTAAAGGAGAGTTAGTGTTAAAGAAAACTTGATTAGCTTCATAGTAAGAGTTTCCAAATTTGGTTTTTGTTTCAAAAAACCTTTCATTCCAGGAGTAATTTTTATGTAGCAATGGGTGTTCTCAGCGAGGACCAATTCTAGAGGGGCATTGGTTTATATTCTACGTTTAGGTGGATATTGGGGTCAGAAGCAGTAGAGTTTTACACTGAAATCCAATATTACTAGAAAAGGTGACCCCTTGTTGGACCAAAATATTCTTAAAAAGTGATCAATCATATAAATGCACTTAAGCTACAAGTTTCATTTAACCCTTTATGTATTAAAGTCTGGAGTTTCACTGTCCAAAAGGTCTCCCTTTGTAACAATCTCCTACTGTCCTCCTCATGGACTCCACTTTTTACCACCTCCAGAACCTGAGATCTGACACCTGATGGGCCCGATGATAAAACTGTCGGGCGGCCGTAGTGTCACCTTGTTTTCTCACCTCCACTGTATCCATCTTACTCTCTCTTCTGAGTTCCTTCCTAATGCTGGACTTATGCTCATTGATTCTGATCCTTATAGCCCGAGATTTTTGGCCAACATAGATCTTACCACATGTGCATTTCAAGCAATATATGACATTACGTATCCCGCACGTTGCAAAATCCTTAATTTGTATTCCGTCTCCCTGTGTGGGGTGCACTACAGCGTCACCTTTAATTATAGCACCACAATTCCCACAGCTCAGGCAGGGGAGAACTCCCCCTCCTCTGAGCGCCAAGGTGTAACAGAAGCCCTCTGTCTGTCTGGAGATGATTGGGTTACTTACAGTTTCTGACCTAATTATCTCCCAGGCAGAGGGGGACATTGTGTGGGACTGTCTCGGATTGTGTGGTTATTTCTATTGGGCTGTGTGTCTGTCACCCAGTTCCCCATCAGGTCCAGAGGGGAGGTCCTCTTGCATAGGGACTTGTATATAAGGCCAAGTGTGGCACCAATAAAGTGGTCTTCTTACCCTCAATTCGCAGCCTCGTCTCATAGGGAACCGCTATGTCACTACTAGCTCTTGCAAGAGCTGCACGGCTGCTGGGAATCACAACTTGTCTTGGACACGCCCTGCTCCGACAGCCCCCTTTCTGCATCCCTAAGGCATTAGGAGAGGGGATGCGAAAGGAAATTCTTGAGATGCTGAGGTTAGGGGTAATCAAACCCTCAGAAAGCCCCTGTAGTCCTAGTGCCCAAGAAAGACAGTACCACCAGATTCTGTGTGGACTATGGCAAGTTAAGTGACCGGACGGTAACTGATACCTACCCTATGCCCCGAGTAGAGGAGCTTTTGGGTCGCATCGCCAGGGGACACTATCTAACCAGCACTAATCTCTCTAAGGGTTATTGGGAAATTCCCCTGCAAATTCCCCTGGCCAAGAAGGCGATCCCCAAGTCAGTCTTTGTCACCCCGTTTGGCTTGTACCAGTTTAAGGTCATGCCGTTCAGGATCAAAAATGCCCCAGCTACGTTCCAGCGCTTGGTGGATAGACTCCTTGATGGCTTCCAGGATTTTGCTTGTGCGTACCTGGATGACATAGCGATCTATAATAAGTCCGGGGTGGAACACTTAGCTCACATAGGAACGGTGCTGGATCAGATTTGGGACGCGGGCCTGACTCAGAAACCATACAAATTGTATTTTCGGATGGCCGAGGTCCATACCTGGGACACCGGGTGGGGTGTGGGAAACAGCGACCTGAGCCTGCTAAGATTGAGGCCATCGTTAACTGGCCCACACCTCGCACCAAGTATTGGCCTTACTGGGCACAGCCGGGTATTACAGATGCTTTTTACCAGACTATAGCGCCATTGGCAAACCCCTGACTGACCTGACCAAGAAAAATTTGCCCCGACAGGTTCTGTGGTCTCCTGACTGTGAAACTGCGTTCCAAGCCCTTAAGACTGCATTAGTTCATGCTCCCATCTTGGCTGCCCCAGTCCCTAACAAACGCTTTATCGTCCATACACACGCTTCAATGTTTGGACAGGGGGCAGTTTTGAGCCAGGTGGGAGAAGATGGAGGAGAGCATCCTGTCGGCTACCTTAGTAGAAAGCTTCTTCACTGAGAGGTCCGCTATGCGGCGGTGGAGAAGGAGTGCTTAGCCGTGGTGTGGGCCTTGAAAGAATTGACTCCATATTTTTACAGACAGAAGTTCACACTTGTTACAGACCATAGTCCGCTTGTGTGGCTAAACCGTGTTGTATGGGACAATGGGCAGCTACTGAAATAGAGTCTGGTACCTCAACTGTACAACTTTACCATCCAGTACCGGCCCGGAAAACACAATGGCAACGCAGATGGATTATCCCGACAGACTGATCTCAACCCCGAATAACAGAGACTGGACAGCCCCAAGTTGCCCTGAAAAAATGTTAAACGGGCCTGCCAGCGTGTTCCACTAAGAGGGAGCCATGAAAGAGAAGCCCTCTGTCTGTCTGTTGAGATGATTGGGTTACATACAGTGTCTGACCTAATTATCTCCCAGGCAGAGGGGGGCATTGTGTGGGACTGTGGGACTGTCCCGGATTGTGTGGTTATTTCTATTGTTCTGTGTTTGTCACCCAGTTCTCCATCAGGTCCTGAGGGGAGGTCTCCTTGCATGAGGACCTGTATATAAGGCCAAGTGTGGCACCAATAAAGTGGTCTTCTTACCCTCAATTCGCAGCCTCGTCTCATAGGGAACCGCTATATCACTGCTAGCTTTTGCAAGAGCTGCACCGCTGCTGGGAATCACAACTTGCCTTGGAAGTCTCTGGAGCAACTCTACAGCGCCAAAAAGGTATTCCAGACCCTGAGCGCTGTGTCTGTCTGTTCACCGTCAGAGATGTTACTCACCAGATTTTCAATAGATTTACCTCTTTTTTGTCCCTTTTTCTTTTCTTGTTGCCACTTTCTTCCTCTTCCTCGGACTGAGTGTTCGTCCCCGACTCCCCTCAAGTCTCTTTTGATACATTTTTCTTTTTGGTTTCCTTTCCTAAAAAACGTGCAGGGGAACGACCAGATGGTAACTCCATATAATTAGTTCTAGAGGCTCGCTCCTCTCCTGATTCAGACACTTGCTCAGATGAACTGTTCCTCGCCCGCCGGGCTCTGCTCTCTACACTAAGTAATGATGAAAATGTCATTAATTTATTGGATGTTGAATTACGGCGCGTAGAGGGCGGATGTGAGACCGCGCTATTCAGAAAGACCACAGATCGGAATAACCTGCTGCTTCATTCCAGCCACCGCGCCCCTCACATCTTTTCTAGTATCCCTAGGAGCCAGTTCACACGGGCCAGAAGGATATCCAGTACAGATAAAGAATATGAAAAAAATCTCTTATTGATGGGTAATAAATTCATACAGAGGGGTTATAATAAGAAAGAGGTGACGGACATTGGAATAGAGGTTGGTAAAAAAAGACAAGGACATCAGACAGGATAAAGAGGGAGAAGCAATAGAAACAATTAGTGTCTGTTTCCAAATATGATCGACATTCTAGACTAATAAAAAAGGTCATTCTGAAATATTGGGAGGCGCTAAGACATGATCAAAAATTTGGGAGAATGTTTGTGGATAGCCCCCTTCTTGCCTCTCTGAATCACATGCTGATTAGAAGTGACATACGCCCTAAAAAATGGAAAGACAGAGTCTCCTTGCAACTCAGAGGAGGGGGCGTTCTCCCCTGCCTGAGCTGTGGGAATTGTGGTGCTATAATTAAAGGTGACGCTGTAGTGCACCCCACACAGGGAGACAGGACACGTAATGTCATATACTGCTTGAAATGCCCATGTGGTAAGATCTATGTTGGGCAAACATCTCGGGCTATAAGGATCAGAATCAATGAGCATAAGTCCAGCATTAGGAAGGAACTCAGAAGGGAGAGTAAGATGGAAACAGTGGAGGTGAGAAAACAAGGTGACACTACGGCCGCCCGACAGTTTTATCATCGGGCCCATCAGGTGTCAGATCTCAGGTTCTGGAGGTGGTAAAAAGTGGAGCCCATGAGGAGGAGAACAGTAGGAGATTGTTACAAAGGGAGACCTTTTGGATTGTGAAACTCCAGTCTTTAATACCTAAAGGGTTAAATGAAATTTGTAGCTTTAGTGCATCTATATGATTGATCACTTTCATGTGTTAGGGTTATTTATGGCTGTGTATTTTGTATAAAACAATATGGTTTGTATATATGCATCAGCTGTTGGTGCTATAAAAATCCCACCTCCCCCTCTACCTGCACGCATGAGTAATGGGGTGTGTTCTCCTGAAACATAGCGTGGTGGGGAGGAGGTGTGAACGATGTCTGTCATTTTATATTGGAATGAAGTAAAAAGAAATAAAAGAAACAAATATTGTCACAATGAGGTAAAATGAACACACAAGTCGGCAAGTTTGAAAGACTAATTTCTTTGAAAAACATTATTCTTACACAAAACATCAACATGTCTTCTCTTCTGTGTGGATTCTCTTATGTCGATCAAGACTTAATTTCTTGGTAAAGCTTTTCCCGCATTCTGAACATGAAAATGGCTTCTCTCGTGTGTGGGTTCTCTTATGTTTATTAAGATTTGATTTCGTGACAAAGCATTTCCTGCATTCTGAACATGAAAATTGTTTCTCTCCTGTGTGACTTCTCTGATGTATAATAAGATGTTTTTTTTCTGTGAAACATTTCCCACATTCTGAACATGGAAATGGTTTCTCTCCTGTGTGACTTCTCTGATGTGAAACCAGATGTGATTTAACTGTAAAACATTTCCCACACTCTGAACATGAATACGGCTTCTCTCCTGTGTGGATTCTTATGTGTCGATTAAGACTTGACTTGTTGGGAAAACATTTCCCACATTCTGAACATGAATACGGCTTCTCTCCTGTGTGAATTCTTTGATGTGAAACCAGATGTAATTTATCTGTAAAACATTTACCACACTCTGAACATGAATATGGCTTCTCTCCTGTGTGGATTCTCTTATGTTGATCAAGGCTTGATTTCCGGTTAAAGCATTTTCCACATTCTGAACATGAATATGGCCTTTCTCCTGTGTGAATTCTCTTATGTTGATCAAGGCTTGTTTGTTGGTTAAAGCATTTACCACACTCTGAACATGAATATGGCTTCTCTCCTGTGTGGATTCTCTTATGTTGACCGAGGATTGATTTCCGGTTAAAGCATTTCCCACATTCTGAACATGAATATGGCTTCTCTCCTGTGTGAATTCTGAGATGTGTAGTAAGACCAGTTTTATCTGTGAAATATTTCCCACATTCTGAACATGAATACGGAATCTCTTCTGTGTGACTACTTCTGTTTACAGAAAGCTCTGACTTATATCTGAACTGTTTTCCCCGTTCCTCACAATTAAACCTTTGATCCCGTTTCTGCCCTATATTTGGGGTAATAATCTGTGATTGGTCAGGAGAAGATTCCTCATGTTCAGGATGATTATATGATAGATTTAGGTTAATAATCTGTGATTGGTCATTAGACAGTTCCTCCTTCTTGGGGGAATTATTTGATGGCTCTGCACTGTGAGGTCCTGGATGTACATTACAGGTAATTAAGTTTTCTCCTGAAGAGCGCTGCCTGGTATCTTCATCTTCTTTATAATCTAGAGATAACATGATGTTTCCTTCAGGCTTCTCACAGGGATTTTCTGTTAGGATTAAGAATAGATTTTAGGATTTTTTGATAAAACAATTGGATAAATGTATCACATATAACAGACATATCCATCTATGTTACGTGCACATGTATCTACGATGCTGTGAGCTGATGTCCGCTGAACCTGTGGTCGGGACACGTGTATATTACAGATGGATAATATGTCCGTAATAAGCTCATGTGAATCGGGCCCTAGGCTGGAGGGACACATACAATATAAAATACATTATTTGTGCCATAGTCAGAAGTGGATCCATCAGGAATGTGAGGAATACACCCTTCCCTTTCTCTGCTATGTATTTGCTGTAGAAATTTAAGGCTGACTCTTGAACGTCTCCTACTAGCACCATTTACGGTTGCATACAATGTAGTGGGAAGCAGGGAAAAAAAATTCAAAATGGGGTGGAATTATCTAAAAAAAAAAAAAAAAAAACTATTCCACCAAAGTTTTATGGGTTTTATTTTTACAGCATTTCCTAAGAGGTAAAACCGACCTGTTACTTCCATTCACCGGGTCACTACGATTATAATGATCTCAAATGTCTCTAGTTTTTCTTGTGTTTTAATACTGGGGGGGGGAAAAAATGAAAAATTTAGGAAAATACATTGATGCATATCTCCTCTTTTGGATAATTTCTTATGAAAGTAAAAATATATACAAGAGGGTTTATTTTTTTTTTGGATGGGGAATAATGTAGGTGCGGTCATGGGCTCATGGAAAACGTATTACTGGTAAGAGTAATCAATGTATTTCCATTACGCCCCATGACAGCAGCTGTGAGAGATTAGACTAGATAATTTTAGGGTGGGACTACCGCCTGCAACACCTTCCTCCCAAAGGACAGGTCCTGGGCGAACAATAAGTCCAATCTGTAATGTGTGTAAAAAGTGGAAGGAGAGCTCCAGGTTGCAGCTCTACAAATTGGTCAATGGTGGCGCAACCCTTCTCTGCCCAAGATGATGCCGCTGCTCTCGTAGAATGGGCCGAGAATCCCGTAGGGACTTGAAGACCTGCCAGGGAATATGCTAAGTCTATAGTCTTCATAATCCATCTGGCTAAATTGCGGCTTGTAACTTTTAACCCTTTATTTGGACCCTGGAATTGAATGAAACGTTAAGAGGCTTTCCTACACTCCCTTGTTGACTCAAAGTATCTACAGACACATCTCCTCACATCTAGTGCGTGAAAAGTCTCCTCCCCTTTATTTTTAGGATTTTGACAAAAAGAGGGAAGAACTATTTCCTGGGATCTATGAAAATCCAAGACAACCTTCGGCAAAAAGGCAGGGTCTGGTTTAAAACACTATTTTATCTTCTAGTACCAGACTATAAGGCGAAAGGCTCCCCTACCCGTCTAGCAGATGTAATAGCCACCAGAAATGCAGTTTTGTAAGACAACATTTTTAAAGAAATGGAATCTATTGTCTTAAATGGGCTTTTGGTTAACATAGAAAGTACTATATTAAGATCCCAGGGAGCTGCCTTGGACTTAACAGAAGGGAATAACCTAGATGACCCTTTATATAAACCTTTTAATCCAGGGATGGGCAGGCAATCTGAAGTCAAAAAGCGCACTGAGGGCAGAGATCTGGATTTTTAGAGTTCTAGGTTTTAATTTTTTGTTGAGCCCCTCATGTAGAAAATCTAAAATTAACGGGATATTTGGCAAATCTAGATTTAGGCCTGAACCAGCAAACTGAATAAAAGCCTTCCAAATCCTCAAATAAATGTCAGAGGTAAACTTCTTTCTACTAGCTAGTAGAGTTTCTACCACTTGTTCTGATAAACTGCTGACTTTAAAGAACTCCCTCCCATAATCCAGGCAGTTAAGTGTAACGTCTTTACATCCGGATGACGTCGAGGGCTCTGATATAGTAAGTCCTCCCTCTCTGGTAGTACCCAGGGGTCCGAAAGAGATAGCCTCCTTAACCAGGCAAACCATACTCTTTTCGGCCAAAAGGGGGCAATTAAAATCACCGTTGCCTCCTCTCTCCTGATTTTCTGAATAACCCTGGGTAGTAGGCCGAGAGGGGGGAAAGCATAAACCAGATCCCTGCCCCAAGACTGGGACAGGGCATCTATCCCCAGGGACTGGTCTGACAGACAGACAGAAAACCTCCGGCATTTTGTTTTCTCTGGACGCAAAGAGGACCCCCATAGAGCTTCTATCTGATGAAAAACTTCTTGGTTGAGACACCAGTTTCCTTGGCTGAATTTGTGCCTGCTCCGAAAGTCCGCTTGGCAGTTCACTGAGCCTTTGAGGTGTACTGCTGAGAGAGATAAAACCTTCCCCTCTATCAGTTGGAAAATTAAGGACGCTAGATTCAATAGTTGAAGAGATCTTGTCCCCCCTTGCCTGCTGATATAGGCCACGCCATCACACTGTCGGATAGAACTCTGACATGTCTGTTTATTAGAAAGGGAAGACTCTCCCTCAAGGCACACAGTACTCCCCTCAGTTCTCTGAAGTTTTGGGACTGTAGCGCCTGAGATTTTGACCACTGATCTTGGAAAAACCCCAAACCTGAGTGTGCCCCCCACCCCGTGGGGCTGGCATCTGTCGTAATTATTAAAGAATCTGATCTACGGATTACACCTTTGCAGTTTCGGGATAACATCCCTCGGTCACAATGCGACAGAATGCCACTCTGAGAAATTTTTGAGATGAAGGATGAATGGGTACATGGTAATAGGCGTCTTTTATGTCTATAGAGGCCATCACACAATTGGGGAACAGGTGAAGTACTGTTGTTGATACAGAGTCCTTCCGAAATTTTTGGTAGGTTAAATACTGGTTGAGCTCTTTTACATTTATTACCGTCTGATAAATCCTGTTGGGTTTGGGAACAAGGAAGAGAGTTGAGTAGATTTTTTATCTCTTCTATCAATACTGCTTGCTTTAGTGAGTGTTGATCTAAAGCAGTGATTTTTAGTCTTTTTGGTGGAAGCTTCTTGAAATCTAGAGGGTAACCATTCTTTATCCAGGAACTTGACGTGATATTTTGCCAGGCTTGCGAAAATAAAGAAAGACGACCGCCCACCTGTGGCCCGGCATCATTGTTGAGACACATTTGGGGTTTGAGGTTTGGATTTGAACAGACCCTTTGATCTGTTATTTTTCCAATCGCTATTTTTCTTTTGGTTTCCAAAACCGAAAGGGCTTCTTTTGCTTGGGAAAGGCTGGAATAAAATCTACTGCCTTTAGCCTGGCTTTGAGCGGTCTGCTCTGATTGGATCGTGATCAAACCCGGGGAAAAGGAGATGCCCACAACAGAAGACGCCATCTCCGGCTGGTGGCGAGATTACAGGTCAGTACAGTACAGAACGGGGCTCCACAGCGGGTGAATGTCAAAACCTATGAAAGGTCCTCTTTAAGGGATCCTAGATCTTCAAATGGAAGCACAGATATTTTATTTGCTTTTCCAACTGGGGCGTCTACCCTAGGGACATCCTGCCAGGCCGAGATTTCTTCATCATTAAATGGGAATTTTCTTTTAACGGATCTCGAGATAAAGAATTTTTTATCCAGTTTGTCCCATTCCCGTTTAACTAGCTATTTAATACAATTCTGAATGGGGAATAGTCTTGGCTCTTCTTGGTGTCAGACTCTCAAACATTACTTCTTGTTTGGATCTAGTCTCTTTCTCTTCCTCCATTGTGGATCTCACGGCTTTTAGTAATAATTTCGTATCTTCTACTTTAAACAGTGGTTTCCCCACAAGATCCTCAGAGGAAGATTCTGAGCCCATAATTGCCCCCTCTTTCTCTTACTCAGAAGTTTTGCCTTTGATCACCTGACCTTTCTTATGTCTGGATGAGCTTGGAAGACACTTTTTAAATTGTTCCACAGAGGAACGAACCTCCATCTTGACTAACTCCTGAATATTCTGGTATAGAGATGGAGTGCCAAGGGTGCCAAGCGTCGGACCACCGCCAATCTGATAGTTATAGTAGAAGCCTGGAGAACCACTTTAACCCAAACCCCCAACAAAAGCATTAAATGCATCCCATGCTATTTATCTGGAGCCGAGGAAACATTAAACCTGAAAACCTCTTTAACCCAATGACTGCCAATATGCCTTTTTATGGTGGCCTAGTCAAAGGGCTACACGGGTCTCCCCGCGAACACTCTGGGGGCTCGGAAGACTCCAAATGGTAGGGCACGATAATGAAAATGAGGAATCGGCACGTGATACTAAACATCTTTCATATCTATTGTGCCCATCACACAGTCCTCGAAACGATACTTGATTGTGGATTGGATGGACTCCGACCTGAATTTCCTCACACGCCAGGTACGGATTTATCTCCCTGAGGTTTATAATCACATAAAAGGAACCATACGTTTTCAGAACTTTCCAGTATAGACTTTTTTTTTTTTTTTTTAAAGTTGGACTGACCACAGGGTATAACTCTCCTTTTACGCCTCAGCTCGCTCTTCGCTCTCCTCATACATCCTGGAGACAAGGCGTAGTGAGCATTCCATGAAGCGATGTCGGCTGGCTGGGTTCCTTCATAAAGAAGGCGCAGTATTCGGAATATAGGTCTTATACAGTGCCATAAAAAGTATTCATACCCCTTGAACTTTTCCACATTTTTTCACGTTACACCCACAAACTTAGATTTCTTTTATTGGGGTTTTATATGATGGACCAACAAAGTACAAATCTGTGTGAAGTGAGAAGATGAGACATAATGTTTAATAAATAAAAATCCGAAAAGTGTGGCGTTTGTATTCAGCCCCCTGTACTCTGATCCCCCTAAATAAAATCCAGTGTGACCAATTGCCTTCAGAAGTCACCAAATTAGTAATAGAGTCCACCTGAGTGTAATGTATTCTCAGTATAACTCCAGCTGTTCTGTGAAGGCCTCAGAGGTTTGTTAGAGAACATCAGGGATCAAACAGCATCATGAAAACTATAAAACACGCCAAACAGGTCAGGAATAAAGTTGTGAAGAAGTGTAAAGAAAGATTAGATTATAAAAATATCCAAAGCTCTGAACATCTCACGGAGTACTGGTCAATCCATTATCCGAAAATGGAAGGAGTATGGCACAACTGCAAATCTAGCAATACATGACCGTCCACCTTAACTGACAGTCGGGCCAAGAGGAGCACTATATAGAAAAGCAGACAGGAGGCCCATGGTCACTCCAGAGGAGCTGCAGAAATCCAGAGTTCAGGTGGGAGAATCTGTCCCCCGGACACCTATTAGTCATGTATCCACAAATCTTCCCTTTATGAAAGAGTGGCAAGAAGAAGGTGCTCTGGTCAGAGGAGACCAAAGTGGAACTTTTTGGCACAAATGCAAAATGCTATGTGTGGCAGAAAACTCCCACTGCACATCACCCTGAGCCCACCATTCCCACCGTGAAACATGGTGGTGGCAGCATCATGCTGTGGGGAGGATCCTTTTCAGCAGGGACAGGAAAGCTGGTCAGAGGTGATGGGAAAATGGAAGGAGCTAAATACGGGGCAATCCTGAAGGAAAACCTGGCAGAGGATGCAGGAGACTTGAGACTGGTGCAGGGGTTCACATTCCAGCAGGACAACCCTAAACATCCAGCCAGAGCTACAATGGAAGGGTTTAGTCTTGTCTGTGACAAGACTTGAAAATTGCTGCTCACTGACGCTTCTGCAGAGAAACCGCACACAGACTTGTACTTTGTGTTGGTCGATCACATAAAATTCCAATAAAATACATTTAAAGACCATGTATGGGGACAATTTTTTTATAATTGCATTTTACTCATTAAAAGTTTTTTTTTTCAATTGGTCTTTAGTAAAAATATTGAGTCGTTCGGCCACAAAGGGTTAACTGTTCTTCTAGCTGTGTGACTGGTACTTGTGCTGGGCATCTAATAATCCTTATATCTAAATGACTAAGACCTGTATTACACCAACAGATTATCTAACCAATATCTGTCCAATAAGACCAATAGTTGGTGGGTAGAACAAAATATCTGTGTGTGTAATAGGCCATCTGACCAATAAATGGTCATAAAATCTGTCAGATAATCTGTTGGTGTAATACAGGACTGAGAGGCCATCAGTAAGATAAGAACTGATCTATAATGAGTGTCTGTAATGTCAGAGATAAGGAGCCCGTCACCTCCCTGCCTGACGGGCAGAGAAAAAATTCGCTTATAAAAGAATGCCCCCAAAGGTGTTCACAGCCTTTAAGTTTGTGGGTATAACATAAAAAATGTTAAAATCTGATTATTCATAATAAAAGTCACCCGACATCTGATGACACCTACCTGAGGTATAACAGCCATTACTACATGTCACCAGCCTTTATAGTGTAGTAGTAATGTCATCTATAACACCCGGCATCTGATGACACCTAGCTGAGGTATAACAGCCATTACTACATGTCTCCAGCCTTTATAGTGTAATAGTAATGTCATCTATAACACCCGGCATCTGATGACACCTACCTGAGGTATAACAGCCATTACTACATGTCTCCAGCCTTTATAGTGTAGTAGTAATGTCATCTATAACACCCAGCATCTGATGACATCTACCTGAGGTATAACAGCCACTACTACATGTCTCCAGCCTTTATAGTGTAGTAGTAATGTCATCTATAACACCCGGCATCTGATGACACCTACCTGAGGTATAACAGCCATTACTACATGTCTCCAGCCTTTATAGTGTAGTAATAATGTCATCTATAACACCCGGCATCTGATGAGACCTACCTGAGGTATAACAGCCATTACTACATGTCTCCAGCCTTTATAGTGTAGTAGTAATGTCATCTATAACACCCGGCATCTGATGACACCTACCTGAGATATAACAGCTATTACTACATGTCTCCAGCCTTTATAGTGGAGAAGTAATGTCATCTATAACACCCGGCATCTGATGACACCTACCTGAGGTATAACAGCCATTACTACATGTCTCCAGCCTTTATAGTGTAGTAATAATGTCATCTATAACACCCGGCATCTGATGAGACCTACCTGAGGTATAACAGCCATTACTACATGTCTCCAGCCTTTATAGTGTAGAAGTAATGTCATCTATAACACCCGGCATCTGGTGACACCTACCTGAGGTATAACAGCCATTACTACATGTCTCCAGCCTTTATAGTGTAGTAGTAATGTCATCTATAACACCCGGCATCTGATGACACCTACCTGAGGTATAACAGCCATTACTACATGTCTCCAGCCTTTATAGTGTAGTAGTAATGTCATCTATAACACCCGGCATCTGATGACACCTACCTGAGGTATAACAGCCATTACTACATGTCTCCAGCCTTTATAGTGTAGAAGTAATGTCATCTATAACACCCGGCATCTGATGACACCTACCTGAGGTATAACAGCCATCACTACATGTCTCCGGGGCCTTTACTAGTATAAAACCATTAACCTGCTATTTAAAGACTCAGAGCTGGGTCACTGCCCGGAGTGCTACTTTACTGCAGCTCTAAGGTGGAGCCTCACCTGAAGAAACCTCCCAATCCCCTTCCTCCATTCATGATCCCATACCTGTGGTGACATGGACTGGAATGTCCTCATCCACCTCACTCTTACACGGGGGATCGCCCATCATCCGCTCTTCTTCATCCTCCACTTTAATATCAGTCACATCTTCCCTCTGATTTGTCATCTGTAACAATTCAGGACAATACAGCAGACGGGTGGGAAATCTAACAGATCCACATAAGAGACCCCCACCATCTATGACCCCTCTATGACTGCAGGACCCCCCTATATAGATGTGTATAGGGCTCAGCTCCATCTACCTGATGGTTCTCTGGGGGCTTCTCCTCTGGACAGTCCTGGGAATACAGAGGACGGGGACATCTCTCGGGGGGATTTCCTTCTATGAGTCCATCTGTAGGAAACACACAGGACAGGAGAGATTATTACATGTGATGATGAGATGTTGGGAGTAGTAGTCAGGTGACCCATGACAGCCCCTCTCCTTACTCTGCTGATCGCCCCATAAATCCGTCTCCTCTTCTTCATCTTTTACCTCAGCCTTAATATCCATCAGATTTTCATCCTAAAGAAGAGAAATGTAAAATGGTCTTTGGGTCAATCCCTTTCTGGTCAGAATCTGGGGAGACTTCAGCTCCATCTACCTGATGGTTCTCTGGGGGCTTCTCCTCTGGACAGTCCTGGGAATACAGAGGACGGGGACATCTCTCGGGGGGATTTCTCCTCCTGGAGTCAGAACCTATAGGAGATAACACACAGACCGAATACAATACTGAGCGCTGAAATGCGGCAGAGGAGAGCAGGAACCTGCGGGTAAATTAGGGTGGAGTTCACCCGCTGCCCCGAGTGTCCGGATGATTGGGGTGCAGCAGTCAGCAGCCGGGAAGTCAATGGGCAGCCGGCAGCAGTTTACGAGCCGCAGATTTACCCGCTATTTTATAGATTCTCAGAGAATTTCTGATCCTTCAGTTTTCTGCTTCCAACAGAAAAGAAAGATCTTCGGAAAGTGTGACCACCACAGAGGGACCAGAGCACCCCCGATGATCAGGACTGAACCCCCATAGAGGGACGAGAGCGCCCCCCCCCCCAATATCAGGGAGAAGCCACATAGAGGGAGGAAAGCGTCCCCCGATATCAGGGCTGAAATCACTGATAAAGATGACTTCTGCATTTCCCATATGTCTCGCACATCCCCCGTCATCTCTCTTATTGTAGGGTCATTTAGAGTTCATAAACTGTGTCCATGGGATGGTTCATACTGCAGAAGACCAGTTCATACTGGTATAGTACTGGGGGCAGGAGACCCTCCATAAGGACATATAACAGACACCTGGAGACATTGTATCTGTGTCCATAGGATGGTCCATACTGGAGAAGACCAGTTCATACTGGTATAGTACTGGGCAGGAGACCTTCTGTATGGACATATAACAGACACCTGGAGACATTGTATCTGTGTCCATAGGATGGTTCATACTGGAGAAGACCAGTTCATACTTGTATAGTACTGGGCAGGAGACCCTCCGTATGGACATATAAAAGACACCTGGAGACATTGTATCTGTGCCCATGGGATGGTCCATACTGGAGAAGACCAGTTCATACTGGTATATAACTGGGCAGGAGACCCTCCGTATGGAGTATGGACATATAACAGACACATGGAGACATTGTATCTGTGTCCATAGGATGGTTCATACTGGAGAAGACCAGTTCATACTGGTATAGTACAGGGGGCAGGAGACCCTCCGTATGGACATATAAAGGACACCCGGAGACATTGTATCTGTGTCCATAGGATGGTCCATACTGGAGAAGACCAGTTCATACTGGTATAGTACTGGGGGCAGGAGACACTCCGTATGAACATATAACAGACACCTGGAGACATTGTATCTGTGTCCATAGGATGGATCATACTGGGAAGACCAGTTCATACTGGTATAGTACTGGGGGCAGGAGACCCTCCGTATGGACATATAAAAGACACCTGGAGACATTGTATCTGTGTCCATAGGATGGTTCATACTTGGGAAGACCAGTTCATACTGGTATAGTACTGGGGGCAGGAGACCCTCCGTATGGACATATAAAGGACACCTGGAGACATTGTATCTGTGTCCATAGGATGGTTCATACTGGAGAAGACCAGTTCATACTGGTATAGTACTGGGCAGGAGACCCTCCGTATGGACATATAAAAGACACCTGGAGACATTGTATCTGTGTCCATAGGATGGTCCATACTGGAGAAGACCAGTTCATACTGGTATAGTACTGGGGGCAGGAGACCCTCCGTATGGACATATAACAGACACCTGGAGACATTGTATCTGTGTCCATAGGATGGTCCATACTGGAGAAGACCAGTTCATACTGGTATAGTACTGGGGCAGGAGACCCTCCTTATGGACATATAACAGACACATGGAGACATTGTATCTGTGTCCATAGGATGGTCCATACTGGACAAGACCAGTTCATACTGGTATAGTACTGGGCAGGAGACCCTCCGTATGGACATATAACAGACACCTGGAGACATTGTATCTGTGTCCATAGGATGGTCCATACTGGAGAAGACCAGTTCATACTGGTATAGTACTGGGGGCAGGAGACCCTCGGTATGGACATATAACAGACATCTGGAGACATTGTATCTGTGTCCATAGGATGGTCCATACTGGAGAAGACCAGTTCATACTGGTATAGTACTGGGCAGGAGACCCTCCGTATGGACATATAACAGACACCCGGAGACATTGTATCTGTGTCCATAGGATGGTCCATACTGGAGAAGACCAGTTCATACTGGTATAGTACTGGGGGCAGGAGACCCTCCGTATGGACATATAACAGACACCTGGAGACATTGTATCTGTGTCCATAGGATGGTCCATACTGGAGAAGACCAGTTCATACTGGTATAGTACTGGGCAGGAGACCCTCCGTATGGACATATAAAAGACACCTGGAGACATTTTATCTGTGTCCATAGGATGGTCCATACTGGAGAAGACCAGTTCATACTGGTATAGTACTGGGGGCAAGAGACCCTCCGTATGGACATATAACAGACACCTGGAGACATTGTATCTGTGTCCATAGGATGGTCCATACTGGAGAAGACCAGTTCATACTGGTATAGTACTGGGCAGGAGACCCTCCGTATGGACATATAACAGACACCTGGAGACATTGTATCTGTGTCCATAGGATGGTCCATACTGGAGAAGACCAGTTCATACTGGTATAGTACTGGGCAGGAGACTTTTTTTTGGACATATAACAGACACCTGGAGACATTGTATCTGTGTCCATAGGATGGTCCATACTGGAGAAGACCAGTTCATACTGGTATAGTACTGGGGCAAGAGACCCTCCGTATGGACATATAAAAGACACCCGGAGACATTGTATCTGTGTCCATAGGATGGTCCATACTGGAGAAGACCAGTTCATACTGGTATAGTACTGGGGCAAGAGACCCTCCGTATGGACATATAAAAGACACCCGGAGACATTGTATCTGTGTCCATAGGATGGTCCATACTGGAGAAGACCAGTTTATACTGGTATAGTACTGGGGCAGGAGACCCTCCGTATGGACATATAAAAGACACCCGGAGACATTGTATCTGTGTCCATAGGATGGTCCATACTGGAGAAGACCAGTTCATACTGGTATAGTACTGGGGCAGGAGACCCTCCGTATGGACATATAACAGACACCTGGAGACATTGCATCTGTGTCCATTGGATGGTCCTTACTGGAGAAGACCAGTTCATAATGGTATAGTACTGGGGCAGGAGACCCTCCGTATGGACATATAACAGACACCTGGAGACATTGTATCTGTGTCCATGGGATGGTCCATACTGGAGAAGACCAGTTCATACTGGTATAGTACTGGGGCAGGAGACCCTCCGTATGGACATATAAAAGACACCTGGAGACATTGTATCTGTGTCCATTGGATGGTCCATACTGGAGAAGACCAGTTCATACTGGTATAGTACTGGGGCAGTAGACCCTCCGTATGGACATATAACAGACACCTGGAGACATTGTATCTGTGTCCATAGGATGGTCCATACTGGAGAAGACCAGTTCATACTGGTATAGTACTGGGCAGGAGACCTTCTGTATGGACATATAACAGACACCTGGAGACATTGTATCTGTGTCCATAGGATGGTCCATACTGAGAAGACCAGTTCATACTGGTATAGTACTGGGGCAGGAGACCCTCCGTATGGACATATAAAAGACACCTGGAGACATTGTATCTGTGTCCATTGGATGGTCCATACTGGAGAAGACCAGTTCATACTGGTATAGTACTGGGGCAGGAGACCCTCCGTATGGACATATAACAGACACCTGGAGACATTGTATCTGTGTCCATAGGATGGTCCATACTGAGAAGACCAGTTCATACTGGTATAGTACTGGGCAGGAGACCCTCCGTATGGACATATAAAAGACACCTGGAGACATTGTATCTGTGTCCATAGAATGGTCCATACTGGAGAAGACCAGTTCATACTGGTATATAACTGGGCAGGAGACCCTCCGTATGGAGTATGGACATATAACAGACACATGGAGACATTGTATCTGTGTCCATAGGATGGTTCATACTGGAGAAGACCAGTTCATACTGGTATAGTACTGGGGGCAGGAGACACTCCGTATGGACATATAAAGGACACCTGGAGACATTGTATCTGTGTCCATAGGATGGTCCATACTGGAGAAGACCAGTTCATACTGGTATAGTACTGGGGCAGGAGACCCTCTGAATGGACATATAACAGACACATGGAGACATTGTATCTGTGTCCATAGGATGGTCCATACTGGACAAGACCAGTTCATACTGGTATAGTACTGGGGGCAGGAGACCCTCCGTATGGACATATAACAGACACATGGAGACATTGTATCTGTGTCCATAGGATGGTCCATACTGGACAAGACCAGTTCATACTGGTATAGTACTGGGGGCAGGAGACACTCCGTATGAACATATAACAGACACCTGGAGACATTGTATCTGTGTCCATAGGATGGTCCATACTGGAGAAGACCAGTTCATACTGGTATAGTACTGGGGGCAGGAGACCCTCCGTATGGACATATAACAGACACCTGGAGACATTGTATCTGTGTCCATAGGATGGTCCATACTGGAGAAGACCAGTTCATACTGGTATAGTACTGGGGCAGGAGACCCTCTGAATGGACATATAACAGACACATGGAGACATTGTATCTGTGTCCATAGGATGGTCCATACTGGACAAGACCAGTTCATACTGGTATAGTACTGGGGCAGGAGACCCTCCGTATGGACATATAACAGACACATGGAGACATTGTATCTGTGTCCATAGGATGGTCCATACTGGACAAGACCAGTTCATACTGGTATAGTACTGGGGCAGGAGCCCCTCCGTATGGACATATAACAGACACCTGGAGACATTGTATCTGTGTCCATAGGATGGTCCATACTGGAGAAGACCAGTTCATACTGGTATAGTACTGGGCAGGAGACCCTCCGTATGGACATATAACAGACACCTGGAGACATTGTATCTGTGTCCATAGGATGGTCCATACTGGAGAAGACCAGTTCATACTGGTATAGTACTGGGGGCAGGAGACCCTCCGTATGGACATATAAAAGACACCTGAAGACATTGTATCTGTGTCCATAGGATGGTCCATACTGGAGAAGACCAGTTCATACTGGTATTGTACTGGGGCAGAAGACACTCCGTATGGACATATAAAAGACACCCGGAGACATTGTATCTGTGTCCATAGGATGGTCCATACTGGAGAAGACCAGTTCATACTGGCATAGTACTGGGGGCAGGAGACACTCCGTATGAACATATAACAGACACCTGGAGACATTGTATCTGTGTCCATAGGATGGTCCATACTGGAGAAGACCAGTTCATACTGGTATAGTACTGGGCAGGAGACCCTCCGTATGGACATATAACAGACACATGGAGACATTGTATCTGTGTCCATAGGATGGTTCATACTGGAGAAGACCAGTTCATACTGGTATAGTACTGGGCAGGAGACCCTAAGTGTGGACATATAACAGACACCTGGAGACATTGTATCTGTGTCCATAGGATGGTCCATACTGGAGAAGACCAGTTCATACTGGTATAGTACTGGGCAGGAGACCCTCCGTATGGACATATAAAAGACACCTGGAGACATTGTATCTGTGTCCATAGAATGGTCCATACTGGAGAAGACCAGTTCATACTGGTATAGTACTGGGCAGGAGACCCTCCGTATGGACATATAACAGACACCTGGAGACATTGTATCTGTGTCCATAGGATGGTTCATACTGGAGAAGACCAGTTCATACTGGTATAGTACTGGGGCAGGAGACCCTCCGTATGGACATATAACAGACACATGAAGACATTGTATCTGTGTCCATAGGATGGTCCATACTGGAGAAGACCAGTTCATACTGGTATAGTACTGGGGCAGGAGACCCTCCGTATCGACATATAAAGGACACCTGGAGACATTGTATCTGTGTCCATAGGATGGTTCATACTGGAGAAGACCAGTTCATACTGGTATAGTACTGGGGCAGGAGACCCTCCGTATGGACATATAACAGACACCTGGAGACATTGTATCTGTGTCCATAGGATGGTCCATACTGAGAAGACCAGTTCATACTGGTATAGTACTGGGGCAGGAGACCCTCCGTATGGACATATAAAAGACACCTGGAGACATTGTATCTGTGTCCATAGGATGGTCCATACTGGAGAAGACCAGTTCATACTGGTATAGTACTGGGCAGGAGACCCTCCGTATGGACATATAAAAGACACCTGGAGACATTTTATCTGTGTCCATAGGATGGTCCATACTGGAGAAGACCAGTTCATACTGGTATAGTACTGGGAGCAAGAGACCCTCCGTATGGACATATAACAGACACCTGGAGACATTGTATCAGTGTCCATAGGATGGTCCATACTGGAGAAGACCAGTTCATACTGGTATAGTACTGGGGCAAGAGACCCTCCGTATGGACATATAAAAGACACCCGGAGACATTGTATCTGTGTCCATAGGATGGTCCATACTGGAGAAGACCAGTTCATACTGGTATAGTACTGGGGCAAGAGACCCTCCGTATGGACATATAAAAGACACCCGGAGACATTGTATCTGTGTCCATAGGATGGTCCATACTGGAGAAGACCAGTTCATACTGGTATAGTACTGGGCAGGAGACCTTCTGTATGGACATATAACAGACACCTGGAGACATTGTATCTGTGTCCATAGGATGGTTCATACTGGAGAAGACCAGTTCATACTTGTATAGTACTGGGCAGGAGACCTTCTGTATGGACATATAACAGACACCTGGAGACATTGTATCTGTGTCCATAGGATGGTCCATACTGGAGAAGACCAGTTCATACTGGTATAGTACTGGGGCAGGAGACCCTCCGTATGGACATATAAAAGACACCTGGAGACATTGTATCTGTGTCCATTGGATGGTCCATACTGGAGAAGACCAGTTCATACTGGTATAGTACTGGGGCAGGAGACCCTCCGTATGGACATATAACAGACACCTGGAGACATTGTATCTGTGTCCATAGGATGGTCCATACTGGAGAAGACCAGTTCATACTGGTATAGTACTGGGCAGGAGACCTTCTGTATGGACATATAACAGACACCTGGAGACATTGTATCTGTGTCCATAGGATGGTTCATACTGGAGAAGACCAGTTCATACTTGTATAGTACTGGGCAGGAGACCCTCCGTATGGACATATAAAAGACACCTGGAGACATTGTATCTGTGTCCATAGAATGGTCCATACTGAGAAGACCAGTTCATACTGGTATATAACTGGGCAGGAGACCCTCCGTATGGAGTATGGACATATAACAGACACATGGAGACATTGTATCTGTGTCCATAGGATGGTTCATACTGGAGAAGACCAGTTCATACTGGTATAGTACTGGGGACAGGAGACACTCCGTATGGACATATAAAGGACACCTGGAGACATTGTATCTGTGTCCATAGGATGGTCCATACTGGAGAAGACCAGTTCATACTGGTATAGTACTGGGGCAGGAGACACTCCGTATGAACATATAACAGACACCTGGAGACATTGTATCTGTGTCCATAGGATGGTCCATACTGAGAAGACCAGTTCATACTGGTATAGTACTGGGGGCAGGAGACCCTCCGTATGGACATATAACAGACACCTGGAGACATTGTATCTGTGTCCATAGGATGGTCCATACTGGACAAGACCAGTTCATACTGGTATAGTACTGGGGCAGGAGACCCTCCGTATGGACATATAACAGACACCTGGAGACATTGTATCTGTGTCCATAGGATGGTCCATACTGGAGAAGACCAGTTCATACTGGTATAGTACTGGGCAGGAGACCTTCTGTATGGACATATAACAGACACCTGGAGACATTGTATCTGTGTCCATAGGATGGTTCATACTGGAGAAGACCAGTTCATACTTGTATAGTACTGGGCAGGAGACCCTCCGTATGGACATATAAAAGACACCTGGAGACATTGTATCTGTGTCCATAGAATGGTCCATACTGGAGAAGACCAGTTCATACTGGTATATAACTGGGCAGGAGACCCTCCGTATGGAGTATGGACATATAACAGACACATGGAGACATTGTATCTGTGTCCATAGGATGGTTCATACTGGAGAAGACCAGTTCATACTGGTATAGTACTGGGGGCAGGAGACACTCCGTATGGACATATAAAGGACACCTGGAGACATTGTATCTGTGTCCATAGGATGGTCCATACTGGAGAAGACCAGTTCATACTGGTATAGTACTGGGGCAGGAGACCCTCTGAATGGACATATAACAGACACATGGAGACATTGTATCTGTGTCCATAGGATGGTCCATACTGGACAAGACCAGTTCATACTGGTATAGTACTGGGGGCAGGAGACCCTCCGTATGGACATATAACAGACACATGGAGACATTGTATCTGTGTCAATAGGATGGTCCATACTGGACAAGACCAGTTCATACTGGTATAGTACTGGGGCAGGAGACACTCCGTATGAACATATAACAGACACCTGGAGACATTGTATCTGTGTCCATAGGATGGTCCATACTGGAGAAGACCAGTTCATACTGGTATAGTACTGGGGGCAGGAGACCCTCCGTATGGACATATAACAGACACCTGGAGACATTGTATCTGTGTCCATAGGATGGTCCATACTGGAGAAGACCAGTTCATACTGGTATAGTACTGGGGCAGGAGACCCTCTGAATGGACATATAACAGACACATGGAGACATTGTATCTGTGTCCATAGGATGGTCCATACTGGACAAGACCAGTTCATACTGGTATAGTACTGGGGGCAGGAGACCCTCCGTATGGACATATAACAGACACATGGAGACATTGTATCTGTGTCCATAGGATGGTCCATACTGGACAAGACCAGTTCATACTGGTATAGTACTGGGGCAGGAGCCCCTCCGTATGGACATATAACAGACACCTGGAGACATTGTATCTGTGTCCATAGGATGGTCCATACTGGAGAAGACCAGTTCATACTGGTATAGTACTGGGCAGGAGACCCTCCGTATGGACATATAACAGACACCTGGAGACATTGTATCTGTGTCCATAGGATGGTCCATACTGGAGAAGACCAGTTCATACTGGTATAGTACTGGGGGCAGGAGACCCTCCGTATGGACATATAAAAGACACCCGGAGACATTGTATCTGTGTCCATAGGATGGATCATACTGGAGAAGACCAGTTCATACTGGTATAGTACTGGGCAGGAGACCCTAAGTATGGACATATAAAAGACACCTGAAGACATTGTATCTGTGTCCATAGGATGGTCCATACTGGAGAAGACCAGTTCATACTGGTATTGTACTGGGGCAGAAGACACTCCGTATGGACATATAAAAGACACCCGGAGACATTGTATCTGTGTCCATAGGATGGTCCATACTGGAGAAGACCAGTTCATACTGGTATAGTACTGGGGGCAGGAGACACTCCGTATGAACATATAACAGACACCTGGAGACATTGTATCTGTGTCCATAGGATGGTTCATACTGGAGAAGACCAGTTCATACTGGTATAGTACTGGGCAGGAGACCCTCCGTATGGACATATAACAGACACATGGAGACATTGTATCTGTGTCCATAGGATGGTTCATACTGGAGAAGACCAGTTCATACTGGTATAGTACTGGGCAGGAGACCCTCAGTGTGGACATATAACAGACACCTGGAGACATTGTATCTGTGTCCATAGGATGGTCCATACTGGAGAAGACCAGTTCATACTGGTATAGTACTGGGCAGGAGACCCTCCGTATGGACATATAACAGACACCTGGAGACATTGTATCTGTGTCCATAGGATGGTCCATACTGAGAAGACCAGTTCATACTGGTATAGTACTGGGCAGGAGACCCTCCGTATGGACATATAACAGACACATGAAGACATTGTATCTGTGTCCATAGGATGGTCCATACTGGAGAAGACCAGTTCATACTTGTATAGTACTGGGGGCAGGAGACCCTCCGTATGGACATATAAAGGACACCTGGAGACATTGTATCTGTGTCCATAGGATGGTTCATACTGGAGAAGACCAGTTCATACTGGTATAGTACTGGGGCAGGAGACCCTCCGTATGGACATATAACAGACACCTGGAGACATTGTATCTGTGTCCATAGGATGGTCCATACTGGAGAAGACCAGTTCATACTGGTATAGTACTGGGGCAGGAGACCCTCCGTATGGACATATAAAAGACACCTGGAGACATTGTATCTGTGTCCATAGGATGGTCCATACTGGAGAAGACCAGTTCATACTGGTATAGTACTGGGCAGGAGACCCTCCGTATGGACATATAAAAGACACCTGGAGACATTGTATCTGTGTCCATAGGATGGTCCATACTGAGAAGACCAGTTCATACTGGTATAGTACTGGGAGCAGGAGACCCTCCGTATGGACATATAACAGACACCTGGAGACATTGTATCTGTGTCCATAGGATGGTCCATACTGGAGAAGACCAGTTCATACTGGTATAGTACTGGGGCAGGAGACCCTCCGTATGGACATATAAAAGACACCTGGAGACATTGTATCTGTGTCCATAGGATGGTCCATACTGGAGAAGACCAGTTCATACTGGTATAGTACTGGGGCAGGAGACCCTCCGTATGGACATATAAAAGACACCTGGAGACATTGTATCTGTGTCCATAGGATGGTCCATACTGAGAAGACCAGTTCATACTGGTATAGTACTGGGCAGGAGACCTTCTGTATGGACATATAACAGACACCTGGAGACATTGTATCTGTGTCCATAGGATGGTCCATACTGGAGAAGACCAGTTCATACTGGTATAGTACTGGGCAGGAGACCCTCCGTATGGACATATAACAGACACCTGGAGACATTGTATCTGTGTCCATAGGATGGTCCATACTGGAGAAGACCAGTTCATACTGGTATAGTACTGGGGCAGGAGACCCTCCGTATGGACATATAAAAGACACCTGGAGACATTGTATCTGTGTCCATTGGATGGTCCATACTGGAGAAGACCAGTTCATACTGGTATAGTACTGGGGCAGGAGACCCTCCGTATGGACATATAACAGACACCTGGAGACATTGTATCTGTGTCCATAGGATGGTCCATACTGGAGAAGACCAGTTCATACTGGTATAGTACTGGGCAGGAGACCTTCTGTATGGACATATAACAGACACCTGGAGACATTGTATCTGTGTCCATAGGATGGTTCATACTGGAGAAGACCAGTTCATACTTGTATAGTACTGGGCAGGAGACCCTCCGTATGGACATATAAAAGACACCTGGAGACATTGTATCTGTGTCCATAGAATGGTCCATACTGGAGAAGACCAGTTCATACTGGTATATAACTGGGCAGGAGACCCTCCGTATGGAGTATGGACATATAACAGACACATGGAGACATTGTATCTGTGTCCATAGGATGGTTCATACTGGAGAAGACCAGTTCATACTGGTATAGTACTGGGGGCAGGAGACACTCCGTATGGACATATAAAGGACACCTGGAGACATTGTATCTGTGTCCATAGGATGGTCCATACTGGACAAGACCAGTTCATACTGGTATAGTACTGGGGGCAGGAGACACTCCGTATGAACATATAACAGACACCTGGAGACATTGTATCTGTGTCCATAGGATGGTCCATACTGGAGAAGACCAGTTCATACTGGTATAGTACTGGGGGCAGGAGACCCTCCGTATGGACATATAACAGACACCTGGAGACATTGTATCTGTGTCCATAGGATGGTCCATACTGGACAAGACCAGTTCATACTGGTATAGTACTGGGGCAGGAGACCCTCTGAATGGACATATAACAGACACATGGAGACATTGTATCTGTGTCCATAGGATGGTCCATACTGGACAAGACCAGTTCATACTGGTATAGTACTGGGGCAGGAGACCCTCCGTATGGACATATAACAGACACCTGGAGACATTGTATCTGTGTCCATAGGATGGTCCATACTGGAGAAGACCAGTTCATACTGGTATAGTACTGGGGCAGGAGACCCTCCGTATGGACATATAACAGACACCTGGAGACATTGTATCTGTGTCCATAGGATGGTCCATACTGGAGAAGACCAGTTCATACTGGTATAGTACTGGGGCAGGAGACCCTCCGTATGGACATATAACAGACACCTGGAGACATTGTATCTGTGTCCATAGGATGGTCCATACTGGAGAAGACCAGTTCATACTGGTATAGTACTGGGGCAGGAGACCCTCCGTATGGACATATAAAAGACACCTGGAGACATTGTATCTGTGTCCATAGGATGGATCCATACTGAGAAGACCAGTTCATACTGGTATAGTACTGGGCAGGAGACCCTCAGTATGGACATATAAAAGACACCTGAAGACATTGTATCTGTGTCCATAGGATGGTCCATACTGGAGAAGACCAGTTCATACTGGTATTGTACTGGGGCAGAAGACACTCCGTATGGACATATAAAAGACACCCGGAGACATTGTATCTGTGTCCATAGGATGGTCCATACTGGAGAAGACCAGTTCATACTGGTATAGTACTGGGGCAGGAGACCCTCCGTATGGACATATAACAGACACCTGGAGACATTGTATCTGTGTCCATAGGATGGTCCATACTGGAGAAGACCAGTTCATACTGGTATAGTACTGGGCAGGAGACCCTCCGTATGGACATATAACAGACACATGGAGACATTGTATCTGTGTCCATAGGATGGTTCATACTGGAGAAGACCAGTTCATACTGGTATAGTACTGGGCAGGAGACCCTAAGTGTGGACATATAACAGACACCTGGAGACATTGTATCTGTGTCCATAGGATGGTCCATACTGGAGAAGACCAGTTCATACTGGTATAGTACTGGGCAGGAGACCCTCCGTATGGACATATAAAAGACACCTGGAGACATTGTATCTGTGTCCATAGAATGGTCCATACTGGAGAAGACCAGTTCATACTGGTATAGTACTGGGCAGGAGACCCTCCGTATGGACATATAACAGACACCTGGAGACATTGTATCTGTGTCCATAGGATGGTTCATACTGAGAAGACCAGTTCATACTGGTATAGTACTGGGCAGGAGACCCTCCGTATGGACATATAACAGACACATGAAGACATTGTATCTGTGTCCATAGGATGGTCCATACTGGAGAAGACCAGTTCATACTGGTATAGTACTGGGGCAGGAGACCCTCCGTATCGACATATAAAGGACACCTGGAGACATTGTATCTGTGTCCATAGGATGGTTCATACTGGAGAAGACCAGTTCATACTGGTATAGTACTGGGGCAGGAGACCCTCCGTATGGACATATAACAGACACCTGGAGACATTGTATCTGTGTCCATAGGATGGTCCATACTGAGAAGACCAGTTCATACTGGTATAGTACTGGGGCAGGAGACCCTCCGTATGGACATATAAAAGACACCTGGAGACATTGTATCTGTGTCCATAGGATGGTCCATACTGGAGAAGACCAGTTCATACTGGTATAGTACTGGGCAGGAGACCCTCCGTATGGACATATAAAAGACACCTGGAGACATTTTATCTGTGTCCATAGGATGGTCCATACTGAGAAGACCAGTTCATACTGGTATAGTACTGGGGGCAAGAGACCCTCCGTATGGACATATAACAGACACCTGGAGACATTGTATCTGTGTCCATAGAATGGTCCATACTGGAGAAGACCAGTTCATACTGGTATATAACTGGGCAGGAGACCCTCCGTATGGACATATAACAGACACCTGGAGACATTGTATCTGTGTCCATAGGATGGTCCATACTGGAGAAGACCAGTTCATACTGGTATAGTACTGGGGCAGGAGACCCTCCGTATGGACATATAAAAGACACCCGGAGACATTGTATCTGTGTCCATAGGATGGTCCATACTGGAGAAGACCAGTTTATACTGGTATAGTACTGGGGCAGGAGACCCTACGTATGGACATATAAAAGACACCCGGAGACATTGTATCTGTGTCCATAGGATGGTTCATACTGGAGAAGACCAGTTCATACTGGTATAGTACTGGGGCAGGAGACCCTCCGTATGGACATATAACAGACACCTGGAGACATTGTATCTGTGTCCATTGGATGGTCCATACTGGAGAAGACCAGTTCATACTGGTATAGTACTGGGGCAGGAGACCCTCCAGTATGGACATATAACAGACACCTGGAGACATTGTATCTGTGTCCATAGGATGGTCCATACTGGAGAAGACCAGTTCATACTGGTATAGTACTGGGCAGGAGACCCTCCGTATGGACATATAACAGACACCTGGAGACATTGTATCTGTGTCCATAGGATGGTTCATACTGGAGAAGACCAGTTCATACTGGTATAGTACTGGGCAGGAGACCCTCCGTATGGACATATAAAAGACACCTGGAGACATTGTATCTGTGCCCATGGGATGGTCCATACTGGAGAAGACCAGTTCATACTGGTATATAACTGGGCAGGAGACCCTCCGTATGGAGTATGGACATATAACAGACACATGGAGACATTGTATCTGTGTCCATAGGATGGTTCATACTGAGAAGACCAGTTCATACTGGTATAGTACAGGGGCAGGAGACCCTCCGTATGGACATATAAAGGACACCCGGAGACATTGTATCTGTGTCCATAGGATGGTCCATACTGGAGAAGACCAGTTCATACTGGTATAGTACTGGGGGCAGGAGACACTCCGTATGAACATATAACAGACACCTGGAGACATTGTATCTGTGTCCATAGGATGGTCCATACTGGAGAAGACCAGTTCATACTGGTATAGTACTGGGGGCAGGAGACCCTCCGTATGGACATATAAAAGACACCTGGAGACATTGTATCTGTGTCCATAGGATGGTTCATACTTGGGAAGACCAGTTCATACTGGTATAGTACTGGGGGCAGGAGACCCTCCGTATGGACATATAAAGGACACCTGGAGACATTGTATCTGTGTCCATAGGATGGTTCATACTGGAGAAGACCAGTTCATACTGGTATAGTACTGGGCAGGAGACCCTCCGTATGGACATATAACAGACACCTGGAGACATTGTATCTGTGTCCATAGGATGGTCCATACTGGAGAAGACCAGTTCATACTGGTATAGTACTGGGGGCAGGAGACCCTCCGTATGGACATATAACAGACACCTGGAGACATTGTATCTGTGTCCATAGGATGGTCCATACTGGAGAAGACCAGTTCATACTGGTATAGTACTGGGGCAGGAGACCCTCCGTATGGACATATAACAGACACCTGGAGACATTGTATCTGTGTCCATAGGATGGTCCATACTGGACAAGACCAGTTCATACTGGTATAGTACTGGGCAGGAGACCCTCCGTATGGACATATAACAGACACCTGGAGACATTGTATCTGTGTCCATAGGATGGTCCATACTGGAGAAGACCAGTTCATACTGGTATAGTACTGGGGGCAGGAGACCCTCCGTATGGACATATAACAGACACCTGGAGACATTGTATCTGTGTCCATAGGATGGTCCATACTGGAGAAGACCAGTTCATACTGGTATAGTACTGGGGCAGGAGACCCTCCGTATGGACATATAACAGACACCTGGAGACATTGTATCTGTGTCCATAGGATGGTCCATACTGGAGAAGACCAGTTCATACTGGTATAGTACTGGGGCAGGAGACCCTCCGTATGGACATATAACAGACACCTGGAGACATTGTATCTGTGTCCATAGGATGGTCCATACTGGAGAAGACCAGTTCATACTGGTATAGTACTGGGCAGGAGACATTCTGTATGGACATATAACAGACACCTGGAGACATTGTATCTGTGTCCATAGGATGGTCCATACTGGAGAAGACCAGTTCATACTGGTATAGTACTGGGGCAGGAGACCCTCCGTATGGACATATAAAGACACCTGGAGACATTGTATCTGTGTCCATAGGATGGTCCATACTGGAGAAGACCAGTTCATACTGGTATAGTACTGGGGCAGGAGACCCTCCGTATGGACATATAACAGACACCTGGAGACATTGTATCTGTGTCCATAGGATGGTCCATACTGGAGAAGACCAGTTCATACTGGTATAGTACTGGGCAGGAGACCCTCCGTATGGACATATAAAAGACACCTGGAGACATTGTATCTGTGTCCATAGGATGGTCCATACTGGAGAAGACCAGTTCATACTGGTATAGTAACTGGGCAGGAGACCCTCCGTATGAGTATGGACATATAACAGACACATGGAGACATTGTATCTGTGTCCATAGGATGGTTCATACTGGAGAAGACCAGTTCATACTGGTATAGTACTGGGGGCAGGAGACACTCCGTATGGACATATAAAAGACACCTGGAGACATTGTATCTGTGTCCATAGGATGGTCCATACTGGAGAAGACCAGTTCATACTGGTATAGTACTGGGGGCAGGAGACACTCCGTATGGACATATAACAGACACCTGGAGACATTGTATCTGTGTCCATAGGATGGTCCATACTGGAGAAGACCAGTTCATACTGGTATAGTACTGGGGCAGGAGACCCTCCGTATGGACATATAACAGACACCTGGAGACATTGTATCTGTGTCCATAGGATGGTCCATACTGGACAAGACCAGTTCATACTGGTATAGTACTGGGGCAGGAGACCCTCCGTATGGACATATAACAGACACATGGAGACATTGTATCTGTGTCCATAGGATGGTCCATACTGGACAAGACCAGTTCATACTGGTATAGTACTGGGGCAGGAGCCCCTCCGTATGGACATATAACAGACACCTGGAGACATTGTATCTGTGTCCATAGGATGGTCCATACTGGAGAAGACCAGTTCATACTGGTATAGTACTGGGCAGGAGACCCTCCGTATGGACATATAACAGACACCTGGAGACATTGTATCTGTGTCCATAGGATGGTCCATACTGGAGAAGACCAGTTCATACTGGTATAGTACTGGGGGCAGGAGACCCTCCGTATGGACATATAAAAGACACCCGGAGACATTGTATCTGTGTCCATAGGATGGTCCATACTGGAGAAGACCAGTTCATACTGGTATAGTACTGGGGCAGGAGACACTCCGTATGGACATATAACAGACACATGGAGACATTGTATCTGTGTCCATAGGATGGTCCATACTGGAGAAGACCAGTTCATACTGGTATAGTACTGGGCAGGAGACCCTCCGTATGGACATATAACAGACACCTGGAGACATTGTATCTGTGTCCATAGGATGGTTCATACTGGAGAAGACCAGTTCATACTGGTATAGTACTGGGCAGGAGACCCTAAGTGTGGACATATAACAGACACCTGGAGACATTGTATCTGTGTCCATAGGATGGTCCATACTGGAGAAGACCAGTTCATACTGGTATAGTACTGGGCAGGAGACCCTCCGTATGGACATATAAAAGACACCTGGAGACATTGTATCTGTGTCCATAGAATGGTCCATACTGGAGAAGACCAGTTCATACTGGTATAGTACTGGGCAGGAGACCCTCCGTATGGACATATAACAGACACCTGGAGACATTGTATCTGTGTCCATAGGATGGTTCATACTGGAGAAGACCAGTTCATACTGGTATAGTACTGGGCAGGAGACCCTCCGTATGGACATATAACAGACACATGAAGACATTGTATCTGTGTCCATAGGATGGTCCATACTGGAGAAGACCAGTTCATACTTGTATAGTACAGGGGGCAGGAGACCCTCCGTATCGACATATAAAGGACACCTGGAGACATTGTATCTGTGTCCATAGGATGGTTCATACTGGAGAAGACCAGTTCATACTGGTATAGTACTGGGGCAGGAGACCCTCCGTATGGACATATAACAGACACCTGGAGACATTGTATCTGTGTCCATAGGATGGTCCATACTGGAGAAGACCAGTTCATACTGGTATAGTACTGGGGCAGGAGACCCTCCGTATGGACATATAAAAGACACCTGGAGACATTGTATCTGTGTCCATAGGATGGTCCATACTGGAGAAGACCAGTTCATACTGGTATAGTACTGGGGCAGGAGACCCTCCGTATGGACATATAAAAGACACCTGGAGACATTTTATCTGTGTCCATAGGATGGTCCATACTGGAGAAGACCAGTTCATACTGGTATAGTACTGGGGGCAGGAGACCCTCCGTATGGACATATAACAGACACCTGGAGACATTGTATCTGTGTCCATAGGATGGTCCATACTGGAGAAGACCAGTTCATACTGGTATAGTAACTGGGCAGGAGACCCTCCGTATGGACATATAACAGACACCTGGAGACATTGTATCTGTGTCCATAGGATGGTCCATACTGGAGAAGACCAGTTCATACTGGTATAGTACTGGGGCAGGAGACCCTCCGTATGGACATATAAAAGACACCCGGAGACATTGTATCTGTGTCCATAGGATGGTCCATACTGGAGAAGACCAGTTTATACTGGTATAGTACTGGGGCAGGAGACCCTCCGTATGGACATATAAAAGACACCTGGAGACATTGTATCTGTGTCCATAGGATGGTTCATACTGGAGAAGACCAGTTCATACTGGTATAGTACTGGGCAGGAGACCCTCCGTATGGACATATAACAGACACCTGGAGACATTGTATCTGTGTCCATAGGATGGTCCATACTGGAGAAGACCAGTTCATACTGGTATAGTACTGGGGCAGGAGACCCTCCGTATGGACATATAAAAGACACCCGGAGACATTGTATCTGTGTCCATAGGATGGTCCATACTGGAGAAGACCAGTTTATACTGGTATAGTACTGGGGCAGGAGACCCTCCGTATGGACATATAAAAGACACCCGGAGACATTGTATCTGTGTCCATAGGATGGTCCATACTGGAGAAGACCAGTTCATACTGGTATAGTACTGGGGCAGGAGACCCTCCGTATGGACATATAAAAGACACCCGGAGACATTGTATCTGTGTCCATAGGATGGTTCATACTGGAGAAGACCAGTTCATACTGGTATAGTACTGGGGCAGGAGACCCTCCGTATGGACATATAACAGACACCGGGAGACATTGTATCTGTGTCCATAGGATGGTTCATACTGGAGAAGACCAGTTCATACTGGTATAGTACTGGGCAGGAGACCCTCCGTATGGACATATAACAGACACCTGGAGACATTGTATCTGTGTCCATAGGATGGTTCATACTGGAGAAGACCAGTTCATACTGGTATAGTACTGGGGCAGGAGACCCTCCGTATGGACATATAAAAGACACCTGGAGACATTGTATCTGTGTCCATAGGATGGTCCATACTGGAGAAGACCAGTTCATACTGGTATAGTACTGGGCAGGAGACCCTCCGTATGGACATATAAAAGACACCTGGAGACATTTTATCTGTGTCCATAGGATGGTCCATACTGAGAAGACCAGTTCATACTGGTATAGTACTGGGGGCAAGAGACCCTCCGTATGGACATATAACAGACACCTGGAGACATTGTATCTGTGTCCATAGGATGGTCCATACTGGAGAAGACCAGTTCATACTGGTATAGTAACTGGGCAGGAGACCCTCCGTATGGACATATAACAGACACCTGGAGACATTGTATCTGTGTCCATAGGATGGTCCATACTGGAGAAGACCAGTTCATACTGGTATAGTACTGGGGCAGGAGACCCTCCGTATGGACATATAAAAGACACCCGGAGACATTGTATCTGTGTCCATAGGATGGTCCATACTGGAGAAGACCAGTTTATACTGGTATAGTACTGGGGCAGGAGACCCTCCGTATGGACATATAAAAGACACCCGGAGACATTGTATCTGTGCCCATGGGATGGTTCATACTGGAGAAGACCAGTTATTACTGGTATAGTACTGGGGGCAGGAGACCCTCCGTATGGACATATAACAGACACCTGGAGACATTGTATCTGTGTCCATAGGATGGTTCATACTGGAGAAGACCAGTTCATACTGGTATAGTACTGGGGCAGGAGACCCTCCGTATGGACATATAAAAGACACCTGGAGACATTGTATCTGTGTCCATAGGATGGTCCATACTGGAGAAGACCAGTTCATACTGGTATAGTACTGGGCAGGAGACCCTCCGTATGGACATATAAAAGACACCTGGAGACATTTTATCTGTGTCCATAGGATGGTCCATACTGGAGAAGACCAGTTCATACTGGTATAGTACTGGGGGCAAGAGACCCTCCGTATGGACATATAACAGACACCTGGAGACATTGTATCTGTGTCCATAGGATGGTCCATACTGGAGAAGACCAGTTCATACTGGTATATAACTGGGCAGGAGACCCTCCGTATGGACATATAACAGACACCTGGAGACATTGTATCTGTGTCCATAGGATAGTCCATACTGGAGAAGACCAGTTCATACTGGTATAGTACTGGGGCAGGAGACCCTCCGTATGGACATATAAAAGACACCCGGAGACATTGTATCTGTGTCCATAGGATGGTCCATACTGGAGAAGACCAGTTCATACTGGTATAGTACTGGGGCAGGAGACCCTCCGTATGGACATATAAAAGACACCCGGAGACATTGTATCTGTGCCCATGGGATGGTTCATACTGGAGAAGACCAGTTCATACTGGTATAGTACTGGGGGCAGGAGACCCTCCGTATGGACATATAACAGACACCGGGAGACATTGTATCTGTGTCCATAGGATGGTTCATACTGGAGAAGACCAGTTCATACTGGTATAGTACTGGGCAGGAGACCCTCCGTATGGACATATAACAGACACCTGGAGACATTGTATCTGTGTCCATAGGATGGTCCATACTGAGAAGACCAGTTCATACTGGTATAGTACTGGGCAGGAGACCCTCCGTATGGACATATAACAGACACCTGGAGACATTGTATCTGTGTCCATAGGATGGTTCATACTGGAGAAGACCAGTTCATACTGGTATAGTACTGGGGCAGGAGACCCTCCATATGGACATATAAAAGACACCTGGAGACATTGTATCTGTGTCCATAGGATGGTCCATACTGGAGAAGACCAGTTCATACTGGTATAGTACTGGGCAGGAGACCCTCCGTATGGACATATAACAGACACCTGGAGACATTGTATCTGTGTCCATAGGATGGTCCATACTGGAGAAGACCAGTTCATACTGGTATAGTACTGGGGCAGGAGACCCTCCGTATGGACATATAAAAGACACCCGGAGACATTGTATCTGTGTCCATAGGATGGTCCATACTGGAGAAGACCAGTTTATACTGGTATAGTACTGGGGCAGGAGACCCTCCGTATGGACATATAACAGACACCCGGAGACATTGTATCTGTGTCCATAGGATGGTTCATACTGGAGAAGACCAGTTCATACTGGTATAGTACTGGGGCAGGAGACCCTCCATATGGACATATAACAGACACCTGGAGACATTGTATCTGTGTCCATAGGATGGTCCATACTGGAGAAGACCAGTTCATACTGGTATAGTACTGGGGCAGGAGACCCTCCGTATGGACATATAAAAGACACCCGGAGACATTGTATCTGTGTCCATAGGATGGTCCATACTGGAGAAGACCAGTTTATACTGGTATAGTACTGGGGCAGGAGACCCTCCGTATGGACATATAAAAGACACCCGGAGACATTGTATCTGTGCCCATGGGATGGTTCATACTGGAGAAGACCAGTTCATACTGGTATAGTACTGGGGCAGGAGACCCTCCGTATGGACATATAACAGACACCTGGAGACATTGTATCTGTGTCCATAGGATGGTTCATACTGGAGAAGACCAGTTCATACTGGTATAGTACTGGGGCAGGAGACCCTCCGTATGGACATATAAAAGACACCTGGAGACATTGTATCTGTGTCCATAGGATGGTCCATACTGGAGAAGACCAGTTCATACTGGTATAGTACTGGGCAGGAGACCCTCCGTATGGACATATAAAAGACACCCGGAGACATTGTATCTGTGTCCATAGGATGGTCCATACTGGAGAAGACCAGTTCATACTGGTATAGTACTGGGGCAGGAGACACTCCGTATGGACATATAAAAGACACCTGGAGACATTTTATCTGTGTCCATAGGATGGTCCATACTGGAGAAGACCAGTTCATACTGGTATAGTACTGGGGGCAAGAGACCCTCCGTATGGACATATAACAGACACCTGGAGACATTGTATCTGTGTCCATAGGATGGTCCATACTGGAGAAGACCAGTTCATACTGGTATAGTAACTGGGCAGGAGACCCTCCGTATGGACATATAACAGACACCTGGAGACATTGTATCTGTGTCCATAGGATGGTCCATACTGGAGAAGACCAGTTCATACTGGTATAGTACTGGGGCAGGAGACCCTCCGTATGGACATATAAAAGACACCCGGAGACATTGTATCTGTGTCCATAGGATGGTCCATACTGGAGAAGACCAGTTTATACTGGTATAGTACTGGGGCAGGAGACCCTACGTATGGACATATAAAAGACACCGGGAGACATTGTATCTGTGTCCATAGGATGGTTCATACTGGAGAAGACCAGTTCATACTGGTATAGTACTGGGCAGGAGACCCTCCGTATGGACATATAACAGACACCTGGAGACATTGTATCTGTGTCCATAGGATGGTCCATACTGGAGAAGACCAGTTCATACTGGTATAGTACTGGGGCAGGAGACCCTCCGTATGGACATATAAAAGACACCCGGAGACATTGTATCTGTGTCCATAGGATGGTCCATACTGGAGAAGACCAGTTTATACTGGTATAGTACTGGGGCAGGAGACCCTCCGTATGGACATATAAAAGACACCCGGAGACATTGTATCTGTGTCCATAGGATGGTTCATACTGGAGAAGACCAGTTCATACTGGTATAGTACTGGGCAGGAGACCCTCCGTATGGACATATAACAGACACCTGGAGACATTGTATCTGTGTCCATAGGATGGTCCATACTGGAGAAGACCAGTTCATACTGGTATAGTACTGGGGCAGGAGACCCTCCGTATGGACATATAAAAGACACCCGGAGACATTGTATCTGTGTCCATAGGATGGTCCATACTGGAGAAGACCAGTTCATACTGGTATAGTACTGGGGCAGGAGACCCTCCGTATGGACATATAAAAGACACCTGGAGACATTGTATCTGTGCCCATGGGATGGTTCATACTGGAGAAGACCAGTTCATTACTGGTATAGTACTGGGGCAGGAGACCCTCCGTATGGACATATAACAGACACCTGGAGACATTGTATCTGTGTCCATAGGATGGTTCATACTGGAGAAGACCAGTTCATACTGGTATAGTACTGGGGCAGGAGACCCTCCGTATGGACATATAAAAGACACCTGGAGACATTGTATCTGTGTCCATAGGATGGTCCATACTGGAGAAGACCAGTTCATACTGGTATAGTACTGGGGCAGGAGACCCTCCGTATGGACATATAAAAGACACCTGGAGACATTGTATCTGTGTCCATAGGATGGTCCATACTGGAGAAGACCAGTTCATACTGGTATAGTACTGGGGGCAAGAGACCCTCCGTATGGACATATAACAGACACCTGGAGACATTGTATCTGTGTCCATAGGATGGTCCATACTGGAGAAGACCAGTTCATACTGGTATATAACTGGGCAGGAGACCCTCCGTATGGACATATAACAGACACCTGGGGACATTGTATCTGTGTCCATAGGATAGTCCATACTGGAGAAGACCAGTTCATACTGGTATAGTACTGGGGCAGGAGACCCTCCGTATGGACATATAAAAGACACCCGGAGACATTGTATCTGTGTCCATAGGATGGTCCATACTGGAGAAGACCAGTTTATACTGGTATAGTACTGGGGCAGGAGACCCTACGTATGGACATATAAAAGACACCGGGAGACATTGTATCTGTGTCCATAGGATGGTTCATACTGGAGAAGACCAGTTCATACTGGTATAGTACTGGGCAGGAGACCCTCCGTATGGACATATAACAGACACCTGGAGACATTGTATCTGTGTCCATAGGATGGTCCATACTGAGAAGACCAGTTCATACTGGTATAGTACTGGGGCAGGAGACCCTCCGTATGGACATATAAAAGACACCCGGAGACATTGTATCTGTGTCCATAGGATGGTCCATACTGGAGAAGACCAGTTTATACTGGTATAGTACTGGGGCAGGAGACCCTCCGTATGGACATATAAAAGACACCCGGAGACATTGTATCTGTGTCCATAGGATGGTTCATACTGGAGAAGACCAGTTCATACTGGTATAGTACTGGGCAGGAGACCCTCCGTATGGACATATAACAGACACCTGGAGACATTGTATCTGTGTCCATAGGATGGTCCATACTGGAGAAGACCAGTTCATACTGGTATAGTACTGGGGCAGGAGACCCTCCGTATGGACATATAAAAGACACCCGGAGACATTGTATCTGTGTCCATAGGATGGTCCATACTGGAGAAGACCAGTTTATACTGGTATAGTACTGGGGCAGGAGACCCTCCGTATGGACATATAAAAGACACCCGGAGACATTGTATCTGTGCCCATGGGATGGTTCATACTGGAGAAGACCAGTTTCATAGTCTCTACTTCTATAATACATAGTAATACGGCCCAAAAAAGTTACTCATTTACATTCCCCATATGTCTACTTCATGTATCGATCATTTTGGGAATGCCATTTTATTTTTTGGGGACGTTACAAGGCTTAGAAGTTTAGAAGCAAATCTTGAAATTTTTCAGAAATTTTCAAAAACCCACTTTTTAGGGACCAGTTCAGGTCTGAAGTCACCCCTAGAGGAGAAACTCCATAAAAGTGATCCCCCATCTAAGAAACTACACCCCTCAAGGTATTCAAAACCAGTTTTACAAACTTTGTTAACCCTTTGGGTATTCCACAAGAGTTATTGGCAAATGGAGATGAAATTTCAGAATTTCTATTTTTTGTTACCTTGCCTCAAAAAAAGTGTAATATAGAGCAACCAAAAATCATATTTACCCTAAAATAATACCAACAAAACTGCCACCTTATCCCGTAGTTTCCAAAATGGGGTCACTTTTTTGGAGTTTCTACTGTAGGGGGGCTTCAGGGGGTCGTCAAATGGGACATAGTGTCAAAAAACCAGTCCAGCAAAATCTGCCTTCCAAAAACCATATGGCGTTCCATTCCCTCTATGCCCTGCCGTGTGCCCGTACAGCAGTTTACGACCACATATGGGTGTTTCTATAAACTACAGAATCAGGGAAATAAATATTGAGTTTTGTTTGGCTGGTAACCCATGCTTTGTTACGGGAAAAATGGATTAAAATGGAAAATTTGCAAAAAAATAGCTGTTTTGGGACCGTTTTAATTTTTTGTTATTTACATCGTTGAACTGACAGGTTAGATTGTGTGCTATTTCTATAGAGCAGGTTGCTACGGATGCGACAATACCATATATGGCTACTTTTTAGGGGGTTTTGTTTCAGTTTTACATAATAAAGCATTTTTGAAAAAAATTCTTTTTTAGTGTCTCCACATTCTGAAAGCCATAGTTTTTTTTTTTTTTTTTTTGGCGACAGTCTTATGTAGGGGCTCATTTTTTGCGGGATGAGATGTCGGTTTGATTGGCACTATCTTGGGGTGCATATGACATTTTGGTAGCTTGTTATTACACTTTTTGTGATGTAAGGTGACAAAAATGGCTTTTGACACAGTATTTATTTTATTTTTTTGTTGTGTTCACCTGAGGGGTTAAGTCATGTGTTATTTTTATAGAGCAGGTTGTGATGGACGCGGCGATACATAATATGTATACTTTTTATTTATTTAAGTTTTACACAATATCATTTTTTAAAACAAAAAAAAATCATGTTTTAGTGTCTCCATAGTCTGAGAGCCATATTTTTAAACATCTTTTTGGGCGACGAGATGACGGTTTGATTGGCACTATTTTTGGGTGTATATAACTTTTTGATCGCTTGCCATTACAGTTTTTGAGACGTGAGGTGACAAAAATGTTTTTTTTTTTACATTGTTTTTATATTATTTTTTTAACGGTGGGTAAGATCATGTGATATTTTTATAGACCAGGTTTTTACGGACGCGGCGATACCTAATATGTATACTTTTTTATTTTTTTATTTTACTTTAACACAATAATAGCATTTTAGAAAAAAAAAATGTTTTAGTGTCTCCATAGTCTGAGAGCCATATTTTTTTATTTTTTGGGGCGATTGTCCTATGTAAGGCCTCATTTTTTGCAGGATGAGATGGCGATTTTATTGGTGCTATTTTAGGAGGCATACGCCTTTTTGATCACTTGCTATTACACTTTTTGTGATGCAAGGTGACAAAAAAGCCATGGCTTTTTTACACCATTTTTTTTTTTTACAGTATTTGCGTGTGGGGTTAAGGTCATGTGATATTCTTATTTTATTTTTTTTTAAAAAATTTGACCCAGACCCACTTGGTTCTTGTAGATTCAGTGGATCTGGTGTCTATTTAATACAGTACACTATATAATTGTAAAAAATAAGGGAAAAAAGAAAAGTAGATATATTACTTATTGCCTTGTCCGTATTGACCGGCTATCACATGATCCACCCCGTCAGGTGAACGTTGTAAAAAAATAAAAACAGCATCAAAAAGCCATTTTCTGGTCACGTTGCCTCACAAAAAGTGTAATACCAAGTGATCAAAAAGTCTTATGTACCCAAAATGGTACCAGTCAAACGGTCACCTCATCCCACAAAAATGAGCCCCCACATAAAACAATCACTTAAAAAATAAAAACCAATGGCGCCCGTAAACCAATCCATCAAAATCTGTGCTGCAAAAGCCATATGGCGCTCCTTCCCTTCTGAGTCCTGCCATGTGCCC